>CM043115.1:13155476-13637374 GCA_023701765.1 Hylyphantes graminicola
GACTTGGATATTGATGGTAGTCTCCACTACGGTTTGCTAGCTGATATTCAGGTCTTGCGTCAATTTGGAATAGTTTGTAACGAAACGGTAGCGTTAAGTTGCCATGTGTAGCAACCTTTCCCCTCTTGGCGATTTATGATGTTTAGGACATAATGCTTATCTGCAAGGGATGGCGTTTTTTTAGAAAAAACCGGTTTTCCATCATCGGTTTTTCCCTGAAAAACCGGTTTTCGGTTCCGAAGAGCCTCATGCAAAAAAAAAACCGGTTTTCAGTCAAAACCGGGACCACCGATTTTTTGAAAACCGGTTTTGGTTTTCCATCCCTAAGCTGCTTTACTATGAATGCGCAGTCCACTCTATGTTATGTCTCTGGGATAGCCTGGTCGGTAAGGTCTGGTTTCCTAAGGTTGCGAGTTCGAGTCCTGCTTCCTTCCGAAGACTCCCGTGTACGCTAATGGAGACTGGCGCACGTTAAATCCGTCGTGGTCACAAAGTCCTCCAAGTTCCCATACCAAATCAATACCTCTGGGGTTGACAACTCAATTCTGGGGATCCTCTAGTTGGAATCTGTCTCTAAAAATTAAATGGATCCACTTATGCGTGTGTGTGCGTGTTGTGTCTGTCTCTGTCTTACTTGACGAAGGTCTATAAGCGGGTCTCAGACCAAGCACACAAGCCTGAAAATATACAGGGTGGTTATAAAATAACGCTTACTATTCGGAGTGGTCTGTAGCTTGAATGAATAATCCAAATGCATCAAAAAGTGAGACACTCACTAATCAAGAAGGGGGGGAAAGAATGGAATCATAAAAAAAATAGAATACTAAAAAAGAATCATAAAAAAATCATCATAAAAAAACCTCGTCTCTTGACCAGAATCTAAATTACGAGGCTTCGTCAATTATGGCCAATCACGGCCAACACAGCTAATTACGCCTCGTAATTTAGAACCCTGGTCAAGAGACAAGTTTCCTTTTTTCGAAAAAGAATGGAATCATAAAAAGAAACTCGTCTCTTGACCAAGGTTCAAATTACGAGGCATAGCCAATTATGGCTAATTACGGCCAACACATCCAATTACGCCTCTTAATTTAGAACCTTGGTCAAGTGACGAGTTTGTTTTTTATGATTCCATTCTTTGTCCCCCTTATTGATTAGTAAGTGTCTCAAAGTTTTTTGCATTTGGATTATACATTAAAGTACAGACCACTCCGAATAGCGTGCGTTATTTTATAACCACCCTGTATGTCAACTAGGGTTACTGGAATATCTGCGTATGAGGGTTGCGACATGATGCTCTCACCTGATTGGCTGGAGCATAGCAATGCTCCAGAGATACGGCGCTGTTATTTTTTCCCCGTAGACATTACACGGTGACTCAGCGAAGCTCTAATAAATCGCATCTAAACGATATAATCAAAGGAACGTAACCACTATTTGTTATTGATTTTGTTTTTAATGATCTATATTCTTCGATATTTATTCTTTTTTGGATTAAAATTCTTAACGGTAAAGCTGTAATCCATGTTTTAATACCGGCGTGTGTCATTGCTATGGAATAAAAAAGCTGTTTAAACTCGAAAAAAAGGTATAAAGCTTTACTTTTTAATCTTTGTATTGTAAATTAAACATCATGTGGACTATTACATTTCTAAAAATAGTATTTTTTATCATTATACTACCAGAAAATGCCATTTTTAAAGTCGAAGCTTACAGACGGTATTTGGCATGTCTTTGGCATGCGTTGGCGGAACAATAGTTGGCGGGGTAACGTCAACAAACCGCAAATCAAAGTCATTGCTTACTTGAAAGTTGAAAACATTCTTATTTCTTCCAAACTAAGCAACAACATGATGTTTATATGTGTAAAACTGGAAAAATAACTAGTTTTGTTTTATTGGCGAGTTTGGCAGAGCGATAACGATTTTAGCATGGCTCACCTGCTAAGCTCCTTGTCGTTACCCTGAACAGCACACAGTGTATTGAAGGTACCCTAATGTCAACCAACTACTTCAAAACACAATTATACGCACCTTTGCTTTGCGGCCGCGGAACGCACACGCCTTCCAGGTTCTTGCAGTAACCTGGTATACAGGAGCAACCCGGTTTGCATTCCTGGGTGCACAGAAGTCCTATTTGACGGCAAGAGTCGCAACGCTTCGCGCAGTTTGCATACATCTCGTTCGCTCCGCACTTTTTATCATGTTGGCCATGATCATGTTCAGCATGTTGGTCATGATCATGTTCAGCATGGGTGCTATGATCATGTTCAGCATGTGTGCCATGAGCAACCTGGAACCCTGAAAGATTTTTTGAACATAATTTATAATGATGGTTTTCAGGCCGACCCGGCGGCACAATGGTTAGGAAACTAGCCTTTGGAGTATCTGGGTTCGGGTTAGAATCCCGATAAGACATGGATGTTTATGTGTGTCGAGTATATGCGGAGTACGTGCTAGTTGAATTTGTTGGGGCCGAAAGTCCTGTGGGCGGTCATTGCGCAGTTTCCCACAGGTACAGGTCCCTGGAGACTATTTCCCTCCCCTTCAGGGACATGTCTAAATTGTGGATGTGGCAGCATCTGGCACGTATGTGTGTGTGTTGTGTCTGTCTTAATTGACGAAGGTTTATAAGCGGGTCTCTGACACAGCACACAAGCCTGAAAATATATGTCTACTAACCAACCAAGCATCATGGTTTTGAGGGTTTGGTGGAATTAACATCTAACTGAAGCTACACAAGTGCTACTTTCCACAGGTGTTAGAATTTTATTATACTTGAAACAGCTCAGTTGGGGAGAGCGTTTAACTGATGTTCTAAGGGTACGTGGTTCGAGCCCAGGTTCGCCTATGGCCGGAGTATGGGGCATGGTGACCGGGTGTTCGATATCACACCGGAGGGGACGTAAGATTTTGCTCTTTAGAATTTGTCTGAAATATCTTTTGCATTAAAATTATAAATTGTACGTTTAAAATAAACAGAAATTAGCAGACAATTAACAAACAGCAAATTAACGGATGGTAAATTGTACGGTAAAATGAACAAATTATCTCTGTAAATTATACGTATTTTTCTGGCAACCTGTTTTTTTCTGTAAAAACACTTTTTTTTTTTACAGAATAAGCGTGAAACAAGGTGCGATATATTGCAACATATCTAAAACAGTAAGATTCATAATAAAAACAGTTTAAATACTAACCTAACTAAAATATTGAAACTTTCCTTGACACAAAAAAAAATTAAATTGGTTCTCTCTTCTAATCAAAAGTTCAGGATATGCCATTTCAAAAAATTAAATATACCATTAATTAGAATACCAAAACTATAAATCTGAAAATATTTTACCAAATAATTATTTTAAATGATGAATTGCACAATTAATTGACCATTTGCATTGTATCAGAGCAATGGAATATTCGAGCTTAATTAAAATATTTATAAACACCATGCACGATATAAATAACTTACCTAACACAAGAACTAAAATAAAGGTTAAAAGGTATTTATGCATTGCTCACTCTTCTAGTTTACTCCACAATCAAAAATGTATTGTGTTCTCGTCTAATAGAAGTAGCTCTTGCATTAAAATAATAACCCCTACTCATACGAATTTCAAATATATAGGTGTATATTACACAATTAAGATTGCGTCGAAGAGGATTTTAGGAAAATCTCGTGGATGATTCAATTGATATTTCAATAGTTTATAGCAATTTATTTTCTAAGACTTTGGAGGAAAAAAGAGCTAAGTGACATTTTTGAAAAAAAAAAAAATTGAAACTTGTGTATCAATGAACATATGACTAACTTCTTTGACGATAACAAATTTCTCCTTTTTAGTTTAGCATAAATTTTACGGTTTGCTAGTTTCAAGAGATCTAAGGGGAAATGACACTTTATTAAGCGAGTGATTTTTATTTCATGAGACCGTAGGTCGAGTGAAATAATGACAAGAGCTTAATAAAGTGTTATTTGGCACGTGCTTGCTTACAATATTTTTTATAATAACGTGCAAAAGCGTGAAATTTGTGTTCTTACTTTTGTCTTATTTAATTTCATTTAATAATTTTTGTCGTAGTACTTGCAGTTTCCATAGAGATATTAGACAATGCAAAAGTAATGAACCAATAGAAATAAGTGAGTTTCATGACCATTTAGTTTCATGGAGATATTCATGATATCATTTTGTTTTTCTACCAATCAGATACTCTTATTCACTTTACCGCACTAGGGCCGAAAGTCCCATTTTCGGCACTGTCTGTGACGTAAGCACGTAAAGTGTCATTTTCGGAACGATTTATGAATGAATATGATATAAAAAAAAAGTGAATTTTTTTTGCATGTTGTTATAAAAAAAAACTACTTTTCTCGTTTTCTCCTTTCGGACACTTAGCACGTTCTTCCACTAAGCTCTTCAATTTTATTTCGGATTTTGTCCTTGAAATATTATGTATTACCCAGAAAGTATGAATGGGTATTTCAATGAGTTAAATTTTAATTGTATCCTGTCAATTGTTAAGAAATTCGAAACGAAAACAAAAGCAAATTTTTGAATACAGGGTTGCCATTCAAATTCAGGAAAAAAAATAGTCGTCTTATTATCAAAATAGTAGCAAAAAAAAATTGCATCAAATTTAAATACTACATGCAAAATCGAAACTGAAGACTTGTAGTTGTTTTTCTTTTAATTTTGCAAAATGAATTAAAGTCTAGTATTTTCATTTAATTTTAAAAATAAGTAAAAATACTAGACTTTGATTCTCTTTGCAAATTTATAACTTAACATTGATTGCTTAACGCTTTCGGCCTGAAATTCAACATATTCAAATAATTTAATTGGAAAATGTTTACGGACAAATGACTCACTTTTTTAAGTTTTTGATTATGATAGTTGATAGATTTTAAGAAAGGTTGATGTTAAAATTTCAACAACTTAAATGAGTAAACAGCAGAGTTAGAAATTGGATAAGAAAATTTAGGTGCAATATGTGCGACTAACTTAAAGAACTGGGAGCAAATGTACATTATCTAAGGCTATTATTGAGAATTTTTTTTATTAAAAAAAACTTTTAATTTAAAATTAATCTGCAATATTTGGAAGTCTACTGTGTCCCACTGGAAGATTTTATTTTTAAGATCACCTAAGTTTCAAGATTATACAGAATCATTAGAGTTTTGCGATTATAGAAGCATCATAGTTTCGATAACTAAGTTTCAAATTTTTAGGTTTCAAAATTTACAAATTTTGTAATAACCAGAGTTCCTTAATTTTAAGATGGCTGTGGGCGTAAGATTTTAACACTGTAATTCTTTTTTTTTTAAAAGTTCAAGCTGCTTATTTTCCGCGGGATTGTTGAAAATCACTATGAAAAAGTTGGTATTGAATGTTCTGATAACCTACACTCCGTGCCAACCTAAATTGGGTAAAAACAAAAAGTAAAAAGGCAGAGGGAAAGGCAAGGTTGGTCCATTAGTTGAAAACTCTTGTAAGGTAATATTTACATACAAAATGATCTGAATACAATTTAACAAAAACACTCTTTTTATTCTAATAAAATTGCCAAATTTTCATAAAAAATGTTGAAATCTGTCAGGATTTAAACGAAATAAATGTTTTAAAGATGTTTTCTGAGTGGATTCACAAATAATTTATGGAACTCTTTACATCCGCGGAAGGATCTTCTCCATAGCATTTAGAACTAATTAACGTGCATCGAACTAACATCGAAAATATAATTTGGTAAAATAAATCGCAATTAGGCAAAATCACACATAATCTATTTTATTGCAAAGAGTGGAAAAATGATTTTACAAATTGCATGTTATGCATTATTTCCAAAATTTAAGAATTTATAATCCATTTACTACTGCACTTGCAACAACTTTGTTACAAATGTTGAAAAAAAACATGAGATTAATTTCGAAAAGGACTAAATAATTGAATCGTTTATTTCGGAAACCACCTAAGTGACAAGTCACTTGACTGGTTTTTGAAATAAACAATTGAATTAGATTTAACACACTTTTGGTTGTGAATGGATTACTCGTACTAGGACAACACATAGCGATATTGAGGTAGGGATGTGATTGTTTTTGTTTGTTTAGTTCCCATCCAAAAGTGTGTTAAATTGCATTGTTTTTTTCAAAAACCAGTCAAGTGACTTGTCACTTAGGTGGTTTCCGAAATTAAAGATTCAATTATTTTTAAGCTTTTGAAAATTTTGATTTCTATAACTTTATCAAGCTTTCCATGGCATAAGTAATACATTTGAAATTAAAAAAAAAAGTATCACAGCACAGGTCTTGTTTATAAGCACCATATTTAATAAAATATATCAAAACAAAGCTATTTTTAAATTTACTCTTACAAACATTTAAATATAATATCTACTCTTTGGAATGTTTAATCACTACATTCTTAGCAGCTTCTTCAAATAAAAATATAATACTGTCACAATATCAAGGAAAAGTAATGACTTCATGAATACAGAAAAAAATATGAAAATCTTGAATATATAGGAACTAACAACACACAACTTTGACTTAAATTTCACACCAATAAGTAGGACTGCAATATTTGCTTAATATACAATACATATTTTCTAAAATGAATTGTACCCTTACTTTAGTAAGTACTTGCTTAAAACTAACAAGAATTTTTTTTTATTCAATACATTGATATTTAAATAGTTGACAATTGAATTCTGACTCGCTGTAAAACATATGAAGTAAATTAGCTGTTAAGGGAATATTTTAAAATTTTGAACATTAGTCCAAATTTATAAGCTGTTTTCTGAATATTCAGGTGAAAATTGAAGAACAAAACAAGAAACACAAACTAACTATAACATAACCATTTATAAACTGCCTCTTTAAAAATATGTGATGAGTTTTGTTTACACATCTCATTACTCTAAGTCTTTTCTTTCTCATTTAAAAAAATTATTAGTATTCATTGTTCCCAGTTCTGCTTGCACTTTCGGAATAAACCAAAATTTTATAACTTTCTTATATAATCGAGTTTAAGTAATATGTTTGAAATGAAAGCAAAAAACAAGTATCAAAGTACCAAGTATTGTGTATCAGCACCATATTTAGTAAAGTAAAAGTTATCGAAAACTCGGCTCATGTGCTTTTTTAATCCCTTTACAAACATTTAAAAAATAAGCTCTCTATTCTTTGGAATATTTAATCACTACATTCTCAGCAGCTTCTTCCCAAAAATATAATATCAAACAAAAGTAGGACTTTTACCAAAAATATGACACTCTTGAATATAGGAACTAACAACACATCTTTGGCGAAATTTCACCCAAATTTGCATAGGACTCTTAAGTATTGCTTAAAAATCACATTTACAATATCACAAACATAGCTCTTTCGTTTGAAAAACCAATTTGGCACATCATTTCACATTGAAAGTAGTCAGGAACCAAGCAAAAGCCCAAAATATATCAATACTACAATACAACAGGACAAATATACAAATACATCAATAAAACAGGGTTCATACAAGTATCTTACAAACGAGAAATAAGGATTTTTAAGGACTACAATTGCACAAAATAAGAGCTAGTTATGAATACATAATACAAACAAAAATTAAGGACATTTGAATTTATAGGGTTTGATACCTCTATAATCAGATGTACAAGATGATTCTTATTACAGGTATATCAAAATATAAACACAGTTTAGAAATAACACAATTTTAACTAATATGGAAATAAAGTAGTAGTCAATTTCTTTTTCAGAAGGGCATGTTTGCTTTCTTTTCTCAAAATATACATTCTACTTACTGCAACAAAAATATAAACTTTTAAATTCTTAGAAATCAAGTTTTAAAGACATGTAAAGATTGTATGAACCATGTTGAAACAATTACATTGAAATATATGCACATTCCCTGAAAAAACACCCACATAATTTTAATAATACCACTATTTGGCATTTTTAAAGATCAAACTTCTTATCTTGGTATTTGTTTGTGATTATAATATTGCCACTTTCCACAAGCTTAAAATGATAATATTCAAATAAAGTTTTCTGTTACGACTCCAAATCATGTATACTAAATTAATCGAAACTAATTCAAGGATATTGTTATCAGGAGTTAATTTTCCAAAGCTAAAATAACTCATTCTTTTCTGAATCTGTCAATCCAGTCTTCCCCATTAACTATAAATTCTGGTTGATAAACCTGGCCACGTAAACTAAAAAAAATATGAATTGTTCATTAGATAAATTCAAATTAATTAACCAATGAATTCTATGTGGGGAGAGATGGGCGTCAATAAGAATTCCATAGCAGACGTATAAAGGCAAACTAAATTTCCAAAAGATAACAAACAAGGCATTTAAACTGAAATTATAGAAAAAGCAGAATTATTTTTACGTTTAAACAGAAAACTGCAAAATCAATTCTGGGGCACAAAACCTGATCTTGTGCCTCACGAGGAAACAAATATAACTCTCGGTAAAGTTCCAGACATTTGAACTGAAATCATAAAAAACTAAGCTCCCTTCACATTTAAACAGAAAAAACTGCAAAATCATCAGCTGTGAAGTCAATTCTGGGTTTAATACATTTAAACTGAAATCATAAAAAACTAAGCTTCCTTCACACTTTAACAGAAAACACTGCAAAATCCTCAACTGTGAAGTCAATTCTGGGTTTAATACATTTAAACTGAAATCATAAAAAACTAAGCTCCCTTCACCTTTAAACAGAAAACACTGCAAAATCATCAGTTGTGAAATCAATTCTGGGTTGCAAAACCTGACCTTGTGCGACATGAGGAAATGAATACGGAACTTGTAGGGTCCGACAATTCTGATAGAGATACCCAGAGGTATAGTATTGCACAGAATTAGATGATGATTGCACAGTAGACGGATAGTAGGTCTCTGTTTGCACTTGCCATTGATGTACCTCCCTACCAGAGCTCATATGGGTGTTATAGCTACTGCCTTGACTGTACTGGGGACTAGATAATGTGATATTGCGATGACTAGTATAAGAGGAGTCGTTTGATAGGTAGGCCTCTGAACTAGGACTAGGGAAGTAGCCCGAGTCGTGCTGGGAGTTCCCTGGCGTACTGTGTTGAGAAACTGCGGGAGAGTTGTTCTGAGAATGAGAAGTGTACGTTGAATTGACTGATGCCCGCCATCGTTTGATTCGTTGGTGTCGCTCTTTGAGCCGAGTACTGGTTGTGTAGGCATGGTGGGATTTGAGACTGACTAGATTCTTGCGCGGTGATGATTTCTTTTTGCTTTTCTTTTTTGCCTTCGGCTTCTGCTGTGTGCTTTGAGGGGCTTGTACCTAGATTTAGATTTTACACAGTAAGATCAATTGCATTTCTAAGTAAATATCTTCAACAGAAGATTAATACTAAAAAGAGCACTTGAGTTTAATTTTCTAACACACATAATTAATATAAGTGCTGTACATTACAGGCAGACAAAATGCATTCATTTTTTACTTAATAAGAAGAATTATAAATATTAAACTTTGAATTTCTGTTTTGAAAGAATGATAACAAGCTTCTTTAAGGAAAACGTTTACACTTTAAGAGAAAATAAAAACAGAAAGCTATT
The DNA here is from genome assembly GCA_023701765.1 of Hylyphantes graminicola. Lineage (NCBI taxonomy): Eukaryota > Metazoa > Arthropoda > Arachnida > Araneae > Linyphiidae > Hylyphantes > Hylyphantes graminicola. The sequence goes on from CM043115.1 coordinate 13,165,074, forward strand.
TAAAATGGCAAGACATTTAGAAGCACATTTGATTAGCATGTTTAGAAAACATTACATGGTAAATTCAAGATTGCATACAAAACCTGCTTTGATTTGATATACATAGTTTTTTAGTACAACAGTACAAGTCTTCAAGGACAGCTTTATTTAAGTTTTTTTTTAAACTTAACTTTCAATATGGAAAAAGAGGTAAAGAAAATTACCTTTACTATCTTGGGTTCTACCATACTTAATTCATCTTCTAACTTTTCTAAGAATTCCTCCATTACTGAAGAACTGTATCTAAAAATTATATTTTTTTATTCATTCACATTCAAAGTTACACATTAAATTAGCAGACAATTTTAAAGTATGTTCACTCATTTTATTAAGAAAAAATTGAATTCTTAATCTATATTATATATGAAATATATTGGATGTTAATGGAAAATTATATTGAATTTTAAATATTTTAGATAAATTTAAATATGTGTTTCCTGGATATTCAGGAGAAAAATCATAGGAAAAAAAACAAGTATACACAACAACAACAATGAGAATTTAAATATTACATTTCACATACTATTAGCATTTTCATTTTACAATTTTGTTAATATTCAGGGTAAAAATAGGTAAAGATATAAAGGTGCAAGCAGAATAAACTAGAACTGTAGTAAGCAAAACACAATACATTTCCATCGTTCAAAAGAGTGCCAAAAGCTTGGCAAGTTCAATTAACCGAGTGTTGCTTAGTAATATGATTGCACTCCCAAACTTTTACATATCAGCTTAACACTAGCGCAAATGTAAATAGAAATATATAAAGGGAGATGTATTGACTCACTGACTCGCCAACCACAATCTATTGGAGTTACATATTAAAAAATTTATTAGCTTAATCCTTTTGTACTGAAGGTGTCACTTAAGAAGCGTTTTTTTCAAAATTCTAATCCAAATTGATTGGAGGGCAAAACATAAGCATATTTTACCATAAGAATAGCATTGCTAACTGTTCCAAGCTAAGGATTTATAGCAATTTTATATTTGAAAGTAATTTTAATGCTTGCAAAATTAAATATAAGTATGAAAAAGCTTTTGAGTTTATAACTAAACTAGCCATTTGAACATTATTATTTTATTCTTTTTTTTTTAATTATTTAAAATCTTCATTAGATTTTTAATGCTTGGTCAAACTTACTCGATTCTAATAATATTCGAATTAAATTCAATTTGTTGTATAGTTTTGCTGCTTACAAATGGAAATATTGGGGAATATTCATGTAAAAATGTGGTAGATCATAAAAAGAAGGGCAGAGATTCAGTTGGACATAAAATTAAAATTACATTGCTGACATCAGCGAAGGGAGGGTCTTATAAACATCCTGATGGGGAGGAAGAAAATAGATTGGCAATATTGCCACAAAGTAAAAGTTTTCATAGTATACAAGTCGCAGTATTTAAGGGTACAATCAAGCAATGCCAGGTTTATTTAAGCTAGTAAAATAGTTATTTATGCAATAAATGTTAAAGTACTTTATAAAACACATGGATTTTATTTCACAAGCAAGTGAAATTAAGACAAATGTTTTTAAAAAAATACTTTTCATAATTGCGTGAAAAAATATCATTGGTTCAAAAATAATTCACATTCATAATATACTTAAATAAAGCACATCGCTAAAATTTATGAATTTTATGAATATTATGAAATCGAAATTTTACTTGGAATGTTTGCATTTTATGGAAATTGTGAAAAAATAAATTTTTTTCACTGCTCTTGGGTGAAAAAAAAATATTTTTTCATTGTTTCAAAAAGTAATTTTTTGCAAGCCTCTTATATTGAAATTATAATCTAAAAAAACGGATTTTTTTCATGCAATTATAAAAAGAAATTTCAAATAAAAGTTTAAGAAAAAACTTGTTTTAGATAACATTCAAAAATTCTTTCAATACACTTACCTGTGAGGAAGAGGGACATTCCAAGCTAAACTAATGTGAGTGAGGAGCAAGTTGAGAACATAACGAACGGCATATGTGTTCCAGTGAACCCCATCCTTTGCGCGACGGTGAATTTGGTTTTTCAAGTGATAATGGACGTCCAACACATCAAACCCATGCTCAACAACAACCTGGAAGAATTGTTTGTAATAAAAAAACTATTTCTAGCACAAATTAAAGAAGTTGAGACATAACCTTATAATAAGGTACAACCACTTGCGACCCCATTTGGGAACATTTTTAGAAACCCCCCAACAAACAATTACACGTTAATTAGTTCTGAAATTGATCTGATAGAAGATCCAAATATAAGTTTTCAGCCTTTGATTACAGGTATCAGTCATTTATTTAAAAAAAAAAATGAATTTGAACAAGGGTCAATACGATATTAGAGTTCTTAAAAAAATATTTAAACATTATTTTTTCAAACTTTAGTTACTTTCAAAGTTTAGTTGTTAATTGTAAAGGCATTTTGCAACAAAAACAATGTTATAATAATCTGTTAATTACAAATAAGTGATACAGCCTTTTTTTTGTTGCATTTATAGCACAAAAAAAATATTTTTAGAGTAGTTTAAGGCGTTTCCCTAAGTAACAATTAAACATATTTTTTTTTTCAAAATTTCTTTGAAAAACACACTTTTTAGCATATATTTGTATGCAAATGTATTTAGATTAAGAATATACGTGCAGGATTTTGCCCAGGTGTTAAAGGGGTTCGGTATGTTGTACATCGGTAATGTTAAATTGGCCAATTGCAATGTACCTTTTCACAATAACTGCTGATCAGATCATCTTAAAATTTTGTGTGTGTGTTATACCAACCTTATATATTAATCTGAGGTTAAAAGTTTTTTGTAAATAACTGTTAAATTTTTTTTAATAAAATAAGTTTCAAAGTACCCAAAAAACCATGAAATTTTTCACTTTTTTGCCCCATAAAATTTTTTTCACTTTAGTTTTATTAAAATTTACAACCTCAGATTAATCTATATTACTATTACTATTACATCATATTAAAAAAAAGTTTACGAGAAAACATAGCATAGTTTTTTTAAAAAAGGTACATCGAAGTTCAAAAAATCAAGTTCTGAGAAAAACGCGTTTAAAGTTTTTATTGTTAACCCATTTCCTTACAAAGCCATGACATTAAAATGGCTTTTAAATTTTTATAATGTCAAAAATATTTTTCCAATCGCCTTGATACTTTGTGACATTATTAATAAAGGTTGTAATAGTATTTTAAGCCAATAATTTTTGTTTTGATTTTTTTTACCAATTTTGGGGTATTGAACCCCTTAAGAGGATAATAATGCCTTCCAAGTTCGAGTAAAAGTAAGAAGTCAGCAGTCGATAGATGGCGCGGCCTCATGAACTTTTGATGACACATGACTTATGGTATGCTTATAAAGTAACAAAGTGAAGTGCACTCTGTTCATTTTGTTTTCAATTGAAGATTTCGAAATTTATGCTACAGCATGGATTTTTTTTAAATAACATGTTCATCAGATTTAGTGAATGATGAATAATTAATTATTTTCATTCACTCTATTAGATAATTAGAACAATTAACTAAAATGGTTGAAAATGGGCCTTAGCCCCCAACCACAAAACAAGCTTTGTGCTATGGTACGTTCCGTTCATGGCAGCAATGAAATTTTTTTTAAAAAAATCAAAATTCTGTCCCATTCAATACTGGAGTGTTTTTTAAAAATACGAAACTACATCAGGGTGGTAACAAAATCCTAGAAAAAAAGTTCCCTGATATTTCCATGATTTCCCTGATATTTTTACAAAAATTTTCCTGATTTTACTATTACCTAGAGAACATGCAATACACAAAATTCAATGCAGTACAAAAAATTTAATCCAGACATCGCAGGAAATTAAGACTTTCCGGATTATGAGTTAGCCTACCTAACTTATCTACGTAACATTTCCGAAAATCTGAATAAGTTTAGAGGAAACATGTGATCAGAAAATCATTTTATAACATGATTCGTGAGAGAGAATATATATATATATATTATCAAGTGTCCATTAGTAGTGATCACAAGAACCTAAACCTGCTGTTTAAGTAATCGAAAATAAGAAAAATTCCCTGATACTTTGCAAAATTTGAAAAATTCCCTGATATTTCCAGAATTAAAAAGTTCCCTGAGAATTCCCTGATTTCCAGGTTCTATTACCACCCTGTACATATTGATAAGCAAAACTTTCACCTGTAATGCCACAACAACAACCAAGCATGTTATTTAACTAATTCAATATACCATATATCAGCAAACCGACTACATCCAAAATAATCCTCTTACCTGTCTTGCATAGTGGTTGGCTTCCACCACATGAAATCTCAGAGAGTACTTGAGGAACTGCAGGTCTGGAACAAGAAACCCACCCCTGACCTCCTTAGAGATAGGAGGGGCTGTCACCCAGATGACCAAGCAGTCGGGGAGAATTCGCCGCAGATGCCGCATCAGAATAAGCAGGTTTGACTTGTAAACTTTGACGCCAGACGCACCCCATCTGTGGGAAAGACAGAATTAGATTGTGATGTTGGGATAAAAACAAACGAATGGGACGTTGAGCCAATATACAACATACTTTATAATGCAATTTCAATAACTTAAAAACCTAAAAAGTTATACCAATTAGGCCTGCATGAATTTCTCAGAAACCTTATTACAACATTCGACAGACTGGTTCTCGCATACTCAATTTGAAGTTTCATTTCTATTTTCAGTAATACCTTTAAAACTAAAAAGTTTGATGGCACCTACACTTTGTGCATGCACGATTTTCTCAAAAACCATATTATGATGTCTGACAGGCACTAGGAACTCGCATATACGGAATTTGAAGTCTGTAACTCTGTTAGTTCGCGCTGTTTAGTGTGATTTCACAGACAACACAAGCAGACCGATTTTAACAGCCAATATTTTAGAATCCCTATCACAATACTTTCATTACCTTATATTTCATATAAGTTAATTGAAATTAAAAAAAATTGCAATGGGACTGCATTATAGGCAGCTAAGCCTTTGCAGACTCTGCATATTCCCAAGAACCGAGAGAAAGTTTTTGTGGCACCATCTAGGCGACTCTTGCTAACAATTTTGACGAACAACTTACAATGAAACTAAGCTCTTTGTGGATGTAAATCCATGCCGAGATTTAATTTTGCCGAGAGAATCCAAGCCAAATGGGTACTAAAGGGATCTTTTACATGCCACATTGACATAATCATATGACATGCATGTCCACGATTTTCCCATCCAAGAAATCTGACAACTCAGTCAGGGCTCGAGCATGCAAACTTGGGCATACGAGTAGGACATGCAATACTTCTCAGCCACTAAGTCGCCAATAAAAATGTTTATATGTATGTAAACCACAATACCTAGTTACATCCCACAAGCAGGAGTTGATGACAAGCACATCAGGATCCCTTTCAGCAGTAATCCTGTTCAAGACCCTCTTGACATAATCATTGTAAACTTGGGTTATAAAGTAAAAGGAAGCATTTATTGAACAGGAATTTATCTGTCGCTCTTCCGTGTAGTCTCTACCATTGTTCCTTGCACCATGAAACATCAACTTGTCATTGTATATGGACTTTTCCATCTAAAAAAGATAAAAGCTGTATTAATATATAGTAATGTAACATAGCTTATAATTAAAGATCATTAATATGGGTCTTTATTTGACGACTGAATTTTTTTATACCAATTCAGGCTAAAAGTACTGGTGCTATAATGAATAAGACTACAGGAGCAACATTTTATACATACATGGGTTTTTCATTTTTATTTATTAATTATTATTTGACAAAATCCAAAAGCAAATTAACTCATAAAACACCTTATGTATGAAGTGCACTTGCACAAAACAAATTATAGTAATGATGATTATAGTGCTAGTAATGATGGCCCAATGTAGTAGACAAAGATAACCTAACTTTTATAATTGTATAAAAGAAAATACTGAAAATTTTATAGGACACGAACAACATAATAATGCTTAACTGCTTTAACGATATCAGAATATTTTTTGCAGTTATTTTATCACCCATAATATCAAATACCATTTTGAAAATCTAAACTTAAATGCAATGCAAAAAAAAACATGCACAAAATAAATAGGAATAACAAAATCAGACAAACTTTGGCTTTTAACCTTTCTTCAGAAATTATGTAGGACTCGTGCATTAGGCAAAGAAAATCTTTATACAGAGCTCTTGTATCTGAAAAATCAGAGGCTTTAATTAACAAAGAGACAACGAGCAATTAATACATATTACAGGGTTAGTTATACACTACAAAATACAGGATTTTCAAATTTATGCTTGAAACAAAATACAGGATTTTCGAATTTATGCTTGAAACAAAATACAGGATTTCTGAATATATGCTTCATGACCTGATGCTACTAACATTTAAAAGTCAATATTTGAACCGTTTAAAAATCAAATTATAAATCAAGTTGTAATATGTAAAAGTATATTCCTAATATTTCTATTGTGAAAGAAATATAAATATTAAGATGTTCGGGTAATTCCTTAACACAGAGTTTAGAAGTTTTTTTAATTTATAAATATCATTTAGATTGATAAATCACATTTCAAAATATCAGGGCAGTTATTAATCTCCAGATTGGTAAGGAGTACCAGGAAATCTGCAAATCGTGAAACTTAGGATCTACAAATCTCAAGTCAACCAAAATCATAAATCACTAGAAATCAGTAAAATGTGAATTTCCAGGACACTTTGGCACAAGAAAGAACCCCAAATCGGTAAATCGTATGTAATTGGAAAATCAAATTTCTTTTAAAAAAAAAAAATTGCAAACCTTAGTTGGAACATCGATATATGAAAAGCAACCCTCTATTCTTATTGATTTAATGAAACTTACATTAATCTCCGGTATGATTAAAGTGGAAGTAAAAAAAAGCATAATCGGGTATTTCCGCGAAAAGTAACATTTTTGTTTAAAACCCTTTCCAAAATGCTATCTTTTAGAAAAATACAAAAAAAGAAAAATTTAACTGAATTTCCTGTTGTCCAAATGAAGTACTTTGAGCAAATTTTTTTTCGTTATTTATGTGTATTAATTGAGCTGTGAGTCTTTAATTTGAATAACAACTCAATTTCATATAACTTATAGCATCTTACTGGAATCTCCCATGAACACAATGGTCTTGTGCTTAAACAGAGCACGCAAGTCTTTCTGTAAGAATATGTCAAGCATCTTTCATTACTATTACATCAACTCCGATTCTGAAATAAATATTAGTATTTAGTAATAAACAGTTTAAATACAAAATAAAATACACAACAATACACATTTATGAACACTTAATTTGAATTTATAATTAACTTATTTCTGTTTACCGTACAACCCCATAGACAATTCTTAGACTATAGTTGATCTATTTACAACGCGAACCCCAAAAAGACTTTCTTCCCCATCCCTTTGCTTGGATTTCTAGGAAACAGGGGGAGTATTGCTTTACTAAACCTAACATGTGAGGTTAACATTCCGAACAGTTCAAACCCAAGTAGGGTGGGGAAAAAACCAACACTGCGATCCTCACATCGTTTAGAAGAAAACCACATCCAGGGATGGGGGAGGAAAATGCTTTCGAGGCTTGCATCGCATTCTAGGTAGACCTACTATAGTTTTGTTGTAGTATTTATATGCTATGAACTTCAATTATTTTTATTTTACTGTGCAAAATAAAATGAAATTTTCTGAAATAATACACCAGAATGCCTCAGCACACGTAAAAAAATGAAAAATTAGACTATTTCCTAGACCCTTTCTTTAATTATGATTATTCAGGTTCTTCTCTTTAAGACATGTTATGTCCAGGAAATTTTAAAAATTCTCAAACATCTCAATAATTTCTTAACAGTCAAAATTTTATTACAATCCTCATTTTTTGAAACAAAATCCAACCTTTTGTTTACCTTCTAATCGTAATGGAACAAATAAAGCACTTAATTACTGTTGATAAAAAAAAATTGTTACTTTTTATCAGCAATTTGTAAAGTTAAAATACACATTAGGTTTATAGTTAATTAAATAATGGGGGAAATAATCAATGGAAGCATTAAGACAAATTATGACAAACAAAAGAAACGAAATAGGTAAACAATTCAATAACGAAACTAATTTAAAAATACGTGAAATTTCTATAATAAAATATCTTATCAACTTACTTCAAGAGAAGTTAATGAATTCTGGAGAAAGTGAAAAGTTTATTAACTAAAAAAAGTTCGTGTTCGCATTAGTTGACTTCGTATTTTTTAGGAAAGGAAAGGAACAAAGAAATTGAAAAGAAACGCGGACGGAACACGAAAAAAAAGTTTTGTTGTTTTATATTTACCGCACTTTTCAGTCACAGTTTTAAAAAATGCGTTTTTAATGAAACTATGGCACAACATGACGAAGCCAAAAGCAAGAATAAAATATTTTTTTTTAAAAGAGATGCAAGCAAAATTTAATTACGAAATTTATCGGGAAAATTTTGTACCTCAGATCAAATCCTCCCCTTTAATCAGATGTTGAGGCCATCACCTGAGCGTCAACGCAAAGCAATATATCTCATTTAAAAAAAAATTGGGTTACGGGGGATCATTGATAATTGGACCACAGCGGATTTAGCATACACCATCCACCACCTTTGTTTGGTGCAAAACTAATGCACCTGTGCAGTTATAATCGGTTCATGACTGCATAATGGTTCAAAAACAGCTGGTGGAAAATAAAGCCCATATCACACCTGCACAGCTACTTGCAACTGCAACTCGCAACTTGTGGTAACCTGGTTTTTCGGGTTTCCACAAAAAATTATTTATCTAAAAATTTGGCAAGTTTCATCTTTTTGAAAGCAAACTTTAATCAAACTGGGGGCATTGTTTGCATCAAACAGAAATTTATGTTTCCGAACTTCCTTAATTAGATCAATTTTCATCTTTGCCATCCATTTAATACCCATTTTTAATTGCGCAGATTTTTGCAAGCAGGGAAAGTTGGCGTCTTAAAAAGTAAATAAACAACCAGTTGGCGAAGTCTAGTTCGCCACAATGCAGCCAAGGAAATCCTGAGTTCTGATTGGCTAAGGGTACATGCAACTGAGATTTTTTCGTGCACGCACGAAAAAGTCTCACGACTTGAGTGCAACTTTTTAATGCACGGTGTCCTATGGGAGTTGCAAGTACTTGTGACAAGGTGTGAAATGGGTTTAAAGGAAAATTCTTTTTTTACTATTTAATGTCAATTTTGCATTGAAAAGTATTGCAATTATCGAAAAAAAAAAAGGATGCTGCCGAAAAGCTTTAGGTTACCAAGTTCACATCTCTTTTGAAATTGTACTTGATACTAATTTTAAAAATTCAGAAATTTCCTTAACCAATGAACTGGATAAACTGCATTGCCTATATAGCATTAAGGTAGGCGAATACCCAAAATTCCCCCAAATTCTAAAATTTTTACTATTACTTTAATCTTTTCCAAATTTGGCATGGTGATGGCAAATATAATGAATAATGCAATTAAGGCATTTTTTTTAAAAATTTAAATATAATTTATTTATTTTAAACGGTGTTTTTCAACTAAAAAAAAGAGGTTCGCACCAACAAGCCTACCACATTGAATTTTCCTCCGATAAACATGAATTATGTGTTAAATTCTTCGTTTTGAACTGATCCGTGCAATGACCCTCTAGAGTTACAAACAAATCACAAGAATATGTTTTACAACAAATTTTATGAATTAACTTGAAAGAAATGCAACGTGGCTAATCTAACGGCAGTGCCAGAAATCTGCGCATGCCCAGATCTCGACTTCATAGCGAAACGTTTTTGTGAGCAGCCAAGTGAAATATCGCCAAGTTGTTAGTTAGGGTTGTAGTGAAGGTTTAGATTGTTATTGAATATCGAGTGTTTACCCTCGCCGACGGCGTGTGTTCATGGTTTATAATAGAATTATAGGATTATAACACTGTCAAATTCTAAACATATTTTATTATGGGATCAATTGATGTAAGACTTTACATAAACAGACACGCTAAAAAACCTTCGTCAAGTAAGAGAGATACAACACACACACATAAATGGATCCATCTAATTTTTAGAGACAGAGGCCAACTAGAAGATCCCCAGAATTGACTTGTCACAGGTATTGATTTGGTATGGTAACTTAGAGGACTTATTGACCACGACGGATTTAACGTACACCAGACACCATTTAGCATGGCTTTGGAAATTAAGGTTATCAGTTAAAAAAAGCAATTCCCATATCCATAATACATTTTAAATTATTCAGGGTGGTTATAAAATAACGATCGCTATTCAGAGTGGTCTGTGGCTGTAATGAATATTCCAAATGCAAAAAAAATTTGAGATACTTACTAGTCAAGAAGGGGGAAAAAGAATGGAATCATAAAAAACCAACTCGTCTCTTGACCAGGGTTCTAAATTACGAGGCGTAATTGGATGTGTGTTGGCCGTAATTAGCCATAATTGGCTGTGCCTCGTAATTTAGAACCTTTGTCAAGAGACGAGTTTCTTTTTTATGATTTCATTCATTTTCGAAAAAAAAACCTCGTCCCTTGACCAGAGTTCTAAATTACGATGCGTAATTAGCTGTGTTGGCCGTAATTGGCCATAATTGACGATGCCTCGTAATTTAGAACCCTGGTCAAGAGACGAGTTTGATTTTTTTTTATGATTATTTTTTTATGATTATTTTTTTATGATTATTTTTTAGGATTCTATCTTTTTTATGGTTCCATTCTCTCCCCCCCCCCCCCCTTTTGATTAGTAAGTTTCTCAATTTTTGATGCAGTTGGATTATTCATTCAAGCTACAGACAACACCGAATAGCTAGTGTTATTTTGTAACCACCCTGTATGTTTATTAAAATAAATGGCTTGGCTTACTTTTAACCATACTAAGTTTTTTTTAAATCCGAAACTAAAACTAAATTATGCCTCTGATTTGCTTCCGTTTAGAAAGAATATAGGTTAGGTTTGAATTATCGTAGCCTACACGAGGGCTATTGGCGATGGCGTCGTATCTTAAAATCACAGTCAAGTGACGAGTCGACACCTGAATAGGCACCCAACGCAACGATTAAAGGCGACATCGTACTCAGCGTTAGGACTTTGAAAGATATTTAACGTGCACTCCCTTACATAGGAAATTATTCATCGGACATTTTTGTCTGCACGGACCGCTTATAGGTCGGCACTTATTTTTGCGATGACCTGCCCCAAACCTGGACCAGGGACCATGCTAGGCGAGTGTCTAACCGACTGGGCTCCCCAGCCCCGGAAGGATGTAGATAATCCTTGACTAAAAGTCTTGCAGATTAGTAAATACATAAGACAATTGAACTCTGTTTGCTACAGAAAACATTTGGGGCAATGAAAATAGCCACAAACCCCAAAAACTGATTTTTCCCCCAAAAAATTTAGGTACTCGCCTACCTTAAATATTATTTTACTTAGATTTAATGACTTTTTATTTTTAAGCATTTATTAGCTCCTCTTTCTAATTAAAGTGCTTATGTGTGCTCATAGGATAAAGTAAATAAACCAGAAAATAACACTGGCAACGAGGGTCGATTTCATCTCAAACAACATGTTAATTTTTATTTCCAAAACCTTATCAATTTTGGGCGATAAAAAGCCAACGTGACAGATATCTTTCCCTTTCAGTATCCGTCTGCGCATGCGCAGTGTCCTTCCGTAAGAGAGCTGTATTTCCGGCAGATGCTGAGCATGCGCAGATGGTGCCATATAGGCAATGGGTTTCAGACAATGTCGTACTAAAAGCCACAGCGAGACAAATTTTATTTTTGATTGACTTACACTTGGACATTTTTTTAAAAAAAAACTACTATATTTAGACCAGATGTTAGAGGTTCATGGCACAGATATATATTGAAATGGCATCTGTAAAAAATTTCAGGTAAATTAATGTAAAACTTTTTGTGCTAGGAGTGTTGGCGTAAACCCCTTTTTTTAGTTGAAAAACACCGTTTAAAATAAATCAATTATATTTCAATAAAAAAAATTGCCAAAAAAGCATTGTTAATTATATTTTAAATCACTATGCCAAATTTGGAAAAGATTAAAGTAATAGTAAAAATTTTAGAATTTTGGGTATTCGCCTACCTTAAGAAGAAAAAATTTCTATATTCTTGTTAGATAATAAGTTACATATGTGCTTTGCGTCTATTTCTTAAAATTGGGACTTAGCAGATATATATTTAATTCTTTTTTTCCTTTAAAGAAAAGATAAGCTTTTGATAAAGAATGCCTTATTTAGCATGGGGACCTTTTAACGAAACAGCGAGTTTTTTTTTAATAAAAAATAATTTTTAAGTGGTTTTTCCCACATGCTACTCTACGGGTTTTATAATTTTTATAAAAAGTTTTAACAAGTGTTCACAAAACTGATAAGATAACAAGAGGATAAGATATGGGAAAATACAAATAAAAAAGTTGAATTTTTGACTAGGAAATTTTTTATTAAACAATTAACATTATCTGCAGATTTAGAAATTACATTTTTCAATACGAAAAAAAAAGCAGGTTCTATAGACTTATGTTGAATTATCGTCTTACTAGTTACTCGAGCCTATATTGCAGATTCAAGTATTGTATTATTTTAAAAAGTAAATTTGTTACGAATTAATATCTTCAATTTTCTCAATCTTTTCTACATATATAAAAAAGTACGATTAGGAAAAGCTTTGCATTAATTTTTTCCATACAAATCAAAAAAAAAAAATCAATATCCATTTTTTTTAATTAAAAAATCAATTAAAGGTATAATATGTAAAAAATCTAATAGCTACAAAGTACTTTATCTTTGCATAAACTGCATATGTGTAACTTGAATTTATCTTTCTGTACTAAAAAACAAGCCGAGTGTCCATCCAATTACCTATTGTGAATGTACATTGTTAGTCTGCACTTGTAAAAAAAAAATTAATTCAATTTATAATTCTCAAACTTCTATTGAATTACTATTATACTGCAAATAACATTTTCTTAGCTATAAACATGAAACTTATGCTTATTAAGTACATCTAGAGAAAAATTATAATGAATTTTTACTATAATCAACAAAATAAAATTGATTTAATTATTCAAAATATATTCAAGTTTTACTTTATTTAATAAAAATATATTTTAGGTTTCATTAAGAATTAAACTTATTTTCTTTAGTAAGTATAAAAAAAATCAATAAAAAAATGAAATTGTGGAAAATTTGTACACAATTTTATTAACTTCCATAAAAAATAAGTTAAACTTGCACGGCAAGACAATGAGTACTACAGGTGCTTTATACAGGAATTCAGCCAGCTTCGGTCCTGGGACATTTCACAAACATCAACTTAAGTATGCGATTCCAAACTACACAAGTAATGAGTATGTGGTCCGTGTGATGTAGATGAATAGTCACTGGAAGAAAGTTGCAATTTTAAATGTCAATGATAATCTGGTAATTAATGACTAACTAAACTAACACAGTCTCACAGTTCGTCATGTTCTTGGTCTGCCTGTTCGGTGTCTTCATCCTCATCTTTCTGTTCTTCAGCGTCTTCTTCGGCATCTTCAACCAGTTCAGGTTCTTCTTCGACTTGGGCATCTTCCGGAACACCAAGAGTCTTGCGCAGCAGAACCTCAACCCTCGAGGCAAAGTTGGAAGTGTCCGAAAGCATGAACCCGGACCTCAGGGTTGCCGTCTCGTACATGATGTTGGCCATGTTCTTGGCGGTCTCGTCAGATTTGTCGGATTCGACCCTCCTGAGGAGCTCCTTCATGAGGGGGTGTCGAGGGTTGATCTCCAGAGTCTTCTTCTGGCTCAGGTAGTACTCTCGCGTCGAGTCCTGGATCTTGCTGTGGGCGTTGCTTCGAGCCAGCCTCTCCATGTTGCCAGTCCATCCGAACTGACTGGCCACCAGGGCGCAGGGGGAAGAGTGCAGTCGCTGGGAGATGGTAGCCTTGGAGATTTTGTCCTTCAGGACATCCTCTTCGAGCCATTTGGTGAGGGGTTCGTACTCCTTGTTCAAGTTCTCCTGGACTTCCTTGGCTTTCTCTCCTTCATCTAGTCTGAGGCCGTCCTTGGCGACGTTCTGGAACTTCTTCCCCTCGAATTCGGGCAAGGCAGAAACTGCATACTCATCTACTGGCTCCGTCAGATACAATACTTCATAGCCTTTCTTGATTAGTCTCTCGACGAAGGGGGATTTTTGGACTTCTTCCAGAGATGCACCAGCCATGTAGTAGATGTGCTCTTGCTTTTCTTTCATCCTCTCCACATACTCAGATAGGGATGTATAATTTTTGGGATCGTTAGAAGAGACAAACCTGACAAGCTTGGCCAACCTGGTTCTGTTGCTAGGATCTTCAATCACACCAAGTTTGATGTTAGTGCTGTATTCCTTCCAGAACTTCTCAAACTCGTCCTTGGGGATTTTCTTGATCATATCCAATGTCTTCCTCACCAGCTTCTTCTTGATGACTTTCAAGAGCTTGTGTTGCTGGAGTGTTTCTCGGGACACATTCAGTGGCAAATCGTCAGAGTCAACTACACCTTTAACAAAGCTCAAGTAGTTGGGCATCATGTCTTGGAAGTCGTCCGTGATGAACACTCTGCGCACGTACAGTTTGATGTGGTCCACTTTAGCTCCATACCTGTTGAACGATTCGGATGGCTGGACATTGGGAACAAACAACAAAGACTTGAATGTTACTTCACCTTCAGCAACAAAATGGATCTTTGCGAGAGGATTGGAAGGATCTTTCGTGATGGACTTGTAGAACTCATCATATTCATCATCTTTGATCTCGGCAGGTTTCCTTGTCCAGATAGGTTTGGATGCATTCACCAACTCCCAGTCCGAAACAGTCTTTTCTACCTTCTTGGTCTTTGGTTTTTCCTCTTTCTCTTCTTCGATCTTTGCGTCATCTTCGTCTTCGGTTGGAGTCTCCTCAGTCTTGGCAGGCTCCTCTTCCGCATCTTCAATCGGCTCTTCAACCGTCTCGGTCTTTGTGGTCCACAGGTAGATGGGGAAGTTGATGAACTGGCTGTACTTCTTGACCAAGTTTCTTAGGGTGTCCTCTTCCAGGAAATCCCTAGCCTCTTCTTTCAGGTACAGACTTACGGTTGTTCCTCGCTTCAGGGTGTCTCCTCTGGGATCCTCTACAATGGTGAACGAGTTGGCATCAGACTCCCAGATGTACTGTCCATCGTCATTGTGTTTACTGGTCACGACAACTTTATCGGCCACCAGGAAAGCTGAATAGAACCCAACACCAAATTGACCAATCATATCAGTCAGCTGCTCTGTACTGCTAGTTTCAGAGACCTTCTGCAAGAAATCGGAGGTTCCAGACTTGGCAATGGTTCCCAGGTTACCTATAAGTTCAGCCTTGGTCATTCCTATGCCGGTGTCGGTCACATGCAGTACATTGTTTTCTTTGTCAGTTTTTATACGAATAGAGAGTTCTTCTGTAGCCGATAATGCAGCTTTATCAGTCAGAGAAAGCACCCTGATCTTGTCAAGAGCATCGGAGGCGTTGGAAATAAGTTCTCTAAGGAAGATCTCTTTGTTGCGGTAGAGAGAGTTAATGATCAATTTCATCATACGATTTACCTCAGCTTGGAATGTGAACTTCTCAGCCTTTTCTCGCAGTTCTTTTATCTGAGCAACATTCAGACCGTCCAGTTTAATTGCCTCCTCCTCCCTCTGTACGACTTCATCGTCAGTCCGCGAACCATCTCGGCTGCTACCAATATCATTTTCTACTTGTGGCTCGTCTATTTCGTCGGCACGACACAATCCAGACAGTAAAACAAGTCCAAGAATCGTGAGATATATCCACCTCATGGCGAAATGCAGGTGAAATCTCGGTCCTTGCTCAATACAGAAACCGGCGTTTTGATCTGCCAACTGTCTCTTTAAATTTCTTTCAAACAACTAATCTGACGTGTGCTTACAGATAATAACGTGGGACACTGCGATTGGTCAGTTATTTTCTCTTTTGGAGAGGAAGTTCTGGAAAATTCATTTTATACGTGGCTTAAGGATAGAACAGTTGAGATGAAATTACTTTTTATAGTAAAAAGGAGAGAAAATTCAATCAGATTATTATCAACAAGATTCAAATACTATTTGCTTTCATCTTTAGCAGAACTTTAATATTATTTTTCATTAAAAGAAATAATACCTATGAATAATACTTATTTATAAATATGAACTAACTGCAACTTTATTTTGAGAGTTGTATCGGTTTTGAACGTTTAGAGATTCGACCGCTAAGGTTCTCCTATTAGTCAAATTGCAGGTTACTATTTGGGCGAGAAATTTTGGTAGCCAAAGAAGCTAAGATTATTGTTAGTTTCGTTTTCGGAAAAATCGGTTGTTCATTTTTTTTTTTTTTTCAGTAGATACAGCGATTTCCTAGAGCTTCTGTAACTCAGTGCTTGAGAACACAGCTCAGGTTCCCATGGGCGCGGGATAGATTCCATTCCTGTTCATTGTAAAAAAATAGTAAAACCAGTGGCGTAGCGAGGGGGGGGTTACAGGGGGTCAGAACCCCCCCCATGGGAACTTACAAAGGTTTTTTTGCAGAGCTCCAATACTAATTATCTCAAAAAATCCCCCCCCCCCCAAGGGGGGGGGGGGAAAGGGGAATCAAGCCTTTCTTCTTTAAAAAGTAAACTTTTTTGAATTGCTGTAACAATTTTTACATATAACCTCTTTAATGCCATCTGGAGAATCGCACCCCTTGTCTTTTTAATTACTCTGTGTATAATTAACGTTGCTTCAATTTCTACTCTACACTCATTAAAAATTGCGTTAGGGGATGTTATTGTCCAAGATTAGGGCCTCTAGTCGGAAAGACCTAAAATTGCGTTCCATTACAACAAGAAATTTGCATAAAAGTTTGATTAATTTTGTAAAATTTGTTGGACAAATCAAATGGTAGGACACTTGTAGTTTTAATGTCGCAAAATGTTGTGTTAAATGGGTGTTATAAAATCACACTGCTTCCCAATTTTGTCTTTTTCTTTTGTATTTCGGATGTAATAAGAATAAAAAGGAAATACTGTAAAGCTATTTTCCGTAATATATAGTATTTTTGATTTGTCACAGTTTTTTCAATAATTGTTATATCTTTGATATTTCATTAGAAAAAATATCCAGCTAATCACTTTTCCGTACACTACGTAAAATTCCGTTCTCTGGGCAGACGGGGACAAACAGTTTTTTTAGAGCATGAACGACCATCTAAGAATGGAGATTTTGTTTCCACATATCCGGTGGGGTCGTCTAGGGTCCCCCATTCGGAGAGGGGATCCTTTTTGTCTCGTATCTATTTCTGGATTTCCCGCGCTATTGACAGCTTTCCATTCACACTTGTAGCAGAAGGGGCACTATCCGCATTCCGCGTAGAAAAACACGCCTTGTTTTTCTTCGAATTTTTTGTAGGATGCTCACCCTCATTTTTCACCCCCTTCTCCTAGCTTAGCCAATAAACTAGTCCCTCTGTGACTTAGAAAGCGAGGGGGGGGGGGGGGGGGGGCGTGTCTTCTTTTGGAAAACGCAAGACAGCTCGTTGCTTGTCATTCATTGTCGAACTTAAAATCCCTAGAAACTTCCAATAGTTTTAACTATATTTCACCTCTATTTTATTATAAAATAAATGATATTTTGGTTCAAAAGTTAGTGCAATCAAAATATTACTCGATTCTTGCAAAATAAATAGCGTATTTTGATAAGTCTTCACTAATCACGATATTGAGGTAAGTGACGATTTGTTAGATTATATTTTATACAATTATTCATTATTTGTATTTATTAATTGTTATAATTTTTGCATGTCATTTGTAGTAGCTATATGATACGAATCCTGTTTGTTAGTTTACAAAAAATTAAATAGGCGGTTTTAGATTTATTTACCCAAAACATCAATTTTTCTGTTAACCTATATAAATCAGTAACTTTAATCCTCATTAACTTTATAACACATCAGTAACTTTAATCCGGAATAAGTTTTAAGCGTGTTTATTAATAGTTATCATGTGCTTAAGTTTATCATTAATGAAGAAATTTGAATTCTTATGATAACATTGATTTTATTTGTAATTAATAATTCAATTTTTAATTAATACGTTAAAATTAATAATTTAAATGCATTGTACTTAGTTATACAAATTAATGAATGTTATTAATTATAACTAAATTTGTTTTAAACAGGTAATTATAATTATTTATAATTATTAATATTCATTAATTAGCATCTTTAATTAAAAACTACATTCATAATTATTATAATGAAGTTTCCTTTAAACTAAATCGGCAACTTCAAAATTTCGTAACCCCCCCCCTTGGAACAATCCTGGCTACGCCACTGAGTAAAACCATGCACAATCTCACCTCACCCTTTCTAGAGAAGACATTATAAGTTTTTATATCGGATTCTATGGAGTATGGATCAATGCATTTTTAAATTTTGAATGGAGTAGGATAATTTTTTCCGTTGTTATTTTTATTATCTCATTCTCAAACTCAATTGTTCTCTACCCTTATAAACATATGAAGGTGCCGGACCCTCACCCCCCCCCCCCTAGATCTAACGGCTGATTCCCCCCTTCCCCTCCTGTGGGCACCACTGTCTTTAGGGCAAGTGCATTATTTAGTTAGAGGGGGGGCCGGAGGATTATAGGGGGGGTCATGATTAAATTTTATCCTTGATAGGGGGGGTCTGGTGTTAATATTCCAATTTTTTTTACCAAGGGGGGGTTAGAATTATTATCAGGGATTGGAGTAACTTTCTTTACTTTTCCATTACTTTCTGAAAGCTGTATGATGCCAATTTTGAAATTCCACTTCTAAGAAGGGAACATTTCGCTTTCCCGAAATTCGAGCTTTTTTTGGGAGGGGAAAAATACAGCATAATGGAATTGTCCTGTTTGGCTCCTTGTCTGTTTACCTTTCCAAGTGTCACATTATAGCCCCGTAATTACAGACATCTAGGAAAAGAAGGGTTTAGAAATAAATCATGCTGACTGTCAAACAAGGTTGGATGCCTATGTGTGAACGGTAAACCCCTTTGTGTTGCCTGAATGGGGCAGACAACAATGACCAACAACAAAGTCCATTCCCTGGAAGAACTGGGAAGGGTGGGGACAGAGAGTGGACGTTCATTCTTGAGCTACCCTTTTTTCTGTCATAACCCAAACGAGAGTTTACTGGTGAACTTGTATCGGATGATTATCAAGGTAAAGGATTAGAATTAAATATAAAAAATGTAAATTATAAATTCAGTGCTTCGTTTATCGTGGTTTTCTTTGAAAAATGGTAAGATATATATATGGCTAAATTTAAACTTTTATTAATACTTGAAATTTTAAAAACTAACTGTGATTCGTATGACTTTTTGTAAAAATAACTATAACGCTTTACTGTTCATATAAAGTAACTGTAACTATAACAGAGTTACTTTTTTACTCAAGTTACTTTTTAAAAGTACCTTTCCAATCCCTGATTTTTTTTTCTCTAATGGGGCTGCAACATCGGCGGTCAAGCCTTTGCAGACTCGGCACATTCCCTAGAAACGAGAGCCATTTTTTGCGGCACCATCTAGGCGGACTCTCGCTACCAATTTTGACGCACAGATTACAATGAATCTGAGCTCTCGGTGAATGTTAAAGTATGCCGAGGTTTAATTTTGCCGAGAGAATCCAAGCCAAATGGGCCCTCCAAGGATCTTTTACATGCCACATAATCATATGACATGCGTGCCCAGAATTTTCCCATCCAGAAAATCTGACGACTCAGCTGGGGCTCGAACCTGCGATCTTGGGCTTACGAGGCGGACATGTTTAACCTCTCAGTCACTGAGCCGCTGAATTTATTTTGATTAACTTTTAATGTCTTCAGAAAAAAAACATATATTACCGGAAACATATAAAATTCATACAACACTAAATGTGTAAAATTGATGCTTTTCAAATTTAACTGAATAAGTTAATTACAACAAATGCATAAAGTAAAACTTTTCTAAATTATATATCGTAATTACTGTAAGCTGCATCATTTTGATTAACTTATCAAGTCGACAAATAGTTAACTTGAAGATTCTCTCTTTCAACCTGCAGCTAAGACGGTCAACCCAGTTATAAAAAATCTGCTTATTTCGATCGACAATTCTTCCCAAATATCATCCTAACATTTCGAATGAAAATTAATATGTTTTGCTAAAAAAATCATTAAGAATAAAATTTCACCATATACAAAACCACTGTTTTTAGGATAATAAAGTAATACTATCTTTAATTTTTCACACCTTAACAAATGTAGACCCAACCTACGAAAAAAATTACATTCAGGACACAATGCAATTATGATATATGCTACTAATTACTAAACATTTTATTTGTGTATATGTTTTCAATCATCACAATCTGAAAAGCTGTCTTCCACAGCTTGCATACATTACATCATGCATAGCATTCCAATAAGTTGTTTCTGCCTCTTGTTGGCTAGATGATCTAGAATGGGCTATTCATCTAGAATGCAGCATTTAGCCTCGTTATCAAAAACATTACTTTCTAGAAGAACCAGCAATTTATCGGAGTGTGACGGTGTACGTTTACTTATAAAAAATCTAATTTTATAATGGATGCTTGAAAGCTGTTTAAAAAAAGGAATATTTTTTATGTTTTATTTTTAAGATTTTATTTTTTATTTTTTAATTTTTTTTTTTTGGGGGGGGGTCATATTTTATATTTCAGGTCCCAAGGGGGGGTCAGCCTTTTTATTGACAGATGTATTCCAAAATCCTCCGGCCCCCCCTCTAGTTAATTAATGCACCTGCCCTTAAAAGCCTCGTGCTTAGATTTTAGATACCAGCAATAATAATTGGCATATGATAATTAAAAACCAATTAACATAAAATAATAAAACACAAGTATAATAATTTAAATTCTACTTTTTTTTATCATACCATGTGAAAAAAGCTTAATTTCTGCTTTCGTTTTCCAGTTAGTCGTAAAAATAGCAACTTTTAGCCAAAACTGGTAGTACATGCTTCAGCTGTGCGATGATTTGTCGATTTCCACCAATGGGAGACCGCTACCACTCAACTCACGACGTAGTCAGAATCGGTTCTTTTTTTCGATATTCACTTGTTTGTGTTTATGTCATTTGTCACAAATTTTAATTCTCTGGCTTCTTGCTAATATTTTAAATTAAATAATTTCATTTCGTTGCATTGTAGTTTAAAGCGTACGATGGGCAAACGTTTGAGTGAAAATGATCCAAATTCTTATTCAAATCCTGAAGACTGCATTGTAACAGATCTAGATTTAAATCTAGAAGTTGATTTTAAAAAGCACATTTTATCCGGCTATGTTGATATTTCCATCGATAGAGAAAATCCCAAAGCAGATCTCGTAAGAAATTTTATTCACATTTAAGTCTTTTTTCAAGCTTTAACCCATATAATTAATTCGATGTAATATTACTTTAGTTGTGCCATTTTAAATAGAATACCTGAAGTATTCGAAGGTAAAAAGTTATTCCGATTAACGTTCGGCAATTTTACCACAGAGAATATCGACAACTATTTGGCTATAGGTGGCCGTGTATATAAGTAAATAAAAAAAAATTGTTAATTTTTGCTATGTGATACTTGATCATGACTTTATAATAGTTTGGAACTTAGTTATTTACAGGTGTTTCCCTAAACTTAAAGGATATCGGTTCCGTTTTTAGAATTTTTATTTTAAAGAATATTCGGTTAATATTTAATTTTTGGTACCATTGCTGCCTAGATTAGACTGGCAGCACTTTCACTCCTAAAAAAACCACCGTCACTCACAAGGGGGTACTGTAGACCCCAGCACTTAATTTCTTCAAATTCACTTTTACGTTCAAAACTTGCAAACTTTTTGCTTTAAAGCTATTTTCTAACAAGAGGGCTGGGGAGCCCAGTCGGTTAGGCACTCTCCTAGCATGCGAAAGATCCCAGGTTTGGGTCCGGTCATCGCCAAAATAACTGCCGGCCTATAAACGGCCCGTGTAGCCAAAAATGTCCAACGAATAATACCCTGTGTAAGGGAGTGCACGTTAAATATCCTTTAAAGTCCTAACGCTGTGTGCCATGTCGCCCTTAACGGTTGCGTTGGGTGCCTACTCAGGTGTCCGCTTGTCACTTGACTGTGGTTCTAAAATACGACGGCAGTCGCCAATAGCCCTCGTGTAGCTACGACGATAATGATAATTTGGTAGTTTTAATAGTTTCAGATACTTTTTTTGTGCTATATTGTCACTTATATTCTACTAATAAATTATGTATTTTAGATATTGGATACTAGGGACCTCATCATTAAAGGAGTGAAAAACAAAAATACCAACACTAAAATAAATTTCACTTTGGATGAACCTCATGAAAAATTTGGCTCTAAACTGGAGATTAAACTACCAAAGAGAGCAACAAAAAAGTAATTATGTTTGTAGAATTCTTTGTTTTATCTTGTAGAAATTTGTCACATGATTTCATAAAACCATTTAATTTCAACCAAGCAAGGGGATAGAAAAAAAATTTATTGTATTCGAAGGCTGCATTGTGATCGGAAAGCTTTGCCTTGAGACTCGTCACGCCTTATTTAGTTTTTGAAAATGCGCCGAAGCAAGGTGGAATAAAAATTTACTCTGTTTACCTTACCTTAATTTAAATTGTTTTATCTTGTAGAAATTTGTCACATGATTTCATAAAACCATTTAATTTCAACCAAGCAAGGGGAAAAAAAATTTATTGTATTCGAAGGCTGCATTGTGATCGGAAAGCTTTGCCTTGAGACTCGTCACGCCTTATTTAGTTTTTGAAAATGCGCCGAAGCAAGGTGGAATAAAAATTTACTCTGTTTACCTTACCTTAATTTAAATTGTTTTATCTTGTAGAAATTTGTCACATGATTTCATAAAACCATTTAATTTCAACCAAGCAAGGGGATAGAAAAAAAATTTATTGTATTCGAAGGCTGCATTGTGATCGGAAAGCTTTGCCTTGAGACTCGTCACGCCTTATTTAGTTTTTGAAAATGCGCCGAAGCAAGGTGGAATAAAAATTTACTCTGTTTACCTTACCTTAATTTAAATTGTTTTATCTTGTAGAAATTTGTCACATGATTTCATAAAACCATTTAAACGTTTCAATGATACCAGCAATTGTAATCAATTAAAAAATTATCAGTCATTATATCACCTTTACTATTTTGAGGTAATTTTTATTCCAACTTGCTTTGGCGCATTTTCAAAAACTAAATAAGGCGTGACGAGTCTCAAGGCAAGGCCTTCCGATCACAATGCAAGCTTTGAATACACTTTTTTTTCTACCCCCTTGTTTGGTTAAAATATCGGGAGTGTGCTGTTCTAAACCCACTTTCTTTGTGGCTCTGTTGTGAGAATAATCGCAATTGCTTTCTTATTTCTTAATTTTACATGCTAATGTTGTGGAATGTTTATGAGTACAGTTGCTAAAGTTTTTAACTCTAAACTATTGCTAAAATACTAATCGGAAATACAATGAAATTTCTTAATTAATTTATTGGTTAAGTCAAAATCTTTTCTTTTTCAAGTATTTGCCAGTTTTCCCTGATCTGTACTGGTTTTTCCTGCTTTTATTTCTTGATATTAGTTTTGGACAGGAAAAACCCAATCTGGGTGATTGTCTTGCCAAATCTAATGAAATCTCACCAGATGGATGGTCAAACAATAATAAAATTTACCTAGCATATTTTATTGAAGTCCCTTTTATCTTGTTTTACCTGATAACTATTACTGAATATTCCTAATATATGACATATTATAGCTTAAACACCTTCAAATTCTTATATTTTTAACCCCAATTAAACTTAATAACTTAAATTATTCACATATCCTTAATATCACTTAGTCCACCTATCCTTCATCACTTACCCTGTCGGCGACAAACAGTTGCCTAAATCAATCGTTCCCACAGAACTTTGCTGAATCATCCGCCCACACGTTGACATTTTAAATCCTTTCTTATAACAAAATCTTAACTCTTATTGGTCAGTGAAAAAGCGTTCCACATTCTTTGCCATATTTGTGGGGCACTTCGCCTCAAACTATCCTTGAGCTTAGACACTAAAATCTATCCTCTCCTGATGTGTAGTTGATACAAATAAAAGATTTAATTCTATCTAAGTTTCCCTGTCAACTTATTTTACGTATATGAAGAGTAGATGAGAAGAACCGCTTGCTTTCTATAGAGACTTTCCATAATTGTGTCTGCCTGGCGGACATTGGCGACCAGAAACTGGTTTTTCTTTCGGTTCTTCATTTGCGGTACAAACGTGTGAATCGTATCCACTGATCTCTGGCGTGAATCAGGGTTGCGACGAAAGATAAACAAGGCGAGTAACCGGTTTCTTTACACCAGTTTAGGCGATTTCTCGCTATCATCCCCAAAGAGGCTATTAAGGAAAGCCTTCTACAAAATAAAGCAGTTCTTTCCCTGTACTCTTCATATATATATATTTGTTGTTCCATTGTAGATTAGCTATAAGAATTGAGTATGAGACTTCACCACATTCCAGTGCCCTGCAGTGGCTAGAGCCTGAGCAAACTATGGGAAAGAAACACCCTTATATGTGTAGTATGTGTCAGGTATGTGGTTTTTATTCACTCTGAAATCAAATAGTCCTTAAGTTTAAAAAAAAATGTCTTTTGTATCTGTTATTGAATGGTTTTTATTAAAATCTGGATTATAAATTTTATTAAAGGCATTTACTAGCTGGCTAAATTATGTTTGTGGTCAGTAGTAGTATATATTTAATGTGATCAGATTTTCAAAACTCAAATTCAGGACATTTTATTTCTTCCATGCCCTCCCAAATAATTTTCAATACGATATTTCTTTCTCTGCCAAATTTCAATAAACGGTATAACTAATAATGAACAACTAAAAACTAAGAGATGCTTTATATCCTTGTATATAGTAATATAATCTAAAGAATTAATAAGTTTTTAAAGTTGTTTTGAACAAAGAGTTATAAGAAAAAATTGTTGTAAAATTTATATTCTATTTATATTTCTCCTGTTTTTGGGACTGTAACAGAAAGGCGGGACATTGTATGCAGGACAGGGAAGCAAAAAGTTGGACTGCCCCCTTTAAAACACGACGTCTACTCACATTATATTTATGTATATTGTGTATTTTTTTTTGTTTAAGTGCTAATGGTTTCAATATTAAAAACAGCACATAATTATTTTTAAAAAAAACTCCTTTGATATTTCTTCAATCCAATAGGCTATTCATGCTCGGTCATTGATTCCTTGTCAAGATACTCCTGGTGTCAAAGCTCCTTATACAGCAACTGTACGTATAATTCAATCATTTTTATATAGTTTCTACATTAATATTTAATTAATCTACATCAAATCGTAAATTGTGTAATTAATATACATTTATGTGTAAAATTTTATTTAAAAAATGTTTAGACATATTCCAGGTTTGTGTGCGTGGTCTAGGACCCGCTTAAAAAAAAATCTGTTTATTATTTTAAATTATTTATAAAAACCTTTGACTGTATCACATATCACTTTTATTTCTAATGCATTCTGAATTGTTAGTCTAAAATGCAATCTGGAATTATTATTTTTTTTTCTTTGGGTAGCAACTAGAACATATAAGCTACTTCACAACTCAATTAGCCCACTGTATTTTGTATCAGCTTTATAAACAAGTCAAAATGAAAATAAATAAAATTAGATACCAATGGCTTTTGCAGAATTTTCTTAGCATCCCTCACCTAGTAGCTCTGTTATCTATTAAATATTTTAAAATTTACTATATTTTAAGATTGGATTTTTTTTTAAATATTCAGATACTATCCAAATACCAAGTAAATGCATTGCTTGCAAGTTAAAATAATGAAATAACAATTTGAGCTTAATAAATCTTTTCGTTTAGATCACTGCGCCATATGAATTAACTGTTTTAATGAGTGCTGTTCGAAATGGCGAAGAAATGGATGAAGATCCATTTATGAAAAAATACAAGTTTGTACAAAAAGTAAGTTATTTTCTGAATTGTAAATTAACCTTTAAGAATTAAAATTAACCTAAGCTTAAAAAGATTTCCACTTTAAAGCGGATTTTTTTTTAACCCTAAAAATGTAAAAATTAGGGGAAAATGACTTGTTTTATTTTTGATCACCCATTCGTATAATGCTGAAAACAAAAAAAAAAGAAACTTTGTGGTAAGTTTTCAATTTTCTATGCTTCAACAAAAAAAAATATGGATTTTTTTTAATGGTATGTAACTTGTGATTCTTTAATTTTTTGGTGTGTGTCTATGACGTTGCTGAAATGTGAAATTTAAGGTTAGTGAAACCATGTGTTTTGATAACTGTGTCTGCAATTCTTTGGATATTAATGTCATAAAGATCTATTAATGATGGCTGAACTCCAATCTCTCAAGTTGGCACACATTGCCGGGCATTCAAAAATGTGGTTTGGTGTAAGCTGTGTATCTGGGCAGTTGTCACAGTTTCTATACACCTTCCTGCCTTCTTTGTCTATTTTCATGCCTCGGTGGTGATTGGTTCTTAGTCTGGCAATGGTTGTGATGCTTAATGCATTGAATAAAATGAAACATTACTTTAATTGTGTATTTATTAATAAGGCATATATTTATCAACATGTCTATCTAGTCAAATGTCTATCCAAATCTTAACTTCATTTCTCCAATTTAATTGGATTTTCCGGTTTAGCTGTATTGCCCTCTGCTTCATATAAGCCAGTTAAGAGGATGTCTACTGTATTGATAAAATAGTTTTTGCATTAAAATATTTAAGTGTATAGTATATAAAGGGTTATTTTGTTATAGGTACCGATCCCAAGTTACTTAATTGCCATTGTGATAGGTTGTTTGGATTCCAGGTACTCATTACATTATAATTATTATAGATTTTTTTTGCATTGATTTTCGAGTTGTATATAGTGCATTATTTAAAAAAAATCTCCTAATTGTTACCTAGAAAAATTGGACCACGCTCGACTGTCTGGGCAGAAAGTGAAATCGTCGAAAAAGCCGCAGAGGATTTTTCAGAGGTGTTAAAAATCTTAAATTTTTAAATATAATGTATTTAATTTATAATACAGCATTGAGGGCGAATGAGACCGATGGACCATGGGTCTCTGCACCACAGTGCCTCTGTGTTAATCAAATAGAAAATAATTATTTTCAAAGCACATTTCTCTAGCTATATTAAATAATAGCTAGAATTACAAGTTTCTATAATCCCACTTTCAAAATTTGGTTCAATTTTCTTTTTAAATTTTCAATAAATAAAATATTCAAACCAATTTTAAAAAGTGGGGTTATAAAGACCTGTAAATCAACTGTATTAGGCATATAAAAAGCTGTTTGCAAAAAATATTTAGTACTGCTGGAGAAATTAAGCTTAAAAAATATCCCCCCCCCCATTGAATTAACATGGAGACTCTGGTTCAGAGACCCAAGGTTGTTTTGAAGCTCAAATATAAACTTTAACTACTATAAAAAAATAAGCTAATGCATCTTTTTATTAAAACTGTTATATTGTTTCTACACTCCGTGCCAACCTAACTTGGGTAATAACAAAGAGTAAAAAGGGATAATGAAAAGCGCGGTTGGTCCGTTAGTTGGAAACTCTTGTAAGTTAATATTTACATACAAAATTATCTGAATACAATTTAACCAAAATAAATTTTTCATTTTGATAAAATTGCCAAATGTTTTCAAATAATATTAAAATCTGTTAGATCTTGAACGAAATTTATTTTTTAATATAATGTTTAATATGTGCAAAATAATGTTTAATATGTGCAGAAAGATCTTCTCTATAGCATATTTCTATTTACCCAACTTAGGTTGGCAAGAAGTTTAGTATCACTAATATCTTAAACGAAATCATGTATCTTAAATATAAATTTCATACTACTGAACTAGGTTAGTTGTTATTTATTATTTTCCTAATTAAATACAAAAAAAGAGTACTTGGACTTTGAAAAGTACAAATCAGTTTAATAGTTGAATAAGGCTGTAATTAAATACAGAAACCATTAAATGTTGTTAACAAAATTCAATTAGTTAAAAAAAGCATCCATAGTATAACTTTTCCCTTGCATACATTTAGTGTTTTTTTTAATTGAATTAAAGGGTTATCATTTAACAATTGATTTGTTTTCTTTAATTTTAGACTGAAAAATTGCTGCTCATTGCTGAAGAACTTCTTGGAGAATATGTGTGGGAAGTATACGACTTGCTAGTTTTGCCGCCTTCATTTTCATTTGGTGGAATGGAGAATCCGTGCCTGACTTTTGTTACTCCAACTTTGATTGTTAGTAAGACTTATTTTTAGACATTAAGCAATTATTAAGATGTTGTTATGAAAGTCTGCTTAGTTTTACAGTTTTATATTCTATTAGAAATTATAATTGCAGATTGAGAATTAATGTTATATATTATTTATTTTAGACTGGCGATAAATCTCTTGCTCTT
This sequence comes from Hylyphantes graminicola, assembly GCA_023701765.1. Lineage (NCBI taxonomy): Eukaryota > Metazoa > Arthropoda > Arachnida > Araneae > Linyphiidae > Hylyphantes > Hylyphantes graminicola. The sequence continues at coordinate 13,193,656 of CM043115.1, forward strand.
GACACTATTGCTCATGAAATAGTTCACAGTTGGATTGGAAATCTGGTCACTAACAAGAATTTTGAGCATTTCTGGTGAGACAGTTATTTTATTTAAGTAGTTACAAATTATTTATTTGATTTTTTTTAATCAACTTAAGCAGAAGGTCTTGAATATAAAATGTTTTTGCTAATTTAATATTTTAGATCACATTTCAACAAAATAGTCATACAGTTTATTTTATTAAAAAAATTGGTCTGTAGTCAGAAATTAACCATTTTTAAATTAAAATTTAACCAAAAAAATTAATCATAGTAACTTTTAGCCTATCTAAATCATATAATTGGAGGGCTCAGCATACAAGTGATCCTAGTCCATAAAATACTTCTTTGTGCTACAGACAGTGCTGAAAGTGTAGGTAGACACGGGGTGACGCGTCACCCCACTTTTCAAGAAAATTATTATCCATCCCCCACTTCTTATATCTCTCAAATACATAATCCATAGAGGGAGAGATGGGGCATGTCATTCTAATTGAAGGCATCTCCCCACTTATTTTTTTCCCACTTTCACCACTGGCTACAGATGTTTAAAGTTTAGCTGCTCGACAGTAGCAATTGAGTTTTTTTAATTGCTATTGCCTACCGCATATTATCTGAACTAAGAATTTTTACATTATTGCCCCGAAATTTTACATAGATAGTACATGTTATTCCGCTTCTAACTCGAAAATGATAAAAAATGGACTTGGTTGACTTGTATTCTGAACCCTCCAATTATGTTGTGCTTGACTGTTAAAAAAGTTAGGATTTTTTTTACAATTGTATTTATATTAACACAGAGCTAAAGAGCTTAGAAATTTCATTGAAAAGATTAGCTGTATTTTTAAAGACTAATTTTATCTTAAGCTATCTATTAAGTAATTTGCTTCAATCTTTGGGTTGAAGCATAAACTAAAAGTAACTGGATAAATGTCTGAAGTTTTCACAAACAGAGGCAAATGAAATTGCTAAACCTAATTAGGTCCCTATTGACTGTCAAATATCTGTTTTGTCAAAGGCTTCAAATAGGTAGTTAAAAGCTTTCCTTTACCCTTTCAGTCCCAGTGATGCCATTTGGCATCATCATGTTTCTGATCATAATTTTAAAAAAAATTATAGGTCTGACATCTATTGGGATTAATAAAAAATATTTTCTAATGGGAAAAAAGTTAGAAGAATCAAATAATGTGCTTTTTGATATCATAAATAATTTTTTTCTAAAATGATGATGCCAAATTATCATTGGGACTAAAAGAGTTATTCTAATGTTAATTATATTCAAAATCACATACAGGGAGATCGAATTATCCTGACATATAAAAAAGTTTTTACTTGAAGTTTTATTTTCACAAAGGTACTATGAAAATATAGGCTATTTAGAAATCGGCTATGCATATAAATTAAGTTTTTTTTAATATTACACTAAACATGTACTTGTTCCCTAGGTTGAACGAAGGATTTACCAAATATGTTGAGCATGCGATTCTGGGCCGTCTGCATGGTGAACCTCACAGACATTTTTGTTTTATTGGAGGATGGAGTGACTTGGAGTATACTGTGGTAAGAATGGCACTTCCATGTTCAAAAACCATACCCTCCATAAATTCCCAGTTTCTAAAACAGATTTAATAACGTTCAGAAAAGCAAATAAAAGTAATATTTCATTTTAATCAGTTCCCTCCAATCCAGACATTTAGGACATTGCATAGATATTTAAAAAAAAAAAAAAATTAATAACGAAAAATAATTATCCATAGTTATGCAAATGGTAAATTTCTCGAGTGATGGAAATATATTTTTCCAGCAATTATTTCCTGTGATAACTATGGAAAGCTTACCAATGTTGATTAAAAGTTGCTTATAAAATGAAATAATTTTATGTTTTCTGAAAATTAGTAATTATTCAGTTATAAAATATCTTCACAGTTTTTAAAGACTACACTTTAGGATATGCATAATTTTAAAAATATTAGTGATCATGATTTTTCTATTCAAGGACCCCAACATATTTTTTAATGATTCACTGGACTGCATCGGTTCAGAATTAACTATAAAATTTAACTGATTTGAAAAAATCTAGATTTATACAAAATATTTTTGTTTATTTCCAAACTCTAAACTCTGCGAAGTTAAAAATAGGGAATGTTAGGATAACCAATCTTGTAAAACTTGGTAATCAAATCCCTATACTCTTAAAAACTGTTGTAAAGTAAAATTGGCATAGATGTATTGTGATAAAATTTATAAAAGCATTCAGTGATCAGCTACAAGATGTAGCATTATCCCTTTTATTTTTCTAAAAGGTTCAGCAGTAGTTGAATACCTTCAACCTGGAAGCAAAAACTAATTTCAATAATCACTCATATTATTGTTTGGTATTTATGTTATTTATTTTTTATAACTACGTGCAAAAAAGTTCATTTTTTTTTGTCATATTTATTCATAAATCGTTGCGAAAGTGACACTTTACGTGCTTACGCCACAGACAGTGGCGAAAATGCGATTTTTGGCACTAGTGCGGTAAAGTAAATAAGAGCATCTGATTGGTAGTAAAAACAAAATGTCATGAATATCTCCATGGAAACTAAATAATGTCATGAAACTCACTTATTTCAATTGGTTCATTACTTTTGCATTTTTCTAATATCTCCATGGAAACTACAAGTACTACAGAAATTATTAAAGGAAATTAAACAAAGCTTTTGCATTATAAAAAATATTGTAAGCAAAAAAATATCTTTATAAGCATGTAAGCTGCCAAATAATACTTTATTAAGCTCTTGTCATTATTTCACTCGCTCGTGAAAAATAAAAGCCACTCGCTTAATAAAGTATTCTTTTCACCATTAGTTGCTTAAATAACTATTAAATTGTTATGTATTTCTTTGAAATCAAAATTTCAATGAATATTATGTGCATAATTTTTTGTATATATTTTTTTAAAAAAAAAATTAATCCTTTTCATGAAATCTTTCTTTAGATGACACAGTTCAATGAAACCCATGATTTCACTAAGTTAGTAGTTGATTTAACCGACTTTGATCCAGATGAGAGTTTTTCTTCTGTTCCATATGAAAAAGGTTCAACATTTCTCTTCTACCTAGAGACTTTATTGGGCACATCAGGTAATTTAGTTGGTTCATTTTGTCCAAATATTCACTAACAACTTCTAAGCAAAATAACTGCAATACTAAAAAGTAGAATAACACTTTGTATAGGCTAGTAGTTACTTGCATTTTAAAAGTTAGTAGTAATGTGGTAGTTTAAAAAAAAGCATGTCAAAGAGGCTATTTACCTTTGTTAAAATTTAGTTGGTTAGTAGTAAACATTAGGGTGAGTCAAATATGTGTTGAATTTCTATTGTTGTATGTATAATATACCCATTGCCTTTTCAAAATACAGCATCAACCCAGAAAACAATCAATCATTATTTGCTAATGAATATTTATAATAAATATGTTTATATATTGTATTGGAAATAGTTTAATTGTTTTTATTTGTTGCAGAGTTTGAAAAATTTCTCAAGTCTTATATAGATGAATACAAGTATAAATCCATTGATACAGATACATGGAAATCCTACTTGTATAAATATTTTTCGGACAAGGTAAAAATTACAATTTGGCATTTTTAAAAAGTTTTTCTTTTAATGGGGGCTAATTTTACTATAAACTTTTATCCTTTGCTATTCAACTTTTATAAGTAACTTGGTCTTTCTCTCAGTTTGTGATTGGTTTGTTTGGGAGCGTACAGTAAATCTTGTGAAAACAAATCTCATGTACTACCCAACTTCAGAATATTAGAATAATGAGAAAAACATGTTTCAAGTGCTTGAAATTTTGTATTTATGTTGTATCAGCGCCATCTATCGGCCACTTATTGAAACTCTGCCCTTAACCGCCATCTTGTTGTCACTAGTAAAGGCGGTAAGGGTGGAGAGAGGATGTAATTCTTCAGAGCTGCACTTCATTAAATGGATATTTCTACACTAAAGAGTTGCTTTCTTCTTTACTGCCCCTCCTCCTTACTAGACATGGGGGCTCACCGCCGCCTTGCCACCCGCCTCTCGTCGCAAAAATCGATATATTTTAAAAAATTTTAATTTAAACTTTTACAAAACGAAAGTTCAAGTCCCACGAGGTTCAGACATAAAGTTCCTCTCCACGGTGGGCAATCACGAACTCATGCACAAAAACGAACTTTTATCTACACTGCAATAAATCAGCGATGCCAAAATCGCCATCGTCACGAAAAAAGTGAAAACTCCCGCTTCAAAAGGAACTTCCTACGCCATCGTCAAGCGATTCCTTCTTCAGCCGCCAAGCCGAAGATCGCATTCGCCATCGTCGACCCCATCGTAAAGTGGTATTTTTCCAGCCGTTAAGCAGAAGACGCCACCCGTGAGTCATCCATCTTCAGCCGCTAAGCAGAAGACGACCCACAACGACGAGGTCCACAGCACGTCAATCCGAAAAACAAAACTACCCTCCATAAAACGGAATACATCGTCCACAGAGCACGTAAGAAATTCTACTACATCACCGACGAAACAAAACCAAAATCGACCACAAAGGTAAAAGTTTTCTTATTTTTCTATTCAAGATGTATAAAAATACTAAAAAAGAAGATTTAGTGAAAGTTGCTTTTGAATTGGACATCGTACTTCCAGAAAATTCCACGTTAACTAAAGTTAAAGAGCTAATTGAGTCCAGTGAGACCTACACGAAAGATAACGAATTCGTTAAAAATTTAATTGCACAAACGGTAGATGACAGAAATGTTAAACTAGAAATCGGAAGAAATAAAGTAGAAGTCGAAAGAAATAAATTAGAAGTCGAAAAAGTAAAACTCGCACAAATCGAACGAAATATAGAACTAGCTTCCCTTCAAAACAATGCCGAAACTCAACATAATATGTCGAAAAGTTCCGAAACCGATGATTCACCTAACATCGAAAATCTTATTCGTTCTGTTAAAACTCTTTCAATGCCAATCCCTAGCCGTCCAGAAAATTACAGCTTATTTTTCGCATCGTTAGAACAAGCATTTAATACGAAGAATATATCGGATGAGTTATTAAAGTCAGAAATACTTATAAATATGTTAGGCGAAAAAGCAAATCACATTTTATTAAATATTTCGGATAATGATATCCAAGACTACGAAAAAGTAAAAAATACAGTGCTACGTCAGTTCCAACCAACCGCACAGGATTGCTTAATTAATTTTCGCCGTATGCAACGATTAGCAGATGAGTCACATACACAATTCGCTTCAAGACTACAAACAACATTCGCATATTATTGCAAGATTAGAAACGTCAGTGACTTTGATACTTTATGCCAATTAATGGTTTCAGATAAATTGTATTCTACACTTGACCGAGAGACTCAGTCATACATAGCTGTCACACAAGGCGAAGAATGGCTAAAGCCAAATGATCTTGCACAAAAAGTTGATATATATTTTACCTCACAGCGTAAATCTCTAAGCGAAGTAAACCGTCGCCAACACAACAATAATACATATCAACAACAACAAAACAACAGAACACCATACAATAATAGGCAACCGTACAATAACTTCCGTAGACCACAAAATCAAAATTCCCGTGGAACAAATAATAACCGCTTCAATCAACGCAATGTAAACAACCAACGATCTGAAAACGAGTCACACGAGAATAACAGTCCAGTATTACAAATAGCTCCAACAACACCCAAACCACGTGATCACGGTTCCCTCCAATATGAATATGTACTTCTCAACGATAAAAATACGCGCGCTATTATTGACCGTGGATGCACTCATATTTGTGTCAAAGCCGATTGTTTACCCAAAACAACAACATATGATGAAGAAAATATCACATTACAATCTGCATTCGGCGACACGTACACCGCCAAATCCGCCAAGGTTTTTCTCGGGTTGCCACATAGACAACCAAAAAGATACGATGCAGCTGTCTGCGAGAGTTTATTTTCAAATCTAATAATCCCTCCTTCTATTTTCCATGAGCTTAAAACATCACAAATAACACAAAATGAAAGTACACTCTCTCCGAAAACAGAAATCCTGCACCAGGAAATAAAAAACAAATGTCAAAATACTATTCACATCGCTCCGAAACAAGTCGCAGACGAAATGTCTACAACACCGAAACTCATCGCCGACTCTGTGTCGCCGCAGCAAGAGAGCGTAAGAGACGACGCGCCAATCGCCTGTCAACCAGACAATAGGGAGGATTCAAAAACACGCACGAGCCAATCAGAGGCAAAGGAGGAGCTATCGAATGCAAATTCGCCCGCTCATCTAGAGTACGGAGAACGAAGATTTTTTTTAGCGGAACGAGATGATGTGTCGAACCGATTAAATTTTGACAACGCTACCGGTAAAGGTTTAGCCTATTTTCCCGTAAAAACACACTTCGGCGAATGATCTTACGTCCGCAATGGATTGTGACTACGGTAATGACTTATATTTCACACACGTTAATAATACGGATATGAAGAAACGTTTTTCACATTTGATTGAAGAATATAAATCTAACAAATTAACAGATTTAGAAACTTACGAACACCAAATTTTCGCTTCAGACGTACAAGGGGACAAGCCCATATTGCAAAATGTAAACAAACCATTAGACACTACGGGGACCAACTCAATATTTAGTATTGTAAGTGATGATACGCTTTTTGAAGATGAATTTTCTCACATATCTGATGCGAATATACGAAACACTATTATGAAGATGGTCAAAACTTATAAACCGAATAAAATTAAAAGTACTAATTATCAAATGAAATTAATTCTGTCAGATGACACACCTATATTTCAAAGACCACGCCGTCTTGCATTGTCAGAAAAAATTGAGGTAAATAAACAAATTAAGGAAATGTTACAAAGTGGAATAATTCGAGAAAGTTTTTCAGATTTCTGTGCACCAATAGTTTTGTGTAAGAAGAAAGATGGTTCAACGCGCTTAGCCATAGATTTTAGATCGATTAATCGGAATATCGTAAAAGAAAGATTTCCTTTACCCCTTATCGAAGACGTTTTTGACAAATTACAAGGTGCATCTGTCTATTCAAACCTTGACTTAAAAAATGGTTTCTATCACGTTGATGTTCATGAAGATAGTCGCAAATACGCTTCTTTTGTAACACCAGACGGACAGTACGAGTTCACAAAGATGCCTTTTGGACTATGCAACGCACCATCTGTTTTTCAAAGATTTATCCAAATTGTTTTTCGAGATCTTTTAGAAGATGGAACTTTGATTCTCTATCTTGATGATTTGATTATACCCTCATCTGATGAGTTCGAAGGTCTACAAAAGCTGAAAAAAGTTTTACAAGTTGCTTCGGACTATGGACTTGAGTTTAATTTCAAAAAGTGCAATTTTCTACAACGAAAAATAACTTTTCTCGGACATATCTTGGAAAAAGGTACAATTCGACCATCGTCACACAAAACAAATGCTGTTTTAAGTTTCCCTCAGCTTAAAACGACGAAAGATATTCAATCCTTTTTAGGTCTGACTTCATTCTTTAGAAAATTCATAAAGAACTATGCAGCCATTGCAAGGCCACTAAGTGATCTTTTACGAAACAACACACCTTTTCACTTTGGCAGAGAACAACAGCAAGCTTTTCTACAACTAAAACAAGAACCTGTGTTACACTTATACAAACAGGGCTCACCATTACAATTACACTGTGATGCTTCATCAAAAGGTTTTGGTGCTATTTTGCTTCAAGCTGACAACGAGAACAACCTGCATCCCATTCACTATATGAGTCGTAAAACATCCCCACAAGAAGAAAAGTATACATCATATGAATTAGAAGTTTTAGCAATAGTAGAATCATTAAAGAAATTTCGACACTATCTTGTTGGTACCAAATTCAAAATCTTCACTGACTGCCAAGCGTTTCAAAAAACAATGTCCAAAAAAGAACTGCCTCCTAGAGTTGCCAGATGGGCAATGTTGCTAGAAGATTTCGACTACGAACTAATTCACAGACCAGGACAGCAGATGAAACATGTCGACGCACTTAGCCGTTATCCTGTCATGACAATACAAGTCGATGACACAGCCAGAAAAATCTGCGAAGCTCAGTCAAAAGATGAGTTCACACTAAGTATTAAACAACTACTAGAACACTCTCCAACATCAGAATACAAATACAAAAATAATATTCTTTACAAAATTGTCAATGACCAAGAGCTTTTAGTAATACCACAAGACATGCAAAAACAAATCGTACAAATTGAACACAATAAAGGACATTTTGGAATTAATAAAACTGAAACTTTAGTTAAACAACAATTTTATTTCCCAAACATACGTAAAACTGTCGAAAACGTAATATCCAGCTGTGTAAAATGCATACTTGCCTCACGAAAAACAGGAAAACAAGAAGGATTTCTCCATCCTATTCCTAAAGGTGACATTCCATTAGACACATACCATATAGATTTTCTAGGGCCACTGCCAAGCACAAACAAAAACTACAAGTACATATTCACTGTGGTAGATGCCTTTACAAAGTTCATTTGGATATATCCTGTCAAGTCAACATCTGCAAAAGACGCTCTGGACAAACTTCAACTTCAGCAAACCACCTTTGGAAATCCTAGACGAATAATATCAGATCGCGGATCAGCTTTTACTGCAACAGAATTCAAGAAATACTGCGAAGATGAGAAGATTGAACATATCACAATCACTACAGGTCAGCCAAGAGGAAACGGTCAGGTTGAAAAATTCCATGGAACGCTAATTCCAGTTATCTCCAAGTTATCCCTTGATGATCCGAACAAGTGGTTCAAGCACATACCAGCTGTACAACGTGTAATTAACAGCACTATCTCTTCAGCTACTAAGTTCACACCCTTCGAGCTTCTAACAGGAGTTAAAATGAAAAATAAAGAAGATCTTAACATCAAGAAAATTTTAGAAGAACAACATGTACACTCAGTCGTCCAACATCAACAACAAATGCGCAAAGAAGCCAAAGCAAATATATTGCAACAACAAGAACAGAGCAGACACAACTATAATACTCGTCGCAAGACTGCTACCAAATACAAACTTGATGATATAGTCGCCATCAAACGTACTCAGTTCGGGACAGGCTTAAAACTTCGTCAAAAGTTTTTTGGCCCATACGTCGTGACTAAAGTTCGCCCAAACGACAGATATGATGTACGCAAGACCGGTACAGGTGAAGGACCAACATACACATCCACATCTGCCGACCAAATGAAGAGTTGGGCAAAAACCTGAACTTTGACTTTTATTCTACAAACTTTCTGAATTCCAGAACTTTATTTTTTTTACTCTCCCAAATTGTGCTAAGAACTTTTTGCACAGACTTTAAAATTTATTTTTACTTACTTGCTAAGTTAATTTTATAAGTGTTTTCTTCTATTTCATAATTTTCAAAAGAGAATTTTAAAGTGAGTTTAGAATAATTTTCTAGAGAAATGCTTAAAAGTATTTTATTTGTTTATGCTAATTTTTATAGTTCTTTTCAGTATTAGTAGTGAATTTATGTGTATTATTTGCTAAGTGTTTACGTTTAACTTTTATCTTGCTACATGTTTACTTTTAATATTTAGATAGCATGTTTTTATTTTATTCAATTGCTATTTGTCGGGACGACAAACGTCAGGATAGCAGAGTGTTGTATCAGCGCCATCTATCGGCCACTTATTGAAACTCTGCCCTTAACCGCCATCTTGTTGTCACTAGTAAAGGCGGTAAGGGTGGAGAGAGGATGTAATTCTTCAGAGCTGCACTTCATTAAATGGATATTTCTACACTAAAGAGTTGCTTTCTTCTTTACTGCCCCTCCTCCTTACTAGACATTTATTCAACGGAAAATAAAAGATTGACAAATTATTTTTGTCGCGCCACATTTGACATGATTTGTTGATTAATATAACCCGAAATTATTATCATGGTTTAAAAAAAAAGGTTGTAACGAATTGCACCTAAAAATCAAAAAAATAGAATACATCAAATCATTTTCCACAAAATTAGAACAATGTTTGAACAAGTAACGTAAACTATTCAAACAAGTACCAGTGAGAATAATAAGAATTTAGTTATATCGCCCTTAGCTTTTATTACTTTTCGCAGACTATTCAGCATACTTAAAACTAAATTTTTGCACTGTTCTCTGCTGATATTATCCCAAACAATTTTCACGATGTTTATAAGTTTATTTTTGTCCATTGGGGCCAATATTTTTTAGTTAAGTTTTTAGTTATAAGTTTTTTCTACCTTAAACCCCAAATATTCTCTATGGGGTTCAAATCCGGTGAGTTGGCCGGCCAAGGAAGCACTTAGATTTCATTGTTCTTAAGCCAAGACATTGCAGTTTTCGAAATGTGGCATGATGCATAATCTTGTTGGAAAATAAAGTAACCTTCAAATAGATCTTCAGACGCTGGAATCACATAATTATCAAGAAGTGCCTTGTATGCTTCAAAATTGACAACACATTTCAGTATACATAGAGTTCCTAGTCCATGAGCACTTAAACAACCCCAAACCATTACTGAGGTACTGAACTTAACTGCACGTTTCAAGTAGTTTGCATTGTTCTTCTTGAGAAAAGCGCCAAACACGATTACTATGGGGACCGACAAAAACGCAATATATAGACTCATCACTAAAAAGTACTTTATTCCACTCCTGGGTGCCCCAAGACAACCTCTCTCTGCACCTCATCAAACATCTCCTTTTTTTTGTTTGGCAGTAAGAAACGGTTTCTTCTTCGGAACACGAGATCGAAAGCCAAATTCATGTATTCTTCGCCTTGTCGTGCTCACTGAGGCATCCACCCCCGATTCTTGCCACTTCTTGTTTAGGAAATCCACGGTCCTAAACCGATATTTCAGTAATCCTTCTCAGACATCTGTCCTGTCTCATTGAAGTTATTCTTTTGGAACCGCAGTTTTCACGATTATCTCTAAATTTCATGATTTTATAATAAGCTTGAAGAACTTTACTTACAGTTCCTTGAGAACAATTCACCTTTTTGGCTATCCTTTGCTGGGTAAGCCCCTCTTCATGTAATTTAAAAATTACTTTCTTAGTAGAAAAGTTACGTCTTTCTTTCGACCCATTTTAAAGCTCAACTAACTAAATCTTGTTTCCTAAGTAAGAAAAGCACTATCACTACTTCATTCATCGTCATAATTTATGCTGAATTTCGACCCCAACGTTGACCAATCACGTTAATTTATAAGTATTCTGATTTTTTGCATTAGTTTTTTTATTATTCTAATATTGTGATTTTGTTAAAAAATTTCTTATAAATTATTAATTCACGTGTATGCCATTTTTGAACAATATGTTGTTGATTTGCATACTAAAAATATAAATGTTAATATTTTAGGGAGTATAAATTGCAGAATCTTATAGAAATCGGGTAGTTTACTTAGAAAATGTTCAAATATTCTGAATATTCTAATAATCTGAAGGAGGGTAGTAGTATTGAAAAAATTTCATGAAAGTTCTAACTTCATTATTTTATTTACTACTGAATTGTTGTTTTGCTATATATTGTTGTTCCTATAGTTGTCTACAATAATCTAACATACTTACAGGGTGGCTACAGGATCAGGGAATCATGGAAAAGTCAGGGAATTTAATCAATCTGGAAAAATCAGGGAATTCGGTGATTTTTTTTAAAAATCAGGGAAATTTTCCAAAAGTGCCATTTTAACCGGTAAAAGACAGGATAAAAAAAGTTTAATCCTGAAAAGGCTTTCACTTAAGTGGTTGAGTTACTGCTTATTAATCTTTCGTTTTAACTGCCTTGCCCTTCTCCAAAGTCTAGTGCAACGATATTCAACTCCACCATTCTTGGCCCGTATCAATAAATACTGAACTTAAATTTCAGTAAAAAACAAGTTTAAATGATAATTAAGATAATTTAAGATAGGAGAAATCTAATTAAAATTTTAATATTAATTAAGATGCATTAAGATCTCTTCAAATATTGGCCAACTAACTTTTAGTGCAGTCCAACAATGCGTCCTCATTGAACTTATTTTGCTGCCTAGTAATTTTTTTTAAATCCACCAATGACATCAAACACCTAATAATACTTTATTTTTATAACATAGCTTGATAATCTTGATAAATCTCATCGTAGCTAAAAAATTTTATTATATGAGCTTTAATGCTTGCTTTTTTTATAGATTTGTTTTAAAAAGCTTGTTGTAATTCATTCAATAAATTTTTTTAAAATCTTTTTTTATTGTTAAATATACTAGAAAGGGGTTACCAGGGGGTTAATACCAGGAAATAACCAGCATGCTAATATAGTTCATTGCCGCTAATCAGGGAAATTTTTTACATTTAGCCTAGAAAAATCAGGGAAAAGTCAGGGAATTTGTTTTCACAGATTCTGTAGCCACCCTGTACTTTCATCTACAATAATCTAACATTCTTTCTAATTATTGAATCTTAAAATTCTGCAAGGGTCATGTGCTATCGACTAATTTCCCATAAGGAGTATAATGTTATCTAGAGTTTCAAGCACTTGAGTGTTGTCCTGCTACTATTTGATTGCTGGTTCCTTGCATCCCCCCATTAATTCCCCCCCTTTTTGGTAATTGTAGTTTAAGTTTAACGTCTTTAGAAACGTTACCAGGTTGTTTTTTAAATTGATACTTAGAAAAAAAAGTGTCTTTAGAAACTCTTTTTTTTTTCTAAGTATCAATTTAAAAAACAACCTGGTTATCTTTTTTTAGATCCTTTGTACCCTTAATTTTTTCTCAACATAAATAATTAAATATTGCACATGCATGGAAAGATTTTTTTTTACTTCGCCTTTGTTTTGAATTCATGTGAACATTTCAATTTGTTAGACTAAAAATAGTGATTTTTTATTAATTTTAGTTATGTGACCTTTTTTTTTAATTTCAGGAAGATGTCCTCAATACAGTTGATTGGAATGCATGGTTATATGCACCTGGTATGCCACCTTTAAAACCAGAGTAATTCCCTATTAAATTGCTTCAAAATTTATATATTTTTTATTAATCACATGCACAGTTTACTGATCAAGTTCAGTTTCATATGTTGATGTGGCTGTATTTAAAACTTTCAGTCAATATATATATTTTTAAATCTAACTCTTTTAAACAGAAAATGTAATCTATTTAATTTGAAATATAAAAAATAAGTTCATTAAAAGGTTTCAAGTACGTACTCTGTTTTGCATGTAGCAAAAAGTGTAATTCTGCACTGGCTTCTCCCAAACACGTTTTACATTGTCATTGTCTTGGTTTGGAAAAAATTAACCTCTACTGTAGTCCTCTTCTAGTTGATTTCTTAAAGACTTTCAAGCTCATAGACTTGGTCTAGCCTGCGGCTAGACCAAATAGAAAAAGTCAACAACAAATGTAGCACAAAGTTTTTCTTTAACTTGAATGTAATTTTATTTTAACAGCTATGACTGCAGCATGGTCCAGAAATGTATAGATTTGTGCAAATTGTGGTCAGAAGCCAATGATAATGAATTAGGCCAATTCAGTGCTAAAGATATTGAAGAATTTTCCTCGTATCAGATATGTGAATTTTTGGCGTTTTTACTTAAAGAGGTAAGAAATTGTACCTGTAAAATCTTTGTTTTTAATATTACCAGCGGGTGACCGAGCTCTGCTCGGAGAAAACAGGTATTGAAGCTAACTCGAAGATTTAAATTTTCAATTGTGATTTATCAAAACAATACATACCATAAGAAAATTTGTGAAACCATTGGTGAAAAGATAACCGGTTAATGTGACCAGATTTTCAAAATCAAAAAGTGAGACACTCCATCACCCCCCCCCCCCAGTGTATTTTTTAAGTATTTTTTATGCACATAATAGTCCCTACACACAATTGCACACTTGGTATAAGAAAGATAAGGAAGGCGCGTTCAACAGCAGCAGTGGTTCCAGGCAAACAGAAACCATACTCCACCAATTTGTTGATGACTTTAACTTCATTTAACATTTTCTAAAGACGTCATAGCATTTTAAAACGATTATTCATAAAAAAAAGTCTATTTTATTTTCAATTTCCTCGTTTTTCGGGACATTGCGGGACTTTTACAAATAAGCGGGACGTTTTGGCGGGACATTCGGCCCGCAGGACAGTAACACAAAAAGCGGGACTGTCCCGCCAAAAGCGGGACTTCTGGTCACATTAGTTAAAGTACACCATTTTAAACAAAGTTAGAGTTTGGAAAGGGAACTATTCTATACAAAGGTAAAGTTTTAAAAGTCATAGGAAATGAAATGTAATTGATAATTGGCGTTTCGTTGAAAAGCAACGAAAATGTCGAAATGTGGTAAACATTCCATTTCATACTTCATTCAACTCGATAGGTATAGCAACCATACGTTAAATTTTCAAGATCGCCAAAAATCGCAAATGAACAGAATAGAACTAAAATCGTCTGCTGATTGGAACTAAAAAAATATTCATGTTACCATTTCTGTAAAACTCAATAAAGTTTAAAGCAAGATTGAATTTATTTAAATTTGAAACATTAAAATCTTAGCTAAACATTTGTAGCTTAAGCAGAGGCTTATAGCTTTAGCAGATGGCATCAGGAAAGTAGCCATTATGGCGAACTAAGTTGGAAAATATCCTATCTGTAACTCCGAACTGCTTGACCGTAGCGCTTCAAAACCTGTGCCAATCGATTCGTCGTGGCCAAAACCCCCAGACCCCTAAGTTTACCGGAGTTTATTCATTCTGGGGCGATTTTCGACTTGGCACCAATTCCTCGTATTATAGTATAGTTAGAGTTTGGAAAGGGAACTATTCTATACAAAGGTAAAGTTTTAAAAGTCATAGGAAATGAAATCATGAAATGTAATTGATAATTGGCGTTTCGCTGAAAAGCAACGAAAATGTCGAAATGTGGTAAACATTCCATTTCATACTTCATTCAACTCGATAGGTATAGCAACCATATGTTAAATTTTCAAGATCGCCAAAAATCGCCAATGAACAGAATAGAACTAAAATCGTCTGCTGATTGGAACTAAAAAAATATTCATGTTATCATTTCTGTAAATTCAATAAAGTTTAAAGCAAGGTTGAATTTATTTAAATTTGAAAAATTAAAATCTTAACTAAACATTTATAGCTCAAGCAGAGGCTTATAGCTTTAGCAGATGGCATGTCGTTTTTTTATAATATCCTCGTTTTTCGGGACATTGCGGGACTTTTACAAATAAGCGGGACGTTTTGGCGGGACATTCGGCCCGCAGGACAGTAACACAAAAAGCGGGACTGTCCCGCCAAAAGCGGGACTTCTGGTCACATTAGTTAAAGTACACCATTTTAAACAAAGTTAGAGTTTGGAAAGGGAACTATTCTATACAAAGGTAAAGTTTTAAAAGTCATAGGAAATGAAATGTAATTGATAATTGGCGTTTCGTTGAAAAGCAACGAAAATGTCGAAATGTGGTAAACATTCCATTTCATACTTCATTCAACTCGATAGGTATAGCAACCATACGTTAAATTTTCAAGATCGCCAAAAATCGCAAATGAACAGAATAGAACTAAAATCGTCTGCTGATTGGAACTAAAAAAATATTCATGTTACCATTTCTGTAAAACTCAATAAAGTTTAAAGCAAGATTGAATTTATTTAAATTTGAAACATTAAAATCTTAGCTAAACATTTGTAGCTTAAGCAGAGGCTTATAGCTTTAGCAGATGGCATCAGGAAAGTAGCCATTATGGCGAACTAAGTTGGAAAATATCCTATCTGTAACTCCGAACTGCTTGACCGTAGCGCTTCAAAACCTGTGCCAATCGATTCGTCGTGGCCAAAACCCCCAGACCCCTAAGTTTACCGGAGTTTATTCATTCTGGGGCGATTTTCGACTTGGCACCAATTCCTCGTATTATAGTATAGTTAGAGTTTGGAAAGGGAACTATTCTATACAAAGGTAAAGTTTTAAAAGTCATAGGAAATGAAATCATGAAATGTAATTGATAATTGGCGTTTCGCTGAAAAGCAACGAAAATGTCGAAATGTGGTAAACATTCCATTTCATACTTCATTCAACTCGATAGGTATAGCAACCATATGTTAAATTTTCAAGATCGCCAAAAATCGCCAATGAACAGAATAGAACTAAAATCGTCTGCTGATTGGAACTAAAAAAATATTCATGTTATCATTTCTGTAAATTCAATAAAGTTTAAAGCAAGGTTGAATTTATTTAAATTTGAAAAATTAAAATCTTAACTAAACATTTATAGCTCAAGCAGAGGCTTATAGCTTTAGCAGATGGCATCACGAAAGTAGCCATTATGGCGAACTAATGAAGTTTGAAAATATCCTATCTGTAACTCCGAACTGCTTGACCGTAGGGCTTCAAAACCTGTGCCAATCGATTCGTCGTGGCCAAAAACCCCATACCCCTAAGTTTACCGGAGTTTATTAATTCTGGGGCGATTTTCGACTTGGGTCCAATTCCTCGTATTATAGTATAAGATTAACAGATGCCTGTTTTATTTCTTAACTTTGAACTTTATTTAAAATGAAAATAAACCTTTGAAAAAATATTTATTTTTGTAATGTAAATTAGTTTAGAACTGTATAGTTATTCATCACAATAACATTATTTTTTATTATATCTGTATTAAGAAAGTGGCAGAGAGAGTTCATATTGCTTTTTTGCATAAATAATCCTATTTGCAAAATTAAGAACAATTTACAATTTTAGCTGTTTAAATTTGAGCTAAATGTGTGTTTGACATTCTTGTTTATAAGTTTTTTTATCATGTGTGGAAGCGGTTCTAGGGGACAGTTACTGTTAAAAATCCACTTGTTATATTTATAGATAGTTTGTGTGGAATTTATACTACTCAAATTACTATTATCTACAAAGAACACTAGTTAAAGCATTGTTGTAATGACGAAATAATGTTACAGTGTTATTTAACCTGACTGAACACTACACAGTCATTGCCATCCTGTATTGTGGAGCCAAAAATTTAATTAAATATACTTTTTTTAAGAGAAGAATGCATGCTAAATCTGTTGTAATCTATTGTATGTAAATATATGATTCATAAATTGGCTCCCTACTAACATCAAAAATTGAATCTTCAAAGCCTAAGTGACAATATTTTGGATTTGAACATCAAGGCTATATCAGGGTAGATAGGATAGTATGTGTTAAAATTGTCATATAAGTTTATTTAGTTTTTTTAGTTTAGAAATTTATTGTCATAAATTTATTTGAAAAACCTGTGAAAGTGTTTAAATTTTGATTTTAAAAATGCAATTTCGAAATCAGTTTTTTTGTTGTTGTTGTTTTTAATGAAGGATCTCCCAATTTTTTTTTTATCTGGCATATTTGCCAATCGGCTATTGCACAGTTGTCGCCACCTTTTGTATTGTGTTTATATATCCATAGCAAATTCTTCAAACTTAAACTAATTTTATCTATAAACTTCATTCTATTTTAGGAACCTCTC
The DNA here is from genome assembly GCA_023701765.1 of Hylyphantes graminicola. Taxonomy (NCBI): domain Eukaryota; kingdom Metazoa; phylum Arthropoda; class Arachnida; order Araneae; family Linyphiidae; genus Hylyphantes; species Hylyphantes graminicola. The sequence continues at coordinate 13,211,200 of CM043115.1, forward strand.
AGCATTACAAAAGTTGAAAAAATGTTTGAGATTTATAAACTTCGAGAACAAAAAAATGCTGAGGCCCGACTCAAGTGAGTAGTTGAGGTTTTTCATTTTCAATAAAACAGGGTGTCATATAAACCATGATGCTAACTTAAATATAGATACTAGTCATTTTATTTTGTAATACAAAGTTAATTCTCCGAAAAACATCTTTTTCATGCAGTCACATGCAAATTTAATAGTGTAATGTTATTAATATTTCAACCTACACTGTTACTATTTTTTTTAAATATTACTTGTATCCTAAATGTCAATAAATAATTTATAGTATAAACAATTTATACCAAAGTTATGTAAAGTAGAATAGATTCTTTTTGGTTGAATTAAAAATACAAAATTATGTGTTTCATAACTATTAATAATTTTTTGGTGGATTAAGTTATTGAATGTGGCCTAAAACTTTCAGCTTTATAAGAAAAAAAAAATAAAACCACTTTTTTAATGTTACTTGAAATTGGCTCTCTAAGAAATAAGATATATAAATTTGTGATTTACTCCCACTATGTGATGCATCTAACCTTTTTAAATCAAATATATATATTCTAATTTTAGATGGATTAGAGTCGGTTTGGTTGCTCAATGGAAAGATATAATACCAGAAGCTTTACAATTCATCAACGAACAAGGAAGAATGAAGTTTGTCCGTCCAATATACAGGTGCCATTATTTGAGTGCAAAATATAGTTTAAATAATTTCTCATCTACAGGGGTCGCAGAGGTCTTATATATTTTTTATATCTGAGAAAATATCCTATATTTTACAGTTTTCCTGTATTTCTGTATTTATATGATCTATTTTTTAATCTAATTTGTAAGAACCACTGCGTCTGTTGTGATTTTTATATTTTGGATTGTTTACCGCGATGTACCATTCGATTGCACTTTCAATAATTCTCAATCATGCAAAATAACTAACTTTGCTAACTAAACATTATTTAGAAACAGAATTTTATATAGAGACTTGATGAGGTAGCCTTGGCCTCTAGTGGGCTGTACTGCCAATGAAGAAAAAAAGTATATAACATTTTAAAAACTTTATAGTAAAGTAGTGGGCTGTACTGCCAATGAAGAAAAAAAGTATATAACATTTTAAAAACTTTTTAGTAAAGTAATTTATTTTTAAAAACAAATTATCGCATTTGCACATCAAGTTAAGCCAACATGGAAACAGTCCACACAAACATAATAAATAATTTACTCTGTTTCTCTTGTCAACTTTCGAGTTTTCTTAATTTGAATTTTTTTATTACAATTTATTGAATCATGAAATATTTTTACCTAAGTCATGGAAAGTAATGAATTATGGACTCTTCATTTTGGCAGAAACCCTGTATCTATTAGTCAATAATACATAAAAATAAATGTATGATATACTTAATTATTGTGCACTTTATTTATTTATATTCAGTTTTCGGGTGAATCTTGTGTGACAGCAGTTTTTTATATTTAAAATATTATTAACCTTCCTTCCCAATTTTTAGGGACCTTTATGCCTGGGAAGAAACTCGTGAACGTGCTATTGCAAACTACAAAGAACACGCTCCTGGAATGATGCATGCTACTCGTCAAGGCGTTGCCAAAGATATCCATGTTATAATGGACTGAAAATAAAGTCTTTCATAGAAATATAGTCTGTTTTTTTTTCTATAAGATGTTTATAACTTAAAAAGTGGACGCTTTAATAAGGGCTCAGTTGGTCCACTGCCCTTTTTCATAGCCCAACTGTTGTATGTTAATTTGATTTTTTTTTTTACTTTTTAAGTGTGAGCAGTATTACATTTTAAAGAGCTTAATCTAGGAACATGCTAAGGAACACTTTTGAAAAAAAAAAACGAGACTTCTTAGTCAATAAACATGTTCCTTCGTCCTTTAATAAAGAAGATTCCCCTTTTCATAAATTTTAAGTGTAAGTATACTTTTTATTTTTTTAATAGTAATTTTTAACGTGTCTAAGTGCTAAAAAAACTGAAGCTCTCTTGTTTTCACCTTTTTGTCACTAAGCTCTTTATTTATTTTTCAAAGTACAAATAAATTTTTTCAAAGGATAAGTAATAATGATTGAATTTTAGGTGCTGTTTATTTTTAGATGCATGAATTTTTGTGTGGAAGCAGTTCTAAGTTACTGTTTCTATTATAAACTTTGCTTGACTTTTTTTAGGTATGTGTAGATAATGGGACTGATTCTCTATCTTTGTAAGGTGCCTATATGTATTACCCGCCAACAGTATTTTTTAAAAAAAATCTCTATTCCTCTCGATTTGTTATGGCAGAAAAGAAATATTCAAAGGGATACTTTTTAAGAAAATCTGGCGTGTGACATTGAGCACAGTTGGTCAGTTCTTTCATTGTTGAATGCTCGATATACTTAAGATTGCAAAATTTATACATTTAAGTGCTCTTTTTTTTATGCTTATAAGCCAACTCTGACGTTTGAATCATATGCAGGGGTCAAAGTTGTCCTGAAAATCCTGAAATTTATTTTGGTGTCCTTAATTTTCACACATCGTTCTGAAATTTTTAAAAATTACTAACAAACATAATTTTTAGCCATAAATTAGTTCGATACTTTTTACAGGGTTGCCACTGGACACTATTTAGGCTATGAAAGCTATTATTTTGAAGGGAAGGCGATAATGTTGACTTTTCCAAAAATGTGTTAAAAGCTACTATTTCAGCGTAAACTTCTCCTTTTTTCAACTGTCGGTGACCATTTTAGTTTTTTTGTTGCTATTCCTTCTATGTCAAAAAGAAAAAAAAAACAAGTAAAAGTAAAACATTCTTACTCGGTCGGTATTTTCAATATTAGATATCAATATTAACCTATTTTTCAAAGCTATTGCCAATGCAAATGAAACCGCAAGTGATTTCTCGGTTTTAGTTGTTTTTTTCATGATTTTGTGGTTAATTCAGGGAAGTTTTATTATCTATTTATTACAATTTTTTAAAACTAACAGAACATTTTGAGAGAGATATTCAGAAATGATGCAATGTAAATTAAAATATTTAAAAAAAAAACTAATAATTGCATAGGTGCTAGATAAATGCGTATTTAAGTATTTTATAAATGTGTATTGTCTAGAACCGAATATTGATTGTTAAAATCATAACTCTGCCTCGTAATGATTGACAATTTTCTGGCTCTGTGATCGGAAGAGTGTCTCGTTTTTGATAAAGCTCCGGTTCAGGCCAAGTTGAACCAACCCGACTATTTTTATCTGATTAAGTCTCCGTGAGTCATGAGCTTGTAATATAAAAAGACTAGCTTGAATGTTATAAAATATTTTTGTCACCTCTTAGAAACTTTTTTTTTATAAACACGAGTAGTGTTTCAAGTTTCAATTTTTCTGACTTTTTTTAAGTAGCACTTGAATATAGGGCTTGATTTTTTTTTTCTGAACCAGAGTATGGACTGTGTATAGCAGTGTCTCAATAAAATCGGGGTTTATGCTTAAAAACTACTACATTTTATAGCATAAATTCTATCCTGAAAATGTCCTGATTTTTCTTAAATTCTTGTCCTAAAATTTTATGTTGTCCCCCTACGACCCCTGATCATGCGAGACAAACCATAGAAATAGTAAAACTGTGCTCTATCACACACTTTCTGGAGAAACGTAGTGAATAACCAAAAGTCTTATTTTAATAATAAAATTAGATTAAATCAAGTGGGGGACATTTACGCCATATCCACCTGAGCTTCAATTCCAATTCACTGTATGAAAAAAAGCGGTTAGCCAAGGTTTGAGTAGTAGGAAAACTATAGCACGTGCTTCGATAGCTGTATAGGATAACATTAGCACGTGCTTCCCGAGCTGATGCATAACAAACCACGGGACGTCACATGAATGTTCCCCGTTGAGTTTATATGCAAACAGAAAACATCACACCGGTTTGTTTATATAGTCCGACCACGCTAAGTTGGCAATCAAAATATTTACATTGTGGACCAGTCCACTTCGAAAAAAGGTAAGGAAGGTTTTGGGCAAGAGTTACTATGTTTGGCGATTCATTGCTTTTGGGCGCAAGTTTCTTTAAGGTTAAGAAACAGATTATTAATTGAAGGGTGGTAGAGATCGTACTTGCATCGGGTTCACTCTTGTACAGGGTGGTAATAAAATAACGCTCACTATTCGGAGTGGTCTGTAGATTGAATGAATAATCCAAATGCTTCAAACATAGAGTTACTAATCAAGAAGGGGGAAAAAGAATGGAATCATAAAAAAGAATAATCATAAAAAAATAAACTCGTCTCTTGACCAGGGTTCTAAATTACGAGGCATGGTCAATTATGGCAAGTTACGACCAACACAGCTAATTACGCCTCGTAATTTAGAGCCCTGGTCAAGAGACGAGTTTTTTTTTTTTTTTTTCGAAAAATAATGTAATCATTAATAAGAAACTTGGCTTTTGACCAAGATCTAAATTACAAGGCGTAGCCAATTACTGCCAACACAGCCAATTACGCCTCGTAATTTAGAACCCTGGTCAAGAGACGAGTTTGTTTTTTATGATTTCATTCTTTTCTTCTTAATTAGTAAGTATATCAAAGTTTGTTGCATACGGATTATTCATTCAACCTACAGACCACTCCGAATAGCGAGCGGTATTTTATAACCACCCTGTATTTCACATCATTATTTAAGTTCTAGCACCCATCGGAGTAATTCCTGGTCACAGTCATTTTTATGTTTTAAAACACTTCATCAAAATGACAAAAATAATCATAGTTAACCGCTACTAGCCAGGGCCGTAACTTATAGGGGGGAAGGGGGGGAGCCTCCCCCCCCAATAATTTTACAAAGGGCGCCATTTTGGGCGCCCAAAAGGGCGCCCTCTTCAACTTTTTTAACAATTAACTTTTAACAATTATTTAGCAATAATACGTAATTATATCATTTTATTTACTTATTTCCCCTCAATAGCTTTTCTAGGGCGCTATTTCCCCCCAAAATGACACCCTGAGATTTTATAATAAACAATAGAAGATTAAACTGGTATAAAGAACATAATGTTATTTTTTTAAAATAACGGAAATCTTTCACTGTTGTTATTCCTTTCCTTTTTCCCGCTTACCGTCTTTAGTGGTGGACGGGGGTCAGGCAAAGGGGACTAGCACTTCAATTGAAGAGCTTAGTGGGAGAACGTGCTAAGTGACAAAAAGGTGAAAACACGAAAATGGGCTATAAAGTTTTTCGTTTGCACTAAGATCTGTTGGAAACGGAACTTGTAAAGCATAAAAAATATACTAAACTAAGTTGATGATAAAGGAAAAATTTGTTATCGTAAAAGAAATTAGTAATAGGTTCATTTACATAAACTTTTCCATTTTTTCAAAAATGTCACTTAGCACGTTCTTCCACTAAGCTCTTCAATTATCAGTTGCACTATCTTTTTTTGTCCCCGAAATGTAACTGGATGTTGGACCAGCTGAACTCGAACACAAAAGGCTGTCTAGACATAGAGCTATTTAGGATTTTTTGGGCTGTGTGGGGGGCAATCCGTTATCTTGATAAGTCGACAACCCTAACAAGACAGTATCAAAGGGACGAGAGTGATTTTCAACGAAAACATGCTGTTGCCGGACATTGCAATAAAAAGTGATGGGCGATCACACTATTTTCACGGGGGACAGATGGAGGCAAGGAGGCTGTGAATTGTTAGCCTTATTGTTGAATGTTGTGTCTGCTCTTGTTTTATGTTATCTTTCAGTAGCCAGAGTAGTAAGAGACCACCTACGGAGGTAGGTCGCGTTGTCTCAAGTAAATCCTTTTTATTTAATTGTGCTTTTTAACGTATTTACGTGTTGTTTAAGAGAGAAACCTAATTTTATTTTTCTTTTCCAATGCTTATAATTTTCGAAACCTTCTGAACTTCGCAATTGGTACAGAATAAAAATTAAATGGACCTTTTAAAATAATAGTTGTATTTCTCGTTGGGAATAAAAGTAAGGTAAGAAATTACTATTTATTCATTTTATTATCATTACATCAGCGCCGGATTACCAATTAGGCAAGGTAGGCAATTGCCTACAGGCCCCGTACATTTTAGGGGCCCCGCAGTTTCCACTTCACAAATGGCCCCCTTAGAATTTACGTTTTTACTCGATATTTTTTTTTTTGGAAGTCAGGAATTTTTATAGCAGATAAAATACAAATATACAACACGTCAACGCACAAGCCTAAAAGGGGGTAAAAGAAGCATCTGTTCCGTAGACAAACAACCCCTCCCCCCAACACAACACGTAGTAAAGGCCCAAGAGAAGTTTTCGTTATCTATTTCACCGGATACATTACCACTGTATTCCGAGAAAGATGTTAGGGGCTCTTTTTGACCAGGGTTGTAATCAACACCAAAAGCTATTGATAAGTAGCACCTTATTTGGCTACTTCGCTCTAAAGGGGCCCCAAAAAGATATTTTTGATGTGCTTTTTGTTATTCTACGCTTAATTTATAACAATGTTTAGGAACAAAATTTCGCTCTAAATGGGCCCCAAAAAGATATTTTGATGGGTTTTTTTTTTGTTATTCATTGGATACGCTTAATTTATAACAATGTTTTGGAGCAAAATTATCTGTTTGGGGCCCCTTTAGAGCGAAGTAGCCAAATAAGGCCAATAAATGCTTCAGAATTCAGTTAAAAACAGGTATTTTTAAAATTCTCAAAACCAACAATTAAACATTTTTTACCGAATTTTCTTTTTTTTTTAATTTGAAACAATTAAAAAAAAGAAATTTGCTTGCAACATCGTAGAGATTTCCGAATATCTGCCTTTATCCTTCTTTCAAATTCCGTTCTAATTTACTATTAAAAAATATATATATTTCATTTGAAAGGCGCCATGACAATGTGTACCATTCTTTTCTGTCGTACGTCCTGGTGGTTATCAATCAAATCAATGTCTGGGTGGATAGAGACAGTAGACAAAATTATGCATTGCATATGCATACCCGTAAAAAGTTAATGACATATTTTTTCTTAAAAATTTAATCACTAAAATTTATGAAGAATATATTTTTTTATTTGTAAATTACTAAAATACATATTTATAGATTGAAATTAAAATTGGTCCCAAAATGCTCAGGATCAGGGCTCATAGTGGAAAGAGGCTAAAAAATTCTATTCCATTGTTTTACAAAAAAAAAAAACGCAAAAAAATATTAATTTTGTTAAACAATGTTACAATTATTGCAATGTTCATGCTTTTAAAATTTAAAGACAGCTTTAAATGCAAAACAGTTATTTGATATCAAAATTATAGTTCTGTTTTTTTTAATTCGAATGAAATAAGAATAAAACTGAATAATTCCAAATTAGTTTTCCGAAATATGCTATTTTTTATTTATGAAATATGAAGAGTACACGAGAAGAACCGATTGATATCTGGAGATAAAAAAAATGACCGATTGCCTCAGTTGGCTCTAAATAACTGGACACGGTTTTTTTTTGTTCTGTGAGACGGAGAAGAGATATTTTATATCCCTCATTTGAGGTTGTGGGGGTCTAGGGGGGGTAGGTCTGGTTGTTTGCTAGTCTCAGTCCTCTATCTCAGCTTGGTCTCCCGTCCCCACTTGTACCAGACCAGGGCCAAGGCCAATAGGCAAAAATCGCAGAAAAACAGATAAGGAACTAAATTTATTGCTGGGGGTGTCACTCTATGTGTTTGTAAGTTCAATTCAATGCTTAGAATCAGAATCTTTGGTGTTCTCATGTATAGGGCAGTTTAGTATTTGACTTTGTGAGGAATCGTTGATTTTTTTTCTCTATTTGGATCCAGTATTTGTGTCAGTCATATTTGGCTAAAGGCCTGTATAAAGGTAAGGTATTTAATTAATACAAATTTCATTTGATGTCAAAACTTAATATAATTGAGCATTCGTAAAAATATAGATTTCGCTTTAATATGCACTACTTTTATATTTGTATGGACATTAAGGTATCCGCCTACGACTACGTTCGAGGCAATTTATTTAAAAACGGTATTTATTAAGTATCCTCCCCCCCCCCCTAAAGATATTTTTAACACTTATATCCAGAAAAAACAAAGAAAAAATTAAAATACAAACTCCTTTTTAATAAGTTTTTGGCTATTTTGTAGTTAAATTAGGGAGTAAAAAAAATATTATTCAAAACCTATGATTTCATAAAAACCTCTTAAGGTAACTAAATTTTCTTTTAATATATTACTGTGCTAAAAATGTTCAAGACAATGAACTAAAATCTAAGATATATATTGAAAGGGGGGAAAATATTGTTTTTCGAAGCTCAATACTCAAGTTTTCTGAAAAAATTTCAGTTTTTTATTATTATTTTTTTTTTTTTGAAAAACCAGCTAAAAAATTTAATTACATATAAAACCCTAAGATTCTAGTTCATTGCTTGTAAAACAGTTTGATGAATGTGCTGGAAAATTGGTGAAGATATCTATAAAAATAAAACATTTAGTTAAATCGTGTTTTGAGTGAAAGTTTGTAAAGCAAAATTTACATTTCTCATAAATGTGTTCTGAAACCTCTAATGTTAAAAAAAAGTGTGTTTTGAAAAGGTAAAGAATTAATATTTTTTATTACCAGATTACTAAAGCAAACTTGATAGCAAAAAAAACGTAAATAATGTAGCTTTGTAATAACAGATAACACCTTATATTTTAAAATTATTTAAAAAAAACTAAGAAAAGTAATTACTAATTGAATATAAGCGTTTAAAAACTTAGTTTCGGTTATGAAATAAGACTTCCGGTTGAATTCGACTACTTTTGTTCATTAAAATATTCGTAACTTCGTTTCTAGATGATATAAAATTAAACTTCTGGCTTCTGGCAGTTTTGGAAACTGGAATATTTGGGCTATTAAGCTAATTAACAAAAAAATCTTGAAATCCATAAAAATAAGTATATTAACGTACGCGGATACCATAAGTGTTCTGTGAGTAATTGTTTAAATTTACTCAATTGCGTATTTCTGTTCGAATTTAGATTCACTGGTATTTATAAATTAATTCCTATTTTACGGTCATGATATTAAACACAAAGTATCGAAAAATTAAATATTTAGATGCTATTGATTTTGCGTGTGAGAATTTTGATGTTGTCCACCAAAAAAATTGCTTAGCATTATGCCTAAAAAAGAGGGGGGGGGGGAGGGAGAGCCAAGGGGGCCCCATCAAAATCAACTGCCTACAGGCCCCTGCACTGCTTAATCCGGCCCTGCATTACATAGTAAGTTACTTATCAAATGTATAATTTTATGGAGTTAAATTGTATCCATTTTTTTTTTAAATATGTACTTGTACATAAAAATAATCGAAATGAGAATAAAGAAAACTTATTTTATAATTATAAATAGGAAATGAGAAATGTAACTTTTACAATTAAATTGCGTGCAAAGCTACTTTTCGATAATTTCATGAAGCAATATTTTTTTTTTTTGCACGATTGTATAGATATTCTCATTGTTACTATAAAAATTGTATAAAGGATCAATTAATTTGGAATCTCACTCGTTCCTATCGAATACTCTATTGCAAGGTACTGTTACAAAGCCAATTATTTGTAGGTTTAAATTTATCATAACTAATTCAGTGTTGTTATTTTCAAATTAGGTTAATTCATTTTTAAATAATTTACAAGTTCATTGTTAAACGATTAAATTAGTCATTAACAATTCTTCAATTTGTAATTAAAACAAGTAGGTTTGTAACAGAATTTGTCACTTAACCCACTTCCACAACACAACAGTTGTCTTCAACAGGAAAAATGTCACCAAACACAATATTAACTCTATTATAAACCTTTAAAGGCTAAATTTGGCTAGATTCATTTATTTTATTTCAAAAATTCAATAATTATTTATTTAATAATAAATTCAATAATTATTATCGTTTGCAAAAAATTAATTTATATTTAAAAAATTAATATACAATATTCATCCTTTTTAAATGAAACCAAAACATTTAATACAAATAACAGGTAAAAAGGCGCATTAATTCTATATTAAACATTTACATGCTAAATTTGGCTAGTTTCATTTAATTTATTTCGAAAATTCAATAATTATTATTGTTTATCGAATTTATATTTCGAAGAATAAATATGTAATATTCCCTTGCTTTTAAATAGAATGAAAACATATCATATCAACATACAAAGAATCTCGTAGTGAAATATATTTCACGTCATTTCAAACTGACCGATGCGTCACAAAAATAAATTTATTTGAATGTATTGTTTAAATGAATTAAAGTTTCTAGAGCAATTGTTGTGATGGCAATGGTGATTTAATTTTAATAAAAATGGCTTCCTATGCTTTTTAAATGAGCATTAAATTTTGCAGTATTTTTTTAATAATTGAAGTACTCCGATTTCAAATTCTTTTCTGAAATTTTCAATGTATTCTGATTTTGATGCGCAGAATTTGTTGACGTATCACACTTGTCCGTAGCGTTTGTAGTTTGGGCTATGAGAGTGGGTGACGGACAGACAGACGGACTAAACGATTATACATCCCTCCACTTTTTACGTTATAAATTTAGTGCGGAAGCTAAAATTATTTCATTTGTAATTAATAATTATGTAAGTAGTAATTAATAATTATTTAATAAGTTATTAAAAATGGTTTAATTAGTAATTAAAAATGGTTTAATTAGTAATTAATAACAAACAATTGCTTTGATTAGAAAGTTGAATTAATTCATATGTCATAATTGATGTATATAATTAGCCGTTAATAATGATTCTTAACTGACTCTCCAAAAAAATGTAAGAGGGCGCCAAAACTTGGTCCTCCCCCCCCCAATAAAATTTCCAAGTTACGGCCCTGCTACTAGCAATCAACAACAATCCTCTATCGCCGATAACTGATGTGTAGCTCTAGTGTGATAGATTGAACTAGACCAACAATCTCCTCTTCTCGCCAAACGCCTTGAGCTGGCAACCCTTTTTCTTCTGCTTAAAAACCTCAATTCAAAGTGGAATCGTCCACAATGTAAATATTTTGATTGCCAACTTAGCGTGGTCGGACTATACGGCCGAAGCTATTCTGCCGACATCTATGTTTACAAATAACAAGGCTTCAGTATCAGTAGCCAATCACTAGCCAGTATAGGGTTTCCCTTATGTTATTGTCGGATCTTGGTGTTATTGTTAGGGTTGTTATTCTTGGCTGCTTATCGCTTTTAGTAATTATTTTTAGTAACTTGTCGGACACTACAGTAGCCAATCACAAGCTAGTATAGGGTTGCCTTTTTGCTGCCGACTTGTCGTAGGGCTGTAGGCTTTGGCTGCTTATCAACTTTACAAATAATTTTATTGAGAAAGTTATTGTTGCAGTTAAGAATAAATTTAGTTGTTATTTTGCTGATTTCTTCTAAAAAAGCAAATTATTATTGTTTTTTTTTAATTAAAGACAGAATTACAATGTTACAAACTTTATCGAAATCAAATACCGATTTAATCAAACTACTATTCTTACAACTCAGGAAACAAATGAAACAAGAACATTGAAGGCTGTCGCTGGTAGTAAATTTTTGACAATATGGACGCAATTTTTTTTTAAATTAAATCCGCTGACAAGGTTTTTTTTTTAAGTTATAATCCCTTTTAGGAACATATTCACACAGAAAAGAAATATTTAAAAATTACAGATGTTTTGCATTTTTTAAAAGTCTCCTTTTGATTATATAGATTTTGATTGTATTTTGACATGTTACAAAGCAACAAAAACTTACTTAACGAAAGGGTAAATTTATATTTGCTTTATTATGCCTGTATTAAGCATGCTTGCGTGCGAACTAAACACTGGGGAATCTGCGTGAGGCTGACCACCTTACCGGGACATATGCCTAGCACCCCAGAGCCCTAGGCAACGAAATCTGAAATGGGCACGGCAGGCCTTGGCCCAGTAATGGGCTGCTGCGTCGAGGAGTTTGGTTTTTTTTTTTAGTTTATTGTGTACATGTCTGTTATATTAATCTCGAGGATGGGCAGTTGGGCGCCTATTGATCGTACCGGATGGCATTTAATTTGCCCATTTAAAAATATTATGTTTCCTGTAATTTCTCGGATTATCATCAATGGCCCAATATGTAGGCCTTAGTAGACCATCGAAGAGGACCCCAGCAACTTTGGCTCCCTGGGCCTGGACATAGTACTTTGTTAGTGCAGCCTTGCAAAGAATATCAAACTTAGCGTCACATAATTTAAACTCCAGAGACCTGATATCCACTTAAATGAATTAAGGGGTCTAAGGAGTCTTAAAAATGTGCAAAGAAGGAACTACAAAGTATAGTTTGATCTGTCATGTAATTTTTTAACTACTCAATACACAAGTATAATTTTTTTATATGTAATTCTACAAGATTTATTTATTATAAAACAAATTTTAAAATTTATGAAACTTCAGCCAAAACTAAAATAAATGATATTAAACATAAAGCTATTTTAACACATTGTGATTAGGCTTGCGCGGCAAATTTTGAGGTCAAAATTGAAAAAATGACCAAGAAAATGACTTTATATTGTACACATATGTATAAACTAGGACTTATACCTAAATTCTCAGCTCAATTTTAATTAGAAATTATTTAAAAATAAATTTAAAATCAAAAATTAAAAAATTTTATTATTTTTTTTAGAAAAAAGTTCTTAAAATAATTTCTAATTAAAATTGAGCTGAGAATTTAGGTATAAGTCCTAGTTTGTACATATTTGTACAATATAAAGTCATTTTCTAGGTCATTTTTTCAATTTTGACCTCAAAATTTGCCGCGCAAGCCTAATCACAATGTGTTAAAATAGCTTTATGTTTAATATCATTTATTTTAGTTTTGGCTGAAGTTTCATAAATTTTAAAATTTGTTTTATAATAAATAAATCTTGTAGAATTACATATAAAAAAATTATACTTGTATATTGAGTAGTTAAAAAATTACATGAAAGATCAAACTATACTTTGTAGTTCCTTCTTTGCACATTTTTAAGACTCCTTAGACCCCTTAATGTTTTACTCTTGTTCTGTTACTTAACAACTATTTAACAAAAACTTAAATTGTTCAGTAGAAGAGGATATGTAATTTCCTTTTCCAACAATGCTTTATCGTTACATAATTGTTCATTTGTATATAAAAAAAAATGATTAGTGCAGTCTTGCAAAGAATATCAAACTTAGCTTTATATAATTTCAACTCCTGAGACCTGATATAGCCTAGAGTCTAGACCCTCGCGGTAGCACAGTACAAAAGCAACACAGTTTCGAAGATCTTGCAAAAATGTTTTATTTTCAGTTTTAAATTTTAGAGGCATTTTTCATAATAAAATACTAGAATAAGCTATGCATTACAAAAAAAAAAAAAAAAAAAAAAAAAATAGAAGTCAAATATTGAATAATAATAATTACCTGCAGATCATACTTATACTACTAAATGGATATTAGAGTTCTGAAATATTTTTTTAAAGAATATATCTGTGGGATTTTGTTGGTTATGGACGACCCCGTTTGATGACAAATTATTTGACACATGTGTTAAGAGTGTATTAATTTATTTTGGTTACAAAGTTAAAACGGGTAAAGATATGTTTATATTTCGTGTCAAACCAGGATTTTATCTAGATTTTCTCCTATAATTAATTGAAGTAGTCTTAAATTAAAACAGCCTTTGAGGTTAGGTTTGAATTATCGTCGCACTAGAGCTACACGAGGGCTATCGACGGGCGTCGTATTTTAGAACCACAGTCAAGTGACGAGCCAACACCTGAATAGGCACCCAACGCAACCGTTAAGGGTGACATCGTACGCAGCAGCCTTTGAGGACACTTTAAACACAATTTAAATAGCCCTCGTGCGACGATAATTCAAACCTAACCTATACACAATATAATTTCACAATACATTAGAATTCGAATTATTGATTGGATCATTTCTCACTGTTGCTTATAGTAAGGTTTTAAATGTTATTTGAATTGCTGTTTGTAGGCATCAGGATTAAAATATAATATTATTTAGTATGCTGGGCATTAAATTTTAAATGTTTGGATAGTTCTAATTGTCAAGTTATTGTTTATAACTTGTAAGAATGCCACATTTCTACCCTGTCTCTCTTTTGGTATTTATACTTTTATAAGATACCTTAGGACAAAGGTAGGTAAATTTAGTTATCCTTATCATATACTCCAATCACTTTAAATAAAAAACACATGTAACAAATATATTTGAAACTAATTCTTATTTTTAGTAGTTTGCTTTATATTATATAATATATTATTGATTATATTGATATATTATAGAATGAGGAAATATTGCAATAATTCACAAGTTTAATAATTATTAAGTTTTCGTAAAGGAGAATTAAGTATTCATTTTTTAAATATATGTATTTTCAATTAACTTCTCATAATTTTAAATATTTATGTATACCTTTAACTTAAAAAATACAACAGTAAAAAAATACTTGCAAGTTTTATGATTGAACACTTGTATTTTAAATTATGATTAGTTTGGTTTATATGAAACAGAAAACAAACAAAATATCAATGTCCATACTTTATTAGCTATACATTTTTTTCATCTACAAGATAGATTTACAGACAAAAATATACATCACTAAAAGTGAACATTGGCTTTTACAGAAAATGGACTTGATAAAAATACACTGGCTCTTTGAAAGAATACAAGGAAATCTGAAAAGATAAAAGAAAATACATTAGAGGTTTAAATGCATGACATCACTCTCTGCTGAAGGCTTAAGATACAGATGGGGTTAATTAAAAGTTATTACCAGGATTGATTTAAAATCAGACAATTCCTTGATATATATATTTTTTAAATCATAAAAAGTTTTTGTTGTGGAATTACATTTACTTTATATGGTACACACATGCCTTCTTTTATGCCTATTAAGACTCGTTCAGCATTATTCGAGAGAAGTTTTATAAGTAAAGCATTACAACATGTCATTGTTTTATGCTAATTTTTTTGTGTTAGTCTTTTTTTCTTTACAAGGCATCAAAGCAATTTCAAACTTCCCTGATTTTTCCATACCAAAATTAAAATTTCCAGACTAGATTTTAAAGTTTGATTAATGGTGCTCTAAATTAAGTTAATTATGCAAAATCTGAGAGCCGGAACTCTTAGTGCTTAAAGTGAATTTCAAATCAATGCATCACATTTTCTATCAAGAATATTTTTTTTTATAAAGGTTAATTAATTTTTTTATAAAGGTATACTGTATGTATACCAGTGTAAAATAAACTATGCATTTTAAATAGAAAACACAATTTTTGATAAAACTTAAACTAAGAATTTGTAGTTCAGAGTGCTTAAAATTTCATTAGTGTTAAAATCCACACATGCAAAAATTTCATTTTAAATCAACTATTAATAGCCTATTAGTTAATTCAATTTTATGGAATTATTCTACAAATATAATATTTGGGTTTTGCAGTTAGATTTCTTAGAATAGAATTTAATAATTTTTTCTATATAGTCTCTAAAAATTTGTCCAGGTTTCTGAAAATAAAAGTAACATGAATGGTAAACTAATATTACACAAGTACAGAATACAGTTGGTAAAAAATAAATTATTACACATGTTTTTATGTTGTAGTAGTTATTACACAATTTTTAACTGTTCTTTAATTTTTAGTTGAATGAGACGGATACAAAATAGACATCTCAATGCAATTTTTAACAATTAAATAGGTCTTCTCTTCTGCAAACAATTTTTTAGATATGATTCTAAAAAATAAAAGAGCAAATTGTATTTAACTAAGGTCAATAAAAGGTGACCAGTTATTAAAAATAATGTTTAAAAATGATAAGCAACCAAAGCCAACAACCAGGCAATAACATAAGGTAAACCCTAAACTGGCATGTGGTTAACTACCGAGGCTGAAGCCTTGTAAATTGTTAACATACTGGTCAGCAGAATCACTTCTGCCAAGAAAATACATTAGTATAAGTGGACATTACATCACATGCTGCTGAAGGCTTAAGATGCAGGCGGTGGTTAATAAAAATTGTTAAAATCACCTTTTAAAAAATCAAATGAAACTATTTTTTATGAACAACTAAAAGCAAACATTTCATGTTTGAGCGCACTCAGGAACTTGGTCTTCTGCGCCCTGAAAATGTTAGAAAATTGGGAAATCTATAACTAAATGAATTATCTCTCTGCAAGTGTTGAATTTTTAGAAGTTCTGTATAGCATACAGTATGTATCCAGTTAAGTATACCAAATCTTCTGGCCTTGGTATTTATAATTTTTAATAGATATTTTTTCAACACTAATAATACTTATAAATGAATTTGTGTAGTGAATTAAGCACAAGTATATGTATTTGTAACAGTATTAATTTTTAAAACAATATTTGATTACATAGAAATAATAATGAATAGCTTAATTTTGGATATTTACCCTGAGTAAGGGTACAAGCCAATTTATAAATACAAATCCAATCGCATCACTAAGTTTTACTAAGGCGGTTTTCAATTTTTTTAATGCAAGCATTTTTTACTCAATGGTTTATAGAAATTTTTGTGGTTCTCTTTTTAAACAATTAAATGTAATGCAAATCTATACTTATTCTCATTGAAAATATAAAAAAGCCCAACGGGGAAATTGCGAAGCAATAGGTATCTAATACTGCACTGCATTCCAATTTGACATTCATAAAGTACAGTAAATTTTTTACTAGAATGAGACATCAAACTCAAGATGATATGAGACTTTAATTTATACTCACTTTCCCTGGCGTTTATTCCGGAAATTGGGATACTTCACATGATCCCTGCCTCTATTCACACAAGTATACTTCAATGAGTAGTATTTCAATTCTGATTTTGCTAGACCAGCAGATTTACATATAGCCATAGCCTTTTTCAGCTTCCTACAATCCCTCATATATAGGTGTATTTGATTTTTCTCTTCAAATTTCGAAATTTCCTCCTTCAAAAGGTTGAATGTAGAAAAACCTCTCTGAAACGCAGACACATCCATCTAGGAAGAATAATAAAAACATTTAATAAATACCGAAAAGAAATTAAATAATTATAGGGACTGAATTTAAACACACTTAAAATTAAGGCATATGATTATTTTATTTACTATATAATACTCAGTCTAAGGCATTAAGACAATGTGATTGAACAAATAAAAAAAAAAAAAAACAATCCACGTTAAGATAGCTATACTGAATTTAAAAATCTATGTATCTTTATATGAATTTAAAATGTTATGCATATATATATGCACTAAAATTAAACTTCTCATAGATAAAAATTAAACATAGCTTTTTTATCTTATGAACTTCAACAAATTATTTAAGCAAACAATAATTTTGCTTTTGTACTAACTTAAATTTAAATATTCAGATAAAATTATTCATAAGATAATAGTACAATAAACTAACAAAAATAACTAGCACAAAAAGAAAAAACAATCAGCGATAAAAATTGAAAATATTTAATTATTAAACTAAAATTATTTGGAAAATGCAATAGTTTTTACACTAAATTTAAGTAATTCGATCGAATTATTATACAGTAAAACTTCTACAGCAGACCACCTCTATTAAGCGACCACCTCCGCAAAAGGGCAATTTTTCAAGGCACCGATTTTTTACCCTATACGCTTAATGTTAAAAATACCTCTCGGACAGACCAGACCAATCTCCGGTTACAACCACATTACAGGCATCATCCGGTAGTCACTTTTCCAAAAAGTCTTGCTTTCCCGCCGCTACTGGTCATTGTTTGCCCTTTTCATCCTTTGAATTACCTTCATCCATATTAGCGCGTGGATAGTTCACCAGCCTGAAAAGTTCGAGTATGAATTATCTTCGCACTACAGTTACACGAGGGCTATTGGCGACGGGAGTCGTAATTTACAAGGAGTTTAAGAAACTCACAGAATGGAGGGATACTAGTGAATGTTAAATTTGCAAAACACGAAAGACGTTTCAATAAATAGTCTTTTCAAAACTAAAAAACAAATTGAAATATGAGGTACTTTCCGAAAAATCGAAAAAAAAAAATTAATCAAAAAGATATTTTGTTTTTACTTTAAAAGATTGTAACTTGTATTGTAAAAATTAAGACCTTGTTTTTGGATATAATTCAAATAACTTAATACTAAACTTTTTACTACTAAACCATTGTTTATAAAATTTATTTGAACATTTAAGCTGCTCAGTGATGAAACTTCGCAAAGAGACCACCCTCCCTCAACGACCGATTTTCCTCTGAACGGAGGGTGGTCGCTCCTGAGAAGTTATACTGTATGGATAAGCGTACAACAACAAACAAATTTTCAATGTGGAAAAGAAAAACATTTAAAATCGCTATGAAAATGTATGCTAAAGCTATTTAGCAAATTTAATAGTGTTTAAAAAACTTAATTTAAATAATTAGATCGAATTAATATATACAGATTATGGACAATAAAACGAAAAATTTTAGTGTGAAACAATAAGAACAAAAGAAAGCCAGTCAAAATCGCTATGAATATAAAAACTAAATTTATTGAAACTAAATGGTTTTTATACATAATTTGAATAATTAGATTGAATTAATATACAGATTATATACAGTAAATGGATAAATTATACCATGTGAAACAATAAAACAAAAGAAAGCCAGTGAAAATCGCTATGAAATTTAAACTAAAAGTTTTTATACTTAATTTAAAGAATTAGATCGAATTAATATACAGATTATGGACAATAAATGGATACATTTTGCAACATGAACAATAAAACAAAAGAAAGCCAGTGAAAATCGCTATGAAATTAAAAACTAAAATTATTAAAACTACTAAATAGTTTTTTATACTTAATTTGACTAATTAGATCGAATTAATATACAGATTATGAACAGTAAATGGCTAAATTATACCATGTGAAACAATAAAACAAAAGAAAGCCAGTGAAAATCGCTACGAAATTAAAAACTAAAATTATTGAACCTACTAAATATTTTTTTATACTTAATTTGACTAATTAGATTAAATTAATATACAGATTATGAGCAGTAAATGGATAAATTATACCATGCGAAACATTTATAACAATATGAAGTCAGTCAAAATCGCTATGAAAATATAAAAATTTTTTTATACTTAATTTAAATAATTATATACAATTATTGGTTTAAATTTTCGAAAAGAGTATAAAAAATATATTTACCTTTCAATCAACACAAAGAAAAAGAAACACAATAAGGAATAAGGATCAAAATGTCAGAGATTTGGCGTCTTTCCATGTTGACTAAATTTCATTGGCGTCTTTGGATGTTGGCTAAATTTTAGTTGGCGTTAGTAGTTGGCTACATTTCTGTCGCAAACATAAACAACAATATTTATGTCGGAATGTCGGCAAAATAGACACTTCGGGACTATACATATTACGACGCCAGCCAAATCGACATGTTTGTGATTACGTGTTTCCAATGTATAAAAAAAGCCTTTTTTAAAAGTATTTTTATTAATCATTTCAAGATTTATTTTGCAAAAAAATATTACGTACGTTTGTTATTTTTGGGTTTACATTATGAATAATGCAATATTGGAAGGTATTTTGATTCAAGTAAACCAAAACTCAAAAACAAAACCAAAAAAAGTTCCAAACGTCTGGAAATAATTAGTGGCATCACAAAAGCTCACAACCAAGCAGTCAATGCTTTGAGTTTTGTTTTGAAAATTTGAAAAGTTTTTGTTTGATGGGAAATTATTTCGGAATTCTTGGGCGATCTAAAATGTTATCCCAAACACCAGTTGTTGTGGTTTTAGGTTGTACTGGAACAGGAAAATCCAAACTTGCAATTGAATTAGCTAAGAGATTCAATGGAGAAATAATAAGCGCCGATTCTATGCAGGTATTCACAATTCACGTGGCTTAATTTGTTGTGTAATTAAACAGTAAGAACCTAAGTATCTAATAAATAAGAGAAAAACCAACAACGTTCAAATACCAAGTAATTTTGTATTGGTAGAAAATTACTGTACGGTAACTATTGGCGAACTTTCCGAAATCGCGCCAAAAGTCCGTATTCTGGCGAATTTTGACGTCATGCTCTCTTCGCAACGACGTTTTCCGGCAACCCTCTCTGACCGTTATGGGTTTCGGTCATAGTCAGACAGGTTGCCACAAAAAACTATTTATCGCCTCATCTGAAAATCGCGCCAATAGTTACCGTACAGTAAAGGTGATCCGGTTAGCATCCAGGTTAGCACTTTCACGTAGTACTTTTGTTAATTCTTTCAGTCCCAACGTTTTATTTTTTATTCTAAAAATCTAAAAAAATTGGAAATAGATCCATTATACATCCAGAATGAAATAGGAAAAGACAAGGAAAAATATCTTAATTTTCTAAACTAAAATTTAAGAGGGGGAAATTTGTAATCATACCTAGCTTTTGAATAAATTATAAAAATAATTCTTTCAAAACTTTATTTGTTAAAAAGATAAAACCAGTTTTTAAACATCTAAAAATGCAAGTGTGAAGAATTTAGGATTAAATTCTTCCATAAAATTTTTCTGGAGTGAATTTTATTTTACCATATTTTCATTTAATTAAAACAAACATTATTTAATTGTTCAAAAGACATGATTCTTCCATCTAACAATAAATGCGATTTCAACTTAATGAGAAAAAAAATCGCTGCTGCATTAAAAAAAATCGCAAGCTGATTATTTCAAATTGAATCATTGAGAGGAGAAAAGGTTTAAACCATGCATTCCCCTAATTCTTTTGAGCAGTGTATATTGAAGTGGCTGAGAGGTGTCCACCTCGTAAGCCAAATATCGTGGGTTCGAGCCCTGGCTGAGTCGTCGGATTTTCTGGATGGGAAAATTCTGGGCAGGCATTTCATATAATTATGTGGCATGTGAAAGATCCCTGGAGGGCCCATTTGGCATGGGTTCTCTCAGCAAAATTAAATCTTGACATACTTTAAGATTCACAGAGATTGTACATTCATTGTAATCTGTGCGTCAAAATTGGTAGCGAGAGTCGCCTAGATGCTGCTATAAAAAATGGCTCTCATTTCTGGGGAATGTGCCGAGTCTGCAAAGGCTTGACTGCCAATGTTGCAGCCCCATGAGAGAAAAAAAAAATTGGATTTGGTTTGCAACTCAAAATGCTATACTTTGCAATTAGAGGGAGAGGAACGCTACTACCTAACCTGATTTTAGGTTAAAGGCAATTTCTTCAGAGTGATTATCTGAAAAAAAATACACACTTTTTGTTTGTTACATGTTATAGGTTACTATTTACTAAAAACTAATCTTCCCTGCACAACAACTCATTACTGGGCCAAGGACTGCCGTGCCCATTTCAGCGTTTGTGACCTAAGGCTCTGGGGTGCTAGGCATACATACCGGGAAGGTAGTCAACCTTACACGGAACCACAGTGTTTAGTTCCTAAGCATGCTTGGTACCCATTTTATCTACCCAACTGAAGGGATGGGTCAACCTCGCCCATTCCGTGATTCGATCCCCGGACCTGTGGCGTGGCAAGGCGAAGCACTGCCACTGTGCCTCATTAACTATTTAACTGTTACTTAATATTACCTGTTCAAATCTAAGTACGAGGCGTGTTTTTTAAGTAAGTACCGTTTTGCCACACAGAGGGCGCGGCGCTGCGATCGGCGTTCTGCGCATGCGCACTGTGTACCTACATCTCTTGTCTACTCACTGACGATATTGCAATCCGATTTGTCATTGTTTTACGTTTTCTGCTGAGTGTTTAAAATGTCTCCGATAACTGTGAGTCCCGCCGACTGTGAAGTACGGTCTGTTATAAGATTTCTTAGTGCTAAAGGCCTAAAATCAATCGATATTCATCGTGAGATCTGTGCAGTTTACGGACAAGACATTATGAGTGATGGAATGGTAAGAAAGTGAGTGAGATCATTTAAAAAGAAGGCCGCACGAATGTTCATGATGAACAACGGAGTTGGCGTCCTTCTGTCGTTAATGAAATTTTGGTGCAGCAAGTGGACAATAAGGTGAGAGAAAACAGACGCTTTACCATTCCATCACTCATAATGTCTTGTCCGTAAACTGCACAGATCTCACGATGAATATCGATTGATTTTAGGCCTTTAGCACTAAGAAATCTTATAACAGACCGTACTTCACAGTCGGCGGGACTCAGGGTTATCGGAGACATTTTAAACATTCAGCAGAAAACGTAAAACAATGACAAATCGGATTGCAATATCGTCAGTGAGTAGACAAGAGATGTAGGTACACAGTGCGCATGCGCAGAACGCCGATCGCAGCGCCGCGCCCTCTGTGTGGCAAAACGGTACTTACTTAAAAAACACGCCTCGTATTAATGCTTACTTAAACTTAAGGTAGGCGAATACCCAAAATTTCCCAAAATTCTAAAATTTTTACTATTGCTTTATCTTTTCCAAATTTAGCATAGTGATTTCAAATATAATGAATAAAACTATTTAGGCTTTTGTTTTTATTTAAATATAATTTATTTATTTTAAACGGTGTTTTTCTACTGAAAAAAGAGGTTTACGCCAACAAGTCTACCACTTTGAATTTTCATCCTATGAACATTTATTATGTGTTAAATTCTTCGTTTTGAACTGATACATGCAATGACCCTCTAGAGTTACATACAAATTACAAGAAAAAAAGTTATTAAGAAAAATGTTATAAATGAACCACAAAAAAAGGATTTTTTTCGATTAACTTGCACTTGGACATTTAAAAAAAAAAAAAAAACTTGTATACTTACACCAGATGTTAGAGGTTCATGGCACAGATATATATTGAAATAGCATCTGTGACAAATTTCAGGTAAATTAATGTAAAACTTTTTATGCTATGAAGTGTTGGCATAAACCCCTTTTTTTAGTTGAAAAACACTGTTTAAAATAATTATATTTAAATAAAAAAAATTGCCCAAAAAGTATTGCTCATTATATTTGAAATCACCATGCCAAATTTGGAAAAGATTAAAGTAATAATAAAAATTTTAGAATTTTGGGTATTCGCCTACCTTAATGTTCAATTATTGCACGTATTTGAATTTTATTAAGGTTTATAAAGGATTAGACATTATCACAAATAAAGTAACGGAGGAGGAGCAACAAGAAGCGGTTCACCATTGCATAAACTCGGAGGACCCCTTGGATCGTTACACTGTTGTTGATTTTCGCAATAAAACCCTCCCTATTGTATCCTTAGATGCTACTGTAAATTTATTGCTTAATGTGTCACTTGTTGTGCTAGTTATATTGCTGTGTATTTTTCCAACCTTAATTGATATTAGGATATTCTGTGCATGTTATAATGTGAAAACTTTTCTACTGGTTGTATCAATAAGTTGTGTTACAATTTAATCTAGCTTTTGTTAAAGCATTGCAAGACCTTAGCATTTATTTGACTTGTTTATTAGTCATTTCAATGCATTTAATTTACTGTTTACTAGTTAATAAGTCTAAGATTTATTTTTTAATTACAATTGTTATGCTTCTTGAATTTTTATTTATTAAGTACCTACTTTGGATTATGGAATTAAAAAAATATTTTTCCTAAAGAATTGATATCCAGTTTTAAATATACATAATTTTTTATTGTAACCTTTTTATAAATTAGTGTTAGACTAATGACAAAAGATTACTCAACACAATTTGTATTTTGTAAAACAACCTGTGTGTGTAGGTATTTATATTATATTTACAAAACTTTGAGCATTTAGTTATTAATTATATATATTTTTTTATTTCCTTAATAAGTTAAGATAAACAAGCTAATTCAAGAACAGAAGTTACCTATAGTTGTAGGAGGTACAAATTATTATATTGAATCTATACTATGGGAAGTTTTAATCAAAAAAGAAGTAAGTAGCACTTATTTATTTCTGTTATTTATTTATTTTATTTCTTAAGTTCCAAATCTGCTACAAAAGGTAGATCCTATTATAATGTAATTAACTCTCATATATAGAAAAATAACCTTAGTGTTACAAATGCAAAACAGAAATTATGTCAAATAACTCTGGAACAAAAAATATGTTTTTATGGTTTCAACAAATCCTTGTTTGCTGTTACCATATGGCAACTGTAGGTTTTAATGGATTAAGAGAAAAAAGAATAAATTAAAAATACATAAAACTTAACTAAGCTGAACGGTAAATAAATAAAAATATTTTTCTGCATATTTTATCTAAGAACGTTATAGTATTATAATTCAAAAACAACTTTTTTTAAAATGATATGTTATTCTGTTTAAGTTTTGCAGAATTACTAAATAAAGGACTTCACTAAATGTGTGTCTGCAAACAGGCCTTTGTGGATTATTGACTGGCAGATTTTTGACTTTCTACTGTAGTATTATTCGTTAGATTATTCTATATTATTCTGTAGATGTTCTACCTACCGTAAGTATTATTTCCAACATTTCTTTTTTATAGGAAAAACAATCAAGACTCCTGTTTGATATTGATAAAAGTCAGGAACCTACACTATTTTCACTTCCTAGTCACTGTAGTTCTTTCACAAAAGAGCTATTTGAACATCAAATCGTCCCAGATTCTTTTAAAGAAATTTCAAGTTCTGATCTGCACAATTGCTTGAAGGAAATTGACCCTGTGATGGCGGACTCTTTACATCCAGAAGACAGAAGGAAAATAATCAGGTTGGGATGTGTTATGATTTGTTAAAATAATTTTAGGTATTATAAATAACAATATTTTTATAAAATTATTTAGAGATGTATTTCCCCCCTCCCCAATCATTGTCTTATTTAATTAAAAAATTTGTTGACAATCTGTTCTTTTAAGATTTTTGTTTCTGCATAACTTTCACATATTCCAATAGAAAGGTTAGTAATTTGTTTTTTGAAGTTATCTACAGTAACATGTTAAAAGTTTTGATATGTTATAAAATATGTCGATAACTCTTATGACTAATATATTGTTAAGAGATCTTTTGTCAAGATCTTTGATTGATTTTTGTCAAACTAAATTTCATAAATTTGTCTTTAGGTTTCTTTCTAATTTGGAGCTTTGAACTATACTAATTAATGAACTTTGATAAATAGACTAAATTCACTTGTGTATGTGAAGCAGTTTTTTAATGTATTGTTCGAATATTTTTCTTAGGAGTTTGCAAGTCTACCAGCAACATGGTTATCCACATAGTTCGTTGCTTTTGGAGCAGCGATCTCAAAGTGGGGGCTCATCCTTAGGAGGTCCTCTGCGTTTCAAAAAGTCAGTCATGCTGTGGATACAGTGTGAGAAAGAAGGTAATTTGCATGCAAGTACACAAGTTTATGCAAAATATTGATATACATGGTTGGTTATCTAAATTTGCATCTGAAATATTTAAGTAGTAACATCTTTACTTACTTACAACAGAGCAAGTGAAAACAAATAAGAAATATGAATGCAAAAGCGAGACTATGTTGACATATAAATCAAAAACCTGGGAGAAGAAAAAATTTAAATATGTACATAATTTGTTATACATAATATTTTGTCTACAGCCTATTTTAATTTCCATTTTAATTCCAGCAAAATAAAATAAACATTAACATTGTCATTTTTAAAATAAAGATGAATGCATTAGTACACATAAATTATTGTTGGGTATTTAGTGGATTGATATTTTGAATAGTACTTATAAGGTTGGTAAGTAAAACAAGGAATAAATAATTATACCTATATTCTGAGGCAACCAATGTACTTTTATTAACATTCCAATGAATTTTGTTAGCGTTGAACACGATCTATGGGGCAAGCATATTCATCTCTATTTGTTCTGTGTTGCCACACAATAAAATTAAATTACATCCTTGTGTTTATATGCATTAATTTTAGTGCTAAAGAAAAGATTGGATGACCGTGTTGATGAAATGCTCAGAAGAGGACTTATCAAAGAATTATTAGACTTTCATAAAAGTTATAATGAAAAAAGAATTGATAAGCAGTAAGTTTCAATTATCGTTATTTTCTTTGAAAAATTGTAAGACTTATTAACATTTCTTATAACTTTAAATTTCAAAGAGTAACTGTGATTCATTACTTTTTGTAATAGTAACTGTAATGTGTTACTTTTTTATTAAGTAACTGCAACAGATTTACTTTGTAAAAATAACTCTCAATCCCTGCAAAAAAGTAATTTTAATTTTTTTGTGGAATTTCTATTTACCATTAAATTGTTTTATTTTAGCATACAGTAAACTCCCGATTATCCGTGGAATTGGGTGGCACGGCTTCCGCGGTTAAACAAATTCGCGGATAATCCGCAAAAATGTAGAAAATGCCTACAAACAAAATTTCTTCTGGTTTTTATTTTCTCCAATGCCATACTGCAAGCACATGTGATTTTTAAAGGATCCGTTTTCTATCTTTTAATGAGTTGCGGTTTGTCTTGAATTTTCAAGACATTTTTTTGAGTTTATCCCGCATTTCGCTAGTATCAAAATTGCACGAAACAATTCATTTTAAAAAAAATAGGCGTCGTAATGTAGGGGTGAGTGTTGTACCTTGGGACAATTTTTACATTTTAATTTTTTTCTTCGATAATTATAGTCAAAATAAAAATTTAAAAGCAGCATTTCAACACACCAATATATTCCTCTATAATATAATTTTTTAAATTCTGGCAGCTTGAAATTAAACAATTGTCACTCATTTAAAGTGGAGAGGATAAACTGTCCCAAGGTACAATATGATGTTGTACCTTGGGACATACTTTATAATTCAGTCAATAGTCATACACTTGAACTAATTTGTGTCAGGAAACAAACTTTATTGTTTTTTCAAGGAAATACACAAATAAAACTTCATAATTCAATAATAATTTAAATTATACAGCAAAATTGCAAGTCCAAATTATTTAACATTATATGATGATACAATATGCTTTACTGTCCCAAGGTACAACACACTACATGGTTTAAATAAAAGCAAGATAGTGGCCAATCTAAATGCATTATCATTATTTTCTCATAACCAAAATATTTTAAAATCTTCTCTTTTATAAAGAAAATAAAATGCAGTTGACTTTTTGTAAAAGTACAAAATTAAATTTTTTTATTAGAATGAGAAAAATATTTACTTTGGGGTAATGAAATATTATTTTCTGTCACCAATTCATCAATTCAATGATGCTAGTTTTAAATTTTATTTTGATGATGTCTGTTGGTTAAGGCTACTATTAGAAATAAACAATGTATGAATATTGCCAATAGATTCTAAGAAATTGTCAGTGTCCCAAGGTACAACTCTCTCCCCTACACCTAGCTGAACACCAGGTTTCCTATAGTCATTCTTATTTTAATGTATTCGCTGTTCTTGTTAAATGTATTCGTTGTTCTTTGAATGTGTTCGTTGTTCTAGAAAGGAATTCGTTGTTCCTGGAATACATTCTTCCAAAAAGTTTTGAAACAAATAAAATTTATTTATCGCGTTTTTTTAATTTTTATATTTGAGCTGAAAAATGGGAGGGGGTGGATAATGGCCCGCGGATAATCCACCCGCGGATAATCGGGAGTTTACTGTATTTAGATAAGGCTTTGGGTATTTCAATTATAAAAACAAATAGTTTACTAAAATAGTACCTATGACCTAAATGATCAATCAAACAGTAATAAAAAATTAATTATGCTAAATTATGCAGTTTAAAAGTAACTAAGTTAAGATCTGTTTATCAAGTAATTAAAAAAAACACTATGGAACAAAATATAACTTTTAATGTTTTTGCATTTTTTTAAAGAAATCCCTTGTACACTGAAGGTATATTTCAGTCAATCGGTTTTAAAGAGTTCCATAACTATTTAATACTAACAGACGAACAAAGAAATTCTGACATTGGGAAGAAAATATTTAATCAAGGTATTTCCGATTTTTGTTCTTTAATCTGTTTCTTTAATCTGTTCTTTAATCTGTTCACTCAGATATTAATAAATAGTACATTGAGCAAATTTTTTTTTCAAACTTTAATTGCTGATCTTATATATTCTTGGAAATTTTATCTTCTGTTACATAAGTTCATTTTACTTTAAAGTAATTTTTATATAAAGTTAAAACAATAAATAAACTAGCACTAAGTAGTAATTTAGATTTAAGTTGAAATTACACACAATTAATTCAATATTTAAGTTGTCAACGTGAGTAATATATTTACTGTAACCTTTTTTTAGTTAATTAAAGAAAAGTTTTTTGTTAATAATAAAGATGATTGCTAATAAAAAACATTGAGTTTTTACATTTCAAAGTGTTTCCTACTGTCTAACCTTTGTTACAAATGTATATATATATATATATATATATATATATATATATACATTGTAATATTATATATATATATACATTTCCCAAATGTATATATATATATATATACATTTGTATATATATATATATATATATATATATATATATATATATATATATATATATTATATATATATATATATATATATATATATATATATATATATATATATATATATATATATATATATATTTTATAGCTGTTGAAGACATGAAAATAGCTACAAAACAGTATGCCAGAAAGCAAGAGAAGTGGATTGTTAATCGGTTTTTAAGAAGTAGGAAACTTTTATTGTACTAATTTGTAAGACATTCAGAATTTGTATGATATTCCGTAAATAGTTTGGTGAAAAATTTACTATCGGATAACATCTAATATATCAATGTTTAATTCTGTAAAAATTTTATACAGTTATCAAATTATCCCAATGGTGTGACAGTCAAATTGGTATTTTACTTTTAATTATCTTCTTACTTCCAATCCTTGAGCTCAATTTTTTAATGTAAATATTTAAACTAAAATTTAACTATGACAATATGTTATATCAGATGATGCATGTTTTTTTTTTTGTTAATTTAGAACCAGACAGGCAGCTTCCACCTGTGTATGGTCTTCCAGCTACAGATCTTGACACATGGGAAGAAAATGTGTTACTTCCTGCTGTAGATGTTGTTAATTCTACATTACAGGTAAAATACATATTTATTAGGGTTATTTTATTTTTATAAATGCAATAAACCATTATTTCAATGTGCTTTAAAAACCCCTTAAATTACTTATTAAACAGTCTTAAAATACTGAATTTTATATTTCGTCCTGTGATATGGCTTAAAAAGAAAATATCACTTGTTAGTTTTTTTTAATTATTGAATAACTTTCTCGAATTAAGTAGCCATAGTACAAGTAAAAGGGAATGAATATGTAAAATAAAATAAATTTGTTGGGCAAATGAGTATAAACTAAATGCATTTATACAATATATTTTTTTTCAAGTGCCATTAATGGAGCTATGATTAATTCCCAATAATAAATTTCTATAAATACAGATGTAAACCCCTAGAAAAGAGTTGATTAAGTAGCAATCCTATAAAACTTCCCTGAGCCACCACTTTAAGCCGCTACCAAATTTTCAAGTATATTGATTTTTGCGCTAATGAATTTTAGACCTTAGTTAAGACAACTTTTTCTCAGTGACTAGACTAATTTTACTTTCGTTTATTCAAAACAAAAATTGGTATCCCAAATCAATAAACAACAAAAAATGGACAATTTAAATGAATATCTTTATTGATAGCCTCTTGAGACTTCCCTTTTAACAAAAAAGTGTGCTATGAATTTAAAACAACAGCTTAAAATCTGAACGTGACTTTTATTCAGAGCAAACTTAGATCATCTGACAAAAATAAAACAAGTTTACAAAAATAGGACAATCATCTCGAGAGTCAATTGGCTGCGGCCGGCTATTACGTCAATACCTCATTAACATAATAGTTCTCTTGACATCACAGCAATTACGTCATTCGTAATTAGCATAAAGTTACTCTTGTACACTACAACTCCTCCCTTCCTTATGAACAAGTGAATCGGTCTGGTGGACGTCTCACTCTAGTACTTCGGCGCAGTGTAGGTTCGGGCTCAGGTACGGAAGTTGGAACCACACTACTCGGATCAGGAGACTCCACTAGTGGTTCACTATGAGTAGCTTGTGAAAGATCAAAGCTGCCGGCTGTAGTTGGCAGCGGAGGATCAGGAGACTCGTCTCTATCTGAAAAACTCACCACTTGATCAGGCACAGTTAGTTTAATTTGATCACCAATTTTACGCATTTGATCTACGTGGCGTTTATGCAGTTCATCTCCTATCAATATTTTATAGTTACAATTTCCTACTTGTTCTACAATTTTCCCAAATTTCCATTTATCGTTCCCTCTACCATAATCTCTAATTGCAACATTTTGACCTTTTTCAAAATATCTTGACTTTGAATTTTGATTAGAAATTAAACTCTTATTTTGCACGTTATGCTCCAAGTCGGGTTTGAGCAAATCTAACCTAGTGCGAATATCACGCTTTAAGAACAGCAAAGCAGGGGACTGTTGGGTTGTAGAATGAGGAGTTTTACGATATTGCATTAAAAATACATTTAATTTATGACTTAAACTACCACTTTCATATTTAGCATGATTCATTGCATTTTTAAACGTTTTAACAAAGTTCTCAATTTGACCGTTAGAACTGGGGTGATACGGCGAAGTTTTGATATGGTAAATTCCATTGTGCTTTAAGAAAGATTCGAATTCGGCAGATGTTAAAGACGGGCCATTATCCGAAACTAACGTGTTTGGTAATCCATATCTACTAAATAACGATCGTAAGCATTCTATGGTAGTTTTGCTGGTAATGCAATTCAGTTCAAAGATTTCAGGCCATTTTGAATGAGCATCTATCACCAATAAGAACATTTTACCCATAAATGGACCTGCAAAATCTATATGAATTCTTTCCCAAACTTTACTAGGAAATTCCCAGGGATGAGTTTTATCCTTAGGAGGATTTCTTGCATATTTGCAGCAACCAACACAGTTTCTAGCAAGTTCTTCGATGTCTTTATCAACGTTTGGCCACCAGAAATAGGATCTAGCCAAAGCCTTCATTTTGACTACTCCAAAATGTCCACAATGCAACTCATTTAACACGTATCTTCTGAACTTTTGTGGAATCACAACTTTATGACCACGAAATATCACACCACATTGCATACTATATTCCCCATCGTTACCTTGTCCTTTTATGTCCTCTACACTTACCCCCTGAAGGAGTCGATTGTATAGTACTTTTAATTCGAGATCACACTTTGTAGCTTGTGCCAAATCATGCGAGTTTATGGGTATAGCTTGAATTTGGTTAATCTCAAAAACATCAGCTATATCACACTCTGCTAATTCTGTTGATTTTATCGGTAAACGTGACAATGCATCCGCATTCCCATGTTTAGAAGTTTCTTTATACCTAATATCATAATTAAAACCGCTAAGAAATATTGCATAATGCAATAATCGCGTCGCCGACGAATATAATAATGACGAAATAATGTTACAGTGTTATTTAACCTGACTGAACACTACACAGTCATTGCCATCCTGTATTGTGGAGCCAAAAATTTAATTAAATATACTTTTTTTAAGAGAAGAATGCATGCTAAATCTGTTGTAATCTATTGTATGTAAATATATGATTCATAAATTGGCTCCCTACTAACATCAAAAATTGAATCTTCAAAGCCTAAGTGACAATATTTTGGATTTGAACATCAAGGCTATATCAGGGTAGATAGGATAGTATGTGTTAAAATTGTCATATAAGTTTATTTAGTTTTTTTAGTTTAGAAATTTATTGTCATAAATTTATTTGAAAAACCTGTGAAAGTGTTTAAATTTTGATTTTAAAAATGCAATTTCGAAATCAGTTTTTTTGTTGTTGTTGTTTTTAATGAAGGATCTCCCAATTTTTTTTTTATCTGGCATATTTGCCAATCGGCTATTGCACAGTTGTCGCCACCTTTTGTATTGTGTTTATATATCCATAGCAAATTCTTCAAACTTAAACTAATTTTATCTATAAACTTCATTCTATTTTAGGAACCTCTCAGCATTACAAAAGTTGAAAAAATGTTTGAGATTTATAAACTTCGAGAACAAAAAAATGCTGAGGCCCGACTCAAGTGAGTAGTTGAGGTTTTTCATTTTCAATAAAACAGGGTGTCATATAAACCATGATGCTAACTTAAATATAGATACTAGTCATTTTATTTTGTAATACAAAGTTAATTCTCCGAAAAACATCTTTTTCATGCAGTCACATGCAAATTTAATAGTGTAATGTTATTAATATTTCAACCTACACTGTTACTATTTTTTTTAAATATTACTTGTATCCTAAATGTCAATAAATAATTTATAGTATAAACAATTTATACCAAAGTTATGTAAAGTAGAATAGATTCTTTTTGGTTGAATTAAAAATACAAAATTATGTGTTTCATAACTATTAATAATTTTTTGGTGGATTAAGTTATTGAATGTGGCCTAAAACTTTCAGCTTTATAAGAAAAAAAAAATAAAACCACTTTTTTAATGTTACTTGAAATTGGCTCTCTAAGAAATAAGATATATAAATTTGTGATTTACTCCCACTATGTGATGCATCTAACCTTTTTAAATCAAATATATATATTCTAATTTTAGATGGATTAGAGTCGGTTTGGTTGCTCAATGGAAAGATATAATACCAGAAGCTTTACAATTCATCAACGAACAAGGAAGAATGAAGTTTGTCCGTCCAATATACAGGTGCCATTATTTGAGTGCAAAATATAGTTTAAATAATTTCTCATCTACAGGGGTCGCAGAGGTCTTATATATTTTTTATATCTGAGAAAATATCCTATATTTTACAGTTTTCCTGTATTTCTGTATTTATATGATCTATTTTTTAATCTAATTTGTAAGAACCACTGCGTCTGTTGTGATTTTTATATTTTGGATTGTTTACCGCGATGTACCATTCGATTGCACTTTCAATAATTCTCAATCATGCAAAATAACTAACTTTGCTAACTAAACATTATTTAGAAACAGAATTTTATATAGAGACTTGATGAGGTAGCCTTGGCCTCTAGTGGGCTGTACTGCCAATGAAGAAAAAAAGTATATAACATTTTAAAAACTTTATAGTAAAGTAGTGGGCTGTACTGCCAATGAAGAAAAAAAGTATATAACATTTTAAAAACTTTTTAGTAAAGTAATTTATTTTTAAAAACAAATTATCGCATTTGCACATCAAGTTAAGCCAACATGGAAACAGTCCACACAAACATAATAAATAATTTACTCTGTTTCTCTTGTCAACTTTCGAGTTTTCTTAATTTGAATTTTTTTATTACAATTTATTGAATCATGAAATATTTTTACCTAAGTCATGGAAAGTAATGAATTATGGACTCTTCATTTTGGCAGAAACCCTGTATCTATTAGTCAATAATACATAAAAATAAATGTATGATATACTTAATTATTGTGCACTTTATTTATTTATATTCAGTTTTCGGGTGAATCTTGTGTGACAGCAGTTTTTTATATTTAAAATATTATTAACCTTCCTTCCCAATTTTTAGGGACCTTTATGCCTGGGAAGAAACTCGTGAACGTGCTATTGCAAACTACAAAGAACACGCTCCTGGAATGATGCATGCTACTCGTCAAGGCGTTGCCAAAGATATCCATGTTATAATGGACTGAAAATAAAGTCTTTCATAGAAATATAGTCTGTTTTTTTTTCTATAAGATGTTTATAACTTAAAAAGTGGACGCTTTAATAAGGGCTCAGTTGGTCCACTGCCCTTTTTCATAGCCCAACTGTTGTATGTTAATTTGATTTTTTTTTTTACTTTTTAAGTGTGAGCAGTATTACATTTTAAAGAGCTTAATCTAGGAACATGCTAAGGAACACTTTTGAAAAAAAAAAACGAGACTTCTTAGTCAATAAACATGTTCCTTCGTCCTTTAATAAAGAAGATTCCCCTTTTCATAAATTTTAAGTGTAAGTATACTTTTTATTTTTTTAATAGTAATTTTTAACGTGTCTAAGTGCTAAAAAAAACTGAAGCTCTCTTGTTTTCACCTTTTTGTCACTAAGCTCTTTATTTATTTTTCAAAGTACAAATAAATTTTTTCAAAGGATAAGTAATAATGATTGAATTTTAGGTGCTGTTTATTTTTAGATGCATGAATTTTTGTGTGGAAGCAGTTCTAAGTTACTGTTTCTATTATAAACTTTGCTTGACTTTTTTTAGGTATGTGTAGATAATGGGACTGATTCTCTATCTTTGTAAGGTGCCTATATGTATTACCCGCCAACAGTATTTTTTAAAAAAAATCTCTATTCCTCTCGATTTGTTATGGCAGAAAAGAAATATTCAAAGGGATACTTTTTAAGAAAATCTGGCGTGTGACATTGAGCACAGTTGGTCAGTTCTTTCATTGTTGAATGCTCGATATACTTAAGATTGCAAAATTTATACATTTAAGTGCTCTTTTTTTTATGCTTATAAGCCAACTCTGACGTTTGAATCATATGCAGGGGTCAAAGTTGTCCTGAAAATCCTGAAATTTATTTTGGTGTCCTTAATTTTCACACATCGTTCTGAAATTTTTAAAAATTACTAACAAACATAATTTTTAGCCATAAATTAGTTCGATACTTTTTACAGGGTTGCCACTGGACACTATTTAGGCTATGAAAGCTATTATTTTGAAGGGAAGGCGATAATGTTGACTTTTCCAAAAATGTGTTAAAAGCTACTATTTCAGCGTAAACTTCTCCTTTTTTCAACTGTCGGTGACCATTTTAGTTTTTTTGTTGCTATTCCTTCTATGTCAAAAAGAAAAAAAAAACAAGTAAAAGTAAAACATTCTTACTCGGTCGGTATTTTCAATATTAGATATCAATATTAACCTATTTTTCAAAGCTATTGCCAATGCAAATGAAACCGCAAGTGATTTCTCGGTTTTAGTTGTTTTTTTCATGATTTTGTGGTTAATTCAGGGAAGTTTTATTATCTATTTATTACAATTTTTTAAAACTAACAGAACATTTTGAGAGAGATATTCAGAAATGATGCAATGTAAATTAAAATATTTAAAAAAAAAACTAATAATTGCATAGGTGCTAGATAAATGCGTATTTAAGTATTTTATAAATGTGTATTGTCTAGAACCGAATATTGATTGTTAAAATCATAACTCTGCCTCGTAATGATTGACAATTTTCTGGCTCTGTGATCGGAAGAGTGTCTCGTTTTTGATAAAGCTCCGGTTCAGGCCAAGTTGAACCAACCCGACTATTTTTATCTGATTAAGTCTCCGTGAGTCATGAGCTTGTAATATAAAAAGACTAGCTTGAATGTTATAAAATATTTTTGTCACCTCTTAGAAACTTTTTTTTTATAAACACGAGTAGTGTTTCAAGTTTCAATTTTTCTGACTTTTTTTAAGTAGCACTTGAATATAGGGCTTGATTTTTTTTTTCTGAACCAGAGTATGGACTGTGTATAGCAGTGTCTCAATAAAATCGGGGTTTATGCTTAAAAACTACTACATTTTATAGCATAAATTCTATCCTGAAAATGTCCTGATTTTTCTTAAATTCTTGTCCTAAAATTTTATGTTGTCCCCCTACGACCCCTGATCATGCGAGACAAACCATAGAAATAGTAAAACTGTGCTCTATCACACACTTTCTGGAGAAACGTAGTGAATAACCAAAAGTCTTATTTTAATAATAAAATTAGATTAAATCAAGTGGGGGACATTTACGCCATATCCACCTGAGCTTCAATTCCAATTCACTGTATGAAAAAAAGCGGTTAGCCAAGGTTTGAGTAGTAGGAAAACTATAGCACGTGCTTCGATAGCTGTATAGGATAACATTAGCACGTGCTTCCCGAGCTGATGCATAACAAACCACGGGACGTCACATGAATGTTCCCCGTTGAGTTTATATGCAAACAGAAAACATCACACCGGTTTGTTTATATAGTCCGACCACGCTAAGTTGGCAATCAAAATATTTACATTGTGGACCAGTCCACTTCGAAAAAAGGTAAGGAAGGTTTTGGGCAAGAGTTACTATGTTTGGCGATTCATTGCTTTTGGGCGCAAGTTTCTTTAAGGTTAAGAAACAGATTATTAATTGAAGGGTGGTAGAGATCGTACTTGCATCGGGTTCACTCTTGTACAGGGTGGTAATAAAATAACGCTCACTATTCGGAGTGGTCTGTAGATTGAATGAATAATCCAAATGCTTCAAACATAGAGTTACTAATCAAGAAGGGGGAAAAAGAATGGAATCATAAAAAAGAATAATCATAAAAAAATAAACTCGTCTCTTGACCAGGGTTCTAAATTACGAGGCATGGTCAATTATGGCAAGTTACGACCAACACAGCTAATTACGCCTCGTAATTTAGAGCCCTGGTCAAGAGACGAGTTTTTTTTTTTTTTTTTCGAAAAATAATGTAATCATTAATAAGAAACTTGGCTTTTGACCAAGATCTAAATTACAAGGCGTAGCCAATTACTGCCAACACAGCCAATTACGCCTCGTAATTTAGAACCCTGGTCAAGAGACGAGTTTGTTTTTTATGATTTCATTCTTTTCTTCTTAATTAGTAAGTATATCAAAGTTTGTTGCATACGGATTATTCATTCAACCTACAGACCACTCCGAATAGCGAGCGGTATTTTATAACCACCCTGTATTTCACATCATTATTTAAGTTCTAGCACCCATCGGAGTAATTCCTGGTCACAGTCATTTTTATGTTTTAAAACACTTCATCAAAATGACAAAAATAATCATAGTTAACCGCTACTAGCCAGGGCCGTAACTTATAGGGGGGAAGGGGGGGAGCCTCCCCCCCCAATAATTTTACAAAGGGCGCCATTTTGGGCGCCCAAAAGGGCGCCCTCTTCAACTTTTTTAACAATTAACTTTTAACAATTATTTAGCAATAATACGTAATTATATCATTTTATTTACTTATTTCCCCTCAATAGCTTTTCTAGGGCGCTATTTCCCCCCAAAATGACACCCTGAGATTTTATAATAAACAATAGAAGATTAAACTGGTATAAAGAACATAATGTTATTTTTTTAAAATAACGGAAATCTTTCACTGTTGTTATTCCTTTCCTTTTTCCCGCTTACCGTCTTTAGTGGTGGACGGGGGTCAGGCAAAGGGGACTAGCACTTCAATTGAAGAGCTTAGTGGGAGAACGTGCTAAGTGACAAAAAGGTGAAAACACGAAAATGGGCTATAAAGTTTTTCGTTTGCACTAAGATCTGTTGGAAACGGAACTTGTAAAGCATAAAAAATATACTAAACTAAGTTGATGATAAAGGAAAAATTTGTTATCGTAAAAGAAATTAGTAATAGGTTCATTTACATAAACTTTTCCATTTTTTCAAAAATGTCACTTAGCACGTTCTTCCACTAAGCTCTTCAATTATCAGTTGCACTATCTTTTTTTGTCCCCGAAATGTAACTGGATGTTGGACCAGCTGAACTCGAACACAAAAGGCTGTCTAGACATAGAGCTATTTAGGATTTTTTGGGCTGTGTGGGGGGCAATCCGTTATCTTGATAAGTCGACAACCCTAACAAGACAGTATCAAAGGGACGAGAGTGATTTTCAACGAAAACATGCTGTTGCCGGACATTGCAATAAAAAGTGATGGGCGATCACACTATTTTCACGGGGGACAGATGGAGGCAAGGAGGCTGTGAATTGTTAGCCTTATTGTTGAATGTTGTGTCTGCTCTTGTTTTATGTTATCTTTCAGTAGCCAGAGTAGTAAGAGACCACCTACGGAGGTAGGTCGCGTTGTCTCAAGTAAATCCTTTTTATTTAATTGTGCTTTTTAACGTATTTACGTGTTGTTTAAGAGAGAAACCTAATTTTATTTTTCTTTTCCAATGCTTATAATTTTCGAAACCTTCTGAACTTCGCAATTGGTACAGAATAAAAATTAAATGGACCTTTTAAAATAATAGTTGTATTTCTCGTTGGGAATAAAAGTAAGGTAAGAAATTACTATTTATTCATTTTATTATCATTACATCAGCGCCGGATTACCAATTAGGCAAGGTAGGCAATTGCCTACAGGCCCCGTACATTTTAGGGGCCCCGCAGTTTCCACTTCACAAATGGCCCCCTTAGAATTTACGTTTTTACTCGATATTTTTTTTTTTGGAAGTCAGGAATTTTTATAGCAGATAAAATACAAATATACAACACGTCAACGCACAAGCCTAAAAGGGGGTAAAAGAAGCATCTGTTCCGTAGACAAACAACCCCTCCCCCCAACACAACACGTAGTAAAGGCCCAAGAGAAGTTTTCGTTATCTATTTCACCGGATACATTACCACTGTATTCCGAGAAAGATGTTAGGGGCTCTTTTTGACCAGGGTTGTAATCAACACCAAAAGCTATTGATAAGTAGCACCTTATTTGGCTACTTCGCTCTAAAGGGGCCCCAAAAAGATATTTTTGATGTGCTTTTTGTTATTCTACGCTTAATTTATAACAATGTTTAGGAACAAAATTTCGCTCTAAATGGGCCCCAAAAAGATATTTTGATGGGTTTTTTTTTTGTTATTCATTGGATACGCTTAATTTATAACAATGTTTTGGAGCAAAATTATCTGTTTGGGGCCCCTTTAGAGCGAAGTAGCCAAATAAGGCCAATAAATGCTTCAGAATTCAGTTAAAAACAGGTATTTTTAAAATTCTCAAAACCAACAATTAAACATTTTTTACCGAATTTTCTTTTTTTTTTAATTTGAAACAATTAAAAAAAAGAAATTTGCTTGCAACATCGTAGAGATTTCCGAATATCTGCCTTTATCCTTCTTTCAAATTCCGTTCTAATTTACTATTAAAAAATATATATATTTCATTTGAAAGGCGCCATGACAATGTGTACCATTCTTTTCTGTCGTACGTCCTGGTGGTTATCAATCAAATCAATGTCTGGGTGGATAGAGACAGTAGACAAAATTATGCATTGCATATGCATACCCGTAAAAAGTTAATGACATATTTTTTCTTAAAAATTTAATCACTAAAATTTATGAAGAATATATTTTTTTATTTGTAAATTACTAAAATACATATTTATAGATTGAAATTAAAATTGGTCCCAAAATGCTCAGGATCAGGGCTCATAGTGGAAAGAGGCTAAAAAATTCTATTCCATTGTTTTACAAAAAAAAAAACGCAAAAAAATATTAATTTTGTTAAACAATGTTACAATTATTGCAATGTTCATGCTTTTAAAATTTAAAGACAGCTTTAAATGCAAAACAGTTATTTGATATCAAAATTATAGTTCTGTTTTTTTTAATTCGAATGAAATAAGAATAAAACTGAATAATTCCAAATTAGTTTTCCGAAATATGCTATTTTTTATTTATGAAATATGAAGAGTACACGAGAAGAACCGATTGATATCTGGAG
This sequence comes from Hylyphantes graminicola, assembly GCA_023701765.1. Classification (NCBI taxonomy): domain Eukaryota; kingdom Metazoa; phylum Arthropoda; class Arachnida; order Araneae; family Linyphiidae; genus Hylyphantes; species Hylyphantes graminicola. The sequence goes on from CM043115.1 coordinate 13,250,613, forward strand.
ATAAAAAAAATGACCGATTGCCTCAGTTGGCTCTAAATAACTGGACACGGTTTTTTTTTGTTCTGTGAGACGGAGAAGAGATATTTTATATCCCTCATTTGAGGTTGTGGGGGTCTAGGGGGGGTAGGTCTGGTTGTTTGCTAGTCTCAGTCCTCTATCTCAGCTTGGTCTCCCGTCCCCACTTGTACCAGACCAGGGCCAAGGCCAATAGGCAAAAATCGCAGAAAAACAGATAAGGAACTAAATTTATTGCTGGGGGTGTCACTCTATGTGTTTGTAAGTTCAATTCAATGCTTAGAATCAGAATCTTTGGTGTTCTCATGTATAGGGCAGTTTAGTATTTGACTTTGTGAGGAATCGTTGATTTTTTTTCTCTATTTGGATCCAGTATTTGTGTCAGTCATATTTGGCTAAAGGCCTGTATAAAGGTAAGGTATTTAATTAATACAAATTTCATTTGATGTCAAAACTTAATATAATTGAGCATTCGTAAAAATATAGATTTCGCTTTAATATGCACTACTTTTATATTTGTATGGACATTAAGGTATCCGCCTACGACTACGTTCGAGGCAATTTATTTAAAAACGGTATTTATTAAGTATCCCCCCCCCCCCCTAAAGATATTTTTAACACTTATATCCAGAAAAAACAAAGAAAAAATTAAAATACAAACTCCTTTTTAATAAGTTTTTGGCTATTTTGTAGTTAAATTAGGGAGTAAAAAAAATATTATTCAAAACCTATGATTTCATAAAAACCTCTTAAGGTAACTAAATTTTCTTTTAATATATTACTGTGCTAAAAATGTTCAAGACAATGAACTAAAATCTAAGATATATATTGAAAGGGGGGAAAATATTGTTTTTCGAAGCTCAATACTCAAGTTTTCTGAAAAAATTTCAGTTTTTTATTATTATTTTTTTTTTTTGAAAAACCAGCTAAAAAATTTAATTACATATAAAACCCTAAGATTGTAGTTCATTGCTTGTAAAACAGTTTGATGAATGTGCTGGAAAATTGGTGAAGATATCTATAAAAATAAAACATTTAGTTAAATCGTGTTTTGAGTGAAAGTTTGTAAAGCAAAATTTACATTTCTCATAAATGTGTTTCTGAAACCTCTAATGTTAAAAAAAAGTGTGTTTTGAAAAGGTAAAGAATTAATATTTTTTATTACCAGATTACTAAAGCAAACTTGATAGCAAAAAAAACGTAAATAATGTAGCTTTGTAATAACAGATAACACCTTATATTTTAAAATTATTTAAAAAAAACTAAGAAAAGTAATTACTAATTGAATATAAGCGTTTAAAAACTTAGTTTCGGTTATGAAATAAGACTTCCGGTTGAATTCGACTACTTTTGTTCATTAAAATATTCGTAACTTCGTTTCTAGATGATATAAAATTAAACTTCTGGCTTCTGGCAGTTTTGGAAACTGGAATATTTGGGCTATTAAGCTAATTAACAAAAAAATCTTGAAATCCATAAAAATAAGTATATTAACGTACGCGGATACCATAAGTGTTCTGTGAGTAATTGTTTAAATTTACTCAATTGCGTATTTCTGTTCGAATTTAGATTCACTGGTATTTATAAATTAATTCCTATTTTACGGTCATGATATTAAACACAAAGTATCGAAAAATTAAATATTTAGATGCTATTGATTTTGCGTGTGAGAATTTTGATGTTGTCCACCAAAAAAATTGCTTAGCATTATGCCTAAAAAAAGAGGGGGGGGGGGAGGGAGAGCCAAGGGGGCCCCATCAAAATCAACTGCCTACAGGCCCCTGCACTGCTTAATCCGGCCCTGCATTACATAGTAAGTTACTTATCAAATGTATAATTTTATGGAGTTAAATTGTATCCATTTTTTTTTTAAATATGTACTTGTACATAAAAATAATCGAAATGAGAATAAAGAAAACTTATTTTATAATTATAAATAGGAAATGAGAAATGTAACTTTTACAATTAAATTGCGTGCAAAGCTACTTTTCGATAATTTCATGAAGCAATATTTTTTTTTTTTGCACGATTGTATAGATATTCTCATTGTTACTATAAAAATTGTATAAAGGATCAATTAATTTGGAATCTCACTCGTTCCTATCGAATACTCTATTGCAAGGTACTGTTACAAAGCCAATTATTTGTAGGTTTAAATTTATCATAACTAATTCAGTGTTGTTATTTTCAAATTAGGTTAATTCATTTTTAAATAATTTACAAGTTCATTGTTAAACGATTAAATTAGTCATTAACAATTCTTCAATTTGTAATTAAAACAAGTAGGTTTGTAACAGAATTTGTCACTTAACCCACTTCCACAACACAACAGTTGTCTTCAACAGGAAAAATGTCACCAAACACAATATTAACTCTATTATAAACCTTTAAAGGCTAAATTTGGCTAGATTCATTTATTTTATTTCAAAAATTCAATAATTATTTATTTAATAATAAATTCAATAATTATTATCGTTTGCAAAAAATTAATTTATATTTAAAAAATTAATATACAATATTCATCCTTTTTAAATGAAACCAAAACATTTAATACAAATAACAGGTAAAAAGGCGCATTAATTCTATATTAAACATTTACATGCTAAATTTGGCTAGTTTCATTTAATTTATTTCGAAAATTCAATAATTATTATTGTTTATCGAATTTATATTTCGAAGAATAAATATGTAATATTCCCTTGCTTTTAAATAGAATGAAAACATATCATATCAACATACAAAGAATCTCGTAGTGAAATATATTTCACGTCATTTCAAACTGACCGATGCGTCACAAAAATAAATTTATTTGAATGTATTGTTTAAATGAATTAAAGTTTCTAGAGCAATTGTTGTGATGGCAATGGTGATTTAATTTTAATAAAAATGGCTTCCTATGCTTTTTAAATGAGCATTAAATTTTGCAGTATTTTTTTAATAATTGAAGTACTCCGATTTCAAATTCTTTTCTGAAATTTTCAATGTATTCTGATTTTGATGCGCAGAATTTGTTGACGTATCACACTTGTCCGTAGCGTTTGTAGTTTGGGCTATGAGAGTGGGTGACGGACAGACAGACGGACTAAACGATTATACATCCCTCCACTTTTTACGTTATAAATTTAGTGCGGAAGCTAAAATTATTTAATTTGTAATTAATAATTATGTAAGTAGTAATTAATAATTATTTAATAAGTTATTAAAAATGGTTTAATTAGTAATTAAAAATGGTTTAATTAGTAATTAATAACAAACAATTGCTTTGATTAGAAAGTTTAATTAATTCATGTGTCATAATTGATGTATATAATTAGCCGTTAATAATGATTCTTAACTGACTCTCCAAAAAAATGTAAGAGGGCGCCAAAACTTGGTCCTCCCCCCCCCAATAAAATTTCCAAGTTACGGCCCTGCTACTAGCAATCAACAACAATCCTCTATCGCCGATAACTGATGTGTAGCTCTAGTGTGATAGATTGAACTAGACCAACAATCTCCTCTTCTCGCCAAACGCCTTGAGCTGGCAACCCTTTTTCTTCTGCTTAAAAACCTCAATTCAAAGTGGAATCGTCCACAATGTAAATATTTTGATTGCCAACTTAGCGTGGTCGGACTATACGGCCGAAGCTATTCTGCCGACATCTATGTTTACAAATAACAAGGCTTCAGTATCAGTAGCCAATCACTAGCCAGTATAGGGTTTCCCTTATGTTATTGTCGGATCTTGGTGTTATTGTTAGGGTTGTTATTCTTGGCTGCTTATCGCTTTTAGTAATTATTTTTAGTAACTTGTCGGACACTACAGTAGCCAATCACAAGCTAGTATAGGGTTGCCTTTTTGCTGCCGACTTGTCGTAGGGCTGTAGGCTTTGGCTGCTTATCAACTTTACAAATAATTTTATTGAGAAAGTTATTGTTGCAGTTAAGAATAAATTTAGTTGTTATTTTGCTGATTTCTTCTAAAAAAGCAAATTATTATTGTTTTTTTTTAATTAAAGACAGAATTACAATGTTACAAACTTTATCGAAATCAAATACCGATTTAATCAAACTACTATTCTTACAACTCAGGAAACAAATGAAACAAGAACATTGAAGGCTGTCGCTGGTAGTAAATTTTTGACAATATGGACGCAATTTTTTTTTAAATTAAATCCGCTGACAAGGTTTTTTTTTTAAGTTATAATCCCTTTTAGGAACATATTCACACAGAAAAGAAATATTTAAAAATTACAGATGTTTTGCATTTTTTAAAAGTCTCCTTTTGATTATATAGATTTTGATTGTATTTTGACATGTTACAAAGCAACAAAAACTTACTTAACGAAAGGGTAAATTTATATTTGCTTTATTATGCCTGTATTAAGCATGCTTGCGTGCGAACTAAACACTGGGGAATCTGCGTGAGGCTGACCACCTTACCGGGACATATGCCTAGCACCCCAGAGCCCTAGGCAACGAAATCTGAAATGGGCACGGCAGGCCTTGGCCCAGTAATGGGCTGCTGCGTCGAGGAGTTTGGTTTTTTTTTTTTAGTTTATTGTGTACATGTCTGTTATATTAATCTCGAGGATGGGCAGTTGGGCGCCTATTGATCGTACCGGATGGCATTTAATTTGCCCATTTAAAAATATTATGTTTCCTGTAATTTCTCGGATTATCATCAATGGCCCAATATGTAGGCCTTAGTAGACCATCGAAGAGGACCCCAGCAACTTTGGCTCCCTGGGCCTGGACATAGTACTTTGTTAGTGCAGCCTTGCAAAGAATATCAAACTTAGCGTCACATAATTTAAACTCCAGAGACCTGATATCCACTTAAATGAATTAAGGGGTCTAAGGAGTCTTAAAAATGTGCAAAGAAGGAACTACAAAGTATAGTTTGATCTGTCATGTAATTTTTTAACTACTCAATACACAAGTATAATTTTTTTATATGTAATTCTACAAGATTTATTTATTATAAAACAAATTTTAAAATTTATGAAACTTCAGCCAAAACTAAAATAAATGATATTAAACATAAAGCTATTTTAACACATTGTGATTAGGCTTGCGCGGCAAATTTTGAGGTCAAAATTGAAAAAATGACCAAGAAAATGACTTTATATTGTACACATATGTATAAACTAGGACTTATACCTAAATTCTCAGCTCAATTTTAATTAGAAATTATTTAAAAATAAATTTAAAATCAAAAATTAAAAAATTTTATTATTTTTTTTAGAAAAAAGTTCTTAAAATAATTTCTAATTAAAATTGAGCTGAGAATTTAGGTATAAGTCCTAGTTTGTACATATTTGTACAATATAAAGTCATTTTCTAGGTCATTTTTTCAATTTTGACCTCAAAATTTGCCGCGCAAGCCTAATCACAATGTGTTAAAATAGCTTTATGTTTAATATCATTTATTTTAGTTTTGGCTGAAGTTTCATAAATTTTAAAATTTGTTTTATAATAAATAAATCTTGTAGAATTACATATAAAAAAATTATACTTGTATATTGAGTAGTTAAAAAATTACATGAAAGATCAAACTATACTTTGTAGTTCCTTCTTTGCACATTTTTAAGACTCCTTAGACCCCTTAATGTTTTACTCTTGTTCTGTTACTTAACAACTATTTAACAAAAACTTAAATTGTTCAGTAGAAGAGGATATGTAATTTCCTTTTCCAACAATGCTTTATCGTTACATAATTGTTCATTTGTATATAAAAAAAAATGATTAGTGCAGTCTTGCAAAGAATATCAAACTTAGCTTTATATAATTTCAACTCCTGAGACCTGATATAGCCTAGAGTCTAGACCCTCGCGGTAGCACAGTACAAAAGCAACACAGTTTCGAAGATCTTGCAAAAATGTTTTATTTTCAGTTTTAAATTTTAGAGGCATTTTTCATAATAAAATACTAGAATAAGCTATGCATTACAAAAAAAAAAAAAAAAAAAAAAAAAAATAGAAGTCAAATATTGAATAATAATAATTACCTGCAGATCATACTTATACTACTAAATGGATATTAGAGTTCTGAAATATTTTTTTAAAGAATATATCTGTGGGATTTTGTTGGTTATGGACGACCCCGTTTGATGACAAATTATTTGACACATGTGTTAAGAGTGTATTAATTTATTTTGGTTACAAAGTTAAAACGGGTAAAGATATGTTTATATTTCGTGTCAAACCAGGATTTTATCTAGATTTTCTCCTATAATTAATTGAAGTAGTCTTAAATTAAAACAGCCTTTGAGGTTAGGTTTGAATTATCGTCGCACTAGAGCTACACGAGGGCTATCGACGGGCGTCGTATTTTAGAACCACAGTCAAGTGACGAGCCAACACCTGAATAGGCACCCAACGCAACCGTTAAGGGTGACATCGTACGCAGCAGCCTTTGAGGACACTTTAAACACAATTTAAATAGCCCTCGTGCGACGATAATTCAAACCTAACCTATACACAATATAATTTCACAATACATTAGAATTCGAATTATTGATTGGATCATTTCTCACTGTTGCTTATAGTAAGGTTTTAAATGTTATTTGAATTGCTGTTTGTAGGCATCAGGATTAAAATATAATATTATTTAGTATGCTGGGCATTAAATTTTAAATGTTTGGATAGTTCTAATTGTCAAGTTATTGTTTATAACTTGTAAGAATGCCACATTTCTACCCTGTCTCTCTTTTGGTATTTATACTTTTATAAGATACCTTAGGACAAAGGTAGGTAAATTTAGTTATCCTTATCATATACTCCAATCACTTTAAATAAAAAACACATGTAACAAATATATTTGAAACTAATTCTTATTTTTAGTAGTTTGCTTTATATTATATAATATATTATTGATTATATTGATATATTATAGAATGAGGAAATATTGCAATAATTCACAAGTTTAATAATTATTAAGTTTTCGTAAAGGAGAATTAAGTATTCATTTTTTAAATATATGTATTTTCAATTAACTTCTCATAATTTTAAATATTTATGTATACCTTTAACTTAAAAAATACAACAGTAAAAAAATACTTGCAAGTTTTATGATTGAACACTTGTATTTTAAATTATGATTAGTTTGGTTTATATGAAACAGAAAACAAACAAAATATCAATGTCCATACTTTATTAGCTATACATTTTTTTCATCTACAAGATAGATTTACAGACAAAAATATACATCACTAAAAGTGAACATTGGCTTTTACAGAAAATGGACTTGATAAAAATACACTGGCTCTTTGAAAGAATACAAGGAAATCTGAAAAGATAAAAGAAAATACATTAGAGGTTTAAATGCATGACATCACTCTCTGCTGAAGGCTTAAGATACAGATGGGGTTAATTAAAAGTTATTACCAGGATTGATTTAAAATCAGACAATTCCTTGATATATATATTTTTTAAATCATAAAAAGTTTTTGTTGTGGAATTACATTTACTTTATATGGTACACACATGCCTTCTTTTATGCCTATTAAGACTCGTTCAGCATTATTCGAGAGAAGTTTTATAAGTAAAGCATTACAACATGTCATTGTTTTATGCTAATTTTTTTGTGTTAGTCTTTTTTTCTTTACAAGGCATCAAAGCAATTTCAAACTTCCCTGATTTTTCCATACCAAAATTAAAATTTCCAGACTAGATTTTAAAGTTTGATTAATGGTGCTCTAAATTAAGTTAATTATGCAAAATCTGAGAGCCGGAACTCTTAGTGCTTAAAGTGAATTTCAAATCAATGCATCACATTTTCTATCAAGAATATTTTTTTTTTATAAAGGTTAATTAATTTTTTTATAAAGGTATACTGTATGTATACCAGTGTAAAATAAACTATGCATTTTAAATAGAAAACACAATTTTTGATAAAACTTAAACTAAGAATTTGTAGTTCAGAGTGCTTAAAATTTCATTAGTGTTAAAATCCACACATGCAAAAATTTCATTTTAAATCAACTATTAATAGCCTATTAGTTAATTCAATTTTATGGAATTATTCTACAAATATAATATTTGGGTTTTGCAGTTAGATTTCTTAGAATAGAATTTAATAATTTTTTCTATATAGTCTCTAAAAATTTGTCCAGGTTTCTGAAAATAAAAGTAACATGAATGGTAAACTAATATTACACAAGTACAGAATACAGTTGGTAAAAAATAAATTATTACACATGTTTTTATGTTGTAGTAGTTATTACACAATTTTTAACTGTTCTTTAATTTTTAGTTGAATGAGACGGATACAAAATAGACATCTCAATGCAATTTTTAACAATTAAATAGGTCTTCTCTTCTGCAAACAATTTTTTAGATATGATTCTAAAAAATAAAAGAGCAAATTGTATTTAACTAAGGTCAATAAAAGGTGACCAGTTATTAAAAATAATGTTTAAAAATGATAAGCAACCAAAGCCAACAACCAGGCAATAACATAAGGTAAACCCTAAACTGGCATGTGGTTAACTACCGAGGCTGAAGCCTTGTAAATTGTTAACATACTGGTCAGCAGAATCACTTCTGCCAAGAAAATACATTAGTATAAGTGGACATTACATCACATGCTGCTGAAGGCTTAAGATGCAGGCGGTGGTTAATAAAAATTGTTAAAATCACCTTTTAAAAAATCAAATGAAACTATTTTTTATGAACAACTAAAAGCAAACATTTCATGTTTGAGCGCACTCAGGAACTTGGTCTTCTGCGCCCTGAAAATGTTAGAAAATTGGGAAATCTATAACTAAATGAATTATCTCTCTGCAAGTGTTGAATTTTTAGAAGTTCTGTATAGCATACAGTATGTATCCAGTTAAGTATACCAAATCTTCTGGCCTTGGTATTTATAATTTTTAATAGATATTTTTTCAACACTAATAATACTTATAAATGAATTTGTGTAGTGAATTAAGCACAAGTATATGTATTTGTAACAGTATTAATTTTTAAAACAATATTTGATTACATAGAAATAATAATGAATAGCTTAATTTTGGATATTTACCCTGAGTAAGGGTACAAGCCAATTTATAAATACAAATCCAATCGCATCACTAAGTTTTACTAAGGCGGTTTTCAATTTTTTTAATGCAAGCATTTTTTACTCAATGGTTTATAGAAATTTTTGTGGTTCTCTTTTTAAACAATTAAATGTAATGCAAATCTATACTTATTCTCATTGAAAATATAAAAAAGCCCAACGGGGAAATTGCGAAGCAATAGGTATCTAATACTGCACTGCATTCCAATTTGACATTCATAAAGTACAGTAAATTTTTTACTAGAATGAGACATCAAACTCAAGATGATATGAGACTTTAATTTATACTCACTTTCCCTGGCGTTTATTCCGGAAATTGGGATACTTCACATGATCCCTGCCTCTATTCACACAAGTATACTTCAATGAGTAGTATTTCAATTCTGATTTTGCTAGACCAGCAGATTTACATATAGCCATAGCCTTTTTCAGCTTCCTACAATCCCTCATATATAGGTGTATTTGATTTTTCTCTTCAAATTTCGAAATTTCCTCCTTCAAAAGGTTGAATGTAGAAAAACCTCTCTGAAACGCAGACACATCCATCTAGGAAGAATAATAAAAACATTTAATAAATACCGAAAAGAAATTAAATAATTATAGGGACTGAATTTAAACACACTTAAAATTAAGGCATATGATTATTTTATTTACTATATAATACTCAGTCTAAGGCATTAAGACAATGTGATTGAACAAATAAAAAAAAAAAAAACAATCCACGTTAAGATAGCTATACTGAATTTAAAAATCTATGTATCTTTATATGAATTTAAAATGTTATGCATATATATATGCACTAAAATTAAACTTCTCATAGATAAAAATTAAACATAGCTTTTTTATCTTATGAACTTCAACAAATTATTTAAGCAAACAATAATTTTGCTTTTGTACTAACTTAAATTTAAATATTCAGATAAAATTATTCATAAGATAATAGTACAATAAACTAACAAAAATAACTAGCACAAAAAGAAAAAACAATCAGCGATAAAAATTGAAAATATTTAATTATTAAACTAAAATTATTTGGAAAATGCAATAGTTTTTACACTAAATTTAAGTAATTCGATCGAATTATTATACAGTAAAACTTCTACAGCAGACCACCTCTATTAAGCGACCACCTCCGCAAAAGGGCAATTTTTCAAGGCACCGATTTTTTACCCTATACGCTTAATGTTAAAAATACCTCTCGGACAGACCAGACCAATCTCCGGTTACAACCACATTACAGGCATCATCCGGTAGTCACTTTTCCAAAAAGTCTTGCTTTCCCGCCGCTACTGGTCATTGTTTGCCCTTTTCATCCTTTGAATTACCTTCATCCATATTAGCGCGTGGATAGTTCACCAGCCTGAAAAGTTCGAGTATGAATTATCTTCGCACTACAGTTACACGAGGGCTATTGGCGACGGGAGTCGTAATTTACAAGGAGTTTAAGAAACTCACAGAATGGAGGGATACTAGTGAATGTTAAATTTGCAAAACACGAAAGACGTTTCAATAAATAGTCTTTTCAAAACTAAAAAACAAATTGAAATATGAGGTACTTTCCGAAAAATCGAAAAAAAAAAATTAATCAAAAAGATATTTTGTTTTTACTTTAAAAGATTGTAACTTGTATTGTAAAAATTAAGACCTTGTTTTTGGATATAATTCAAATAACTTAATACTAAACTTTTTACTACTAAACCATTGTTTATAAAATTTATTTGAACATTTAAGCTGCTCAGTGATGAAACTTCGCAAAGAGACCACCCTCCCTCAACGACCGATTTTCCTCTGAACGGAGGGTGGTCGCTCCTGAGAAGTTATACTGTATGGATAAGCGTACAACAACAAACAAATTTTCAATGTGGAAAAGAAAAACATTTAAAATCGCTATGAAAATGTATGCTAAAGCTATTTAGCAAATTTAATAGTGTTTAAAAAACTTAATTTAAATAATTAGATCGAATTAATATATACAGATTATGGACAATAAAACGAAAAATTTTAGTGTGAAACAATAAGAACAAAAGAAAGCCAGTCAAAATCGCTATGAATATAAAAACTAAATTTATTGAAACTAAATGGTTTTTATACATAATTTGAATAATTAGATTGAATTAATATACAGATTATATACAGTAAATGGATAAATTATACCATGTGAAACAATAAAACAAAAGAAAGCCAGTGAAAATCGCTATGAAATTTAAACTAAAAGTTTTTATACTTAATTTAAAGAATTAGATCGAATTAATATACAGATTATGGACAATAAATGGATACATTTTGCAACATGAACAATAAAACAAAAGAAAGCCAGTGAAAATCGCTATGAAATTAAAAACTAAAATTATTAAAACTACTAAATAGTTTTTTATACTTAATTTGACTAATTAGATCGAATTAATATACAGATTATGAACAGTAAATGGCTAAATTATACCATGTGAAACAATAAAACAAAAGAAAGCCAGTGAAAATCGCTACGAAATTAAAAACTAAAATTATTGAACCTACTAAATATTTTTTTATACTTAATTTGACTAATTAGATTAAATTAATATACAGATTATGAGCAGTAAATGGATAAATTATACCATGCGAAACATTTATAACAATATGAAGTCAGTCAAAATCGCTATGAAAATATAAAATTTTTTTATACTTAATTTAAATAATTATATACAATTATTGGTTTAAATTTTCGAAAAGAGTATAAAAAATATATTTACCTTTCAATCAACACAAAGAAAAAGAAACACAATAAGGAATAAGGATCAAAATGTCAGAGATTTGGCGTCTTTCCATGTTGACTAAATTTCATTGGCGTCTTTGGATGTTGGCTAAATTTTAGTTGGCGTTAGTAGTTGGCTACATTTCTGTCGCAAACATAAACAACAATATTTATGTCGGAATGTCGGCAAAATAGACACTTCGGGACTATACATATTACGACGCCAGCCAAATCGACATGTTTGTGATTACGTGTTTCCAATGTATAAAAAAAGCCTTTTTTAAAAGTATTTTTATTAATCATTTCAAGATTTATTTTGCAAAAAAATATTACGTACGTTTGTTATTTTTGGGTTTACATTATGAATAATGTAATATTGGAAGGTATTTTGATTCAAGTAAACCAAAACTCAAAAACAAAACCAAAAAAAGTTCCAAACGTCTGGAAATAATTAGTGGCATCACAAAAGCTCACAACCAAGCAGTCAATGCTTTGAGTTTTGTTTTGAAAATTTGAAAAGTTTTTGTTTGATGGGAAATTATTTCGGAATTCTTGGGCGATCTAAAATGTTATCCCAAACACCAGTTGTTGTGGTTTTAGGTTGTACTGGAACAGGAAAATCCAAACTTGCAATTGAATTAGCTAAGAGATTCAATGGAGAAATAATAAGCGCCGATTCTATGCAGGTATTCACAATTCACGTGGCTTAATTTGTTGTGTAATTAAACAGTAAGAACCTAAGTATCTAATAAATAAGAGAAAAACCAACAACGTTCAAATACCAAGTAATTTTGTATTGGTAGAAAATTACTGTACGGTAACTATTGGCGAACTTTCCGAAATCGCGCCAAAAGTCCGTATTCTGGCGAATTTTGACGTCATGCTCTCTTCGCAACGACGTTTTCCGGCAACCCTCTCTGACCGTTATGGGTTTCGGTCATAGTCAGACAGGTTGCCACAAAAAACTATTTATCGCCTCATCTGAAAATCGCGCCAATAGTTACCGTACAGTAAAGGTGATCCGGTTAGCATCCAGGTTAGCACTTTCACGTAGTACTTTTGTTAATTCTTTCAGTCCCAACGTTTTATTTTTTATTCTAAAAATCTAAAAAAATTGGAAATAGATCCATTATACATCCAGAATGAAATAGGAAAAGACAAGGAAAAATATCTTAATTTTCTAAACTAAAATTTAAGAGGGGGAAATTTGTAATCATACCTAGCTTTTGAATAAATTATAAAAATAATTCTTTCAAAACTTTATTTGTTAAAAAGATAAAACCAGTTTTTAAACATCTAAAAATGCAAGTGTGAAGAATTTAGGATTAAATTCTTCCATAAAATTTTTCTGGAGTGAATTTTATTTTACCATATTTTCATTTAATTAAAACAAACATTATTTAATTGTTCAAAAGACATGATTCTTCCATCTAACAATAAATGCGATTTCAACTTAATGAGAAAAAAAATCGCTGCTGCATTAAAAAAAATCGCAAGCTGATTATTTCAAATTGAATCATTGAGAGGAGAAAAGGTTTAAACCATGCATTCCCCTAATTCTTTTGAGCAGTGTATATTGAAGTGGCTGAGAGGTGTCCACCTCGTAAGCCAAATATCGTGGGTTCGAGCCCTGGCTGAGTCGTCGGATTTTCTGGATGGGAAAATTCTGGGCAGGCATTTCATATAATTATGTGGCATGTGAAAGATCCCTGGAGGGCCCATTTGGCATGGGTTCTCTCAGCAAAATTAAATCTTGACATACTTTAAGATTCACAGAGATTGTACATTCATTGTAATCTGTGCGTCAAAATTGGTAGCGAGAGTCGCCTAGATGCTGCTATAAAAAATGGCTCTCATTTCTGGGGAATGTGCCGAGTCTGCAAAGGCTTGACTGCCAATGTTGCAGCCCCATGAGAGAAAAAAAAAATTGGATTTGGTTTGCAACTCAAAATGCTATACTTTGCAATTAGAGGGAGAGGAACGCTACTACCTAACCTGATTTTAGGTTAAAGGCAATTTCTTCAGAGTGATTATCTGAAAAAAAATACACACTTTTTGTTTGTTACATGTTATAGGTTACTATTTACTAAAAACTAATCTTCCCTGCACAACAACTCATTACTGGGCCAAGGACTGCCGTGCCCATTTCAGCGTTTGTGACCTAAGGCTCTGGGGTGCTAGGCATACATACCGGGAAGGTAGTCAACCTTACACGGAACCACAGTGTTTAGTTCCTAAGCATGCTTGGTACCCATTTTATCTACCCAACTGAAGGGATGGGTCAACCTCGCCCATTCCGTGATTCGATCCCCGGACCTGTGGCGTGGCAAGGCGAAGCACTGCCACTGTGCCTCATTAACTATTTAACTGTTACTTAATATTACCTGTTCAAATCTAAGTACGAGGCGTGTTTTTTAAGTAAGTACCGTTTTGCCACACAGAGGGCGCGGCGCTGCGATCGGCGTTCTGCGCATGCGCACTGTGTACCTACATCTCTTGTCTACTCACTGACGATATTGCAATCCGATTTGTCATTGTTTTACGTTTTCTGCTGAGTGTTTAAAATGTCTCCGATAACCGTGAGTCCCGCCGACTGTGAAGTACGGTCTGTTATAAGATTTCTTAGTGCTAAAGGCCTAAAATCAATCGATATTCATCGTGAGATCTGTGCAGTTTACGGACAAGACATTATGAGTGATGGAATGGTAAGAAAGTGAGTGAGATCATTTAAAAAGAAGGCCGCACGAATGTTCATGATGAACAACGGAGTTGGCGTCCTTCTGTCGTTAATGAAATTTTGGTGCAGCAAGTGGACAATAAGGTGAGAGAAAACAGACGCTTTACCATTCCATCACTCATAATGTCTTGTCCGTAAACTGCACAGATCTCACGATGAATATCGATTGATTTTAGGCCTTTAGCACTAAGAAATCTTATAACAGACCGTACTTCACAGTCGGCGGGACTCAGGGTTATCGGAGACATTTTAAACATTCAGCAGAAAACGTAAAACAATGACAAATCGGATTGCAATATCGTCAGTGAGTAGACAAGAGATGTAGGTACACAGTGCGCATGCGCAGAACGCCGATCGCAGCGCCGCGCCCTCTGTGTGGCAAAACGGTACTTACTTAAAAAACACGCCTCGTATTAATGCTTACTTAAACTTAAGGTAGGCGAATACCCAAAATTTCCCAAAATTCTAAAATTTTTACTATTGCTTTATCTTTTCCAAATTTAGCATAGTGATTTCAAATATAATGAATAAAACTATTTAGGCTTTTGTTTTTATTTAAATATAATTTATTTATTTTAAACGGTGTTTTTCTACTGAAAAAAGAGGTTTACGCCAACAAGTCTACCACTTTGAATTTTCATCCTATGAACATTTATTATGTGTTAAATTCTTCGTTTTGAACTGATACATGCAATGACCCTCTAGAGTTACATACAAATTACAAGAAAAAAAGTTATTAAGAAAAATGTTATAAATGAACCACAAAAAAAGGATTTTTTTCGATTAACTTGCACTTGGACATTTAAAAAAAAAAAAAAAACTTGTATACTTACACCAGATGTTAGAGGTTCATGGCACAGATATATATTGAAATAGCATCTGTGACAAATTTCAGGTAAATTAATGTAAAACTTTTTATGCTATGAAGTGTTGGCATAAACCCCTTTTTTTAGTTGAAAAACACTGTTTAAAATAATTATATTTAAATAAAAAAAATTGCCCAAAAAGTATTGCTCATTATATTTGAAATCACCATGCCAAATTTGGAAAAGATTAAAGTAATAATAAAAATTTTAGAATTTTGGGTATTCGCCTACCTTAATGTTCAATTATTGCACGTATTTGAATTTTATTAAGGTTTATAAAGGATTAGACATTATCACAAATAAAGTAACGGAGGAGGAGCAACAAGAAGCGGTTCACCATTGCATAAACTCGGAGGACCCCTTGGATCGTTACACTGTTGTTGATTTTCGCAATAAAACCCTCCCTATTGTATCCTTAGATGCTACTGTAAATTTATTGCTTAATGTGTCACTTGTTGTGCTAGTTATATTGCTGTGTATTTTTCCAACCTTAATTGATATTAGGATATTCTGTGCATGTTATAATGTGAAAACTTTTCTACTGGTTGTATCAATAAGTTGTGTTACAATTTAATCTAGCTTTTGTTAAAGCATTGCAAGACCTTAGCATTTATTTGACTTGTTTATTAGTCATTTCAATGCATTTAATTTACTGTTTACTAGTTAATAAGTCTAAGATTTATTTTTTAATTACAATTGTTATGCTTCTTGAATTTTTATTTATTAAGTACCTACTTTGGATTATGGAATTAAAAAAATATTTTTCCTAAAGAATTGATATCCAGTTTTAAATATACATAATTTTTTATTGTAACCTTTTTATAAATTAGTGTTAGACTAATGACAAAAGATTACTCAACACAATTTGTATTTTGTAAAACAACCTGTGTGTGTAGGTATTTATATTATATTTACAAAACTTTGAGCATTTAGTTATTAATTATATATATTTTTTTATTTCCTTAATAAGTTAAGATAAACAAGCTAATTCAAGAACAGAAGTTACCTATAGTTGTAGGAGGTACAAATTATTATATTGAATCTATACTATGGGAAGTTTTAATCAAAAAAGAAGTAAGTAGCACTTATTTATTTCTGTTATTTATTTATTTTATTTCTTAAGTTCCAAATCTGCTACAAAAGGTAGATCCTATTATAATGTAATTAACTCTCATATATAGAAAAATAACCTTAGTGTTACAAATGCAAAACAGAAATTATGTCAAATAACTCTGGAACAAAAAATATGTTTTTATGGTTTCAACAAATCCTTGTTTGCTGTTACCATATGGCAACTGTAGGTTTTAATGGATTAAGAGAAAAAAGAATAAATTAAAAATACATAAAACTTAACTAAGCTGAACGGTAAATAAATAAAAATATTTTTCTGCATATTTTATCTAAGAACGTTATAGTATTATAATTCAAAAACAACTTTTTTTAAAATGATATGTTATTCTGTTTAAGTTTTGCAGAATTACTAAATAAAGGACTTCACTAAATGTGTGTCTGCAAACAGGCCTTTGTGGATTATTGACTGGCAGATTTTTGACTTTCTACTGTAGTATTATTCGTTAGATTATTCTATATTATTCTGTAGATGTTCTACCTACCGTAAGTATTATTTCCAACATTTCTTTTTTATAGGAAAAACAATCAAGACTCCTGTTTGATATTGATAAAAGTCAGGAACCTACACTATTTTCACTTCCTAGTCACTGTAGTTCTTTCACAAAAGAGCTATTTGAACATCAAATCGTCCCAGATTCTTTTAAAGAAATTTCAAGTTCTGATCTGCACAATTGCTTGAAGGAAATTGACCCTGTGATGGCGGACTCTTTACATCCAGAAGACAGAAGGAAAATAATCAGGTTGGGATGTGTTATGATTTGTTAAAATAATTTTAGGTATTATAAATAACAATATTTTTATAAAATTATTTAGAGATGTATTTCCCCCCTCCCCAATCATTGTCTTATTTAATTAAAAAATTTGTTGACAATCTGTTCTTTTAAGATTTTTGTTTCTGCATAACTTTCACATATTCCAATAGAAAGGTTAGTAATTTGTTTTTTGAAGTTATCTACAGTAACATGTTAAAAGTTTTGATATGTTATAAAATATGTCGATAACTCTTATGACTAATATATTGTTAAGAGATCTTTTGTCAAGATCTTTGATTGATTTTTGTCAAACTAAATTTCATAAATTTGTCTTTAGGTTTCTTTCTAATTTGGAGCTTTGAACTATACTAATTAATGAACTTTGATAAATAGACTAAATTCACTTGTGTATGTGAAGCAGTTTTTTAATGTATTGTTCGAATATTTTTCTTAGGAGTTTGCAAGTCTACCAGCAACATGGTTATCCACATAGTTCGTTGCTTTTGGAGCAGCGATCTCAAAGTGGGGGCTCATCCTTAGGAGGTCCTCTGCGTTTCAAAAAGTCAGTCATGCTGTGGATACAGTGTGAGAAAGAAGGTAATTTGCATGCAAGTACACAAGTTTATGCAAAATATTGATATACATGGTTGGTTATCTAAATTTGCATCTGAAATATTTAAGTAGTAACATCTTTACTTACTTACAACAGAGCAAGTGAAAACAAATAAGAAATATGAATGCAAAAGCGAGACTATGTTGACATATAAATCAAAAACCTGGGAGAAGAAAAAATTTAAATATGTACATAATTTGTTATACATAATATTTTGTCTACAGCCTATTTTAATTTCCATTTTAATTCCAGCAAAATAAAATAAACATTAACATTGTCATTTTTAAAATAAAGATGAATGCATTAGTACACATAAATTATTGTTGGGTATTTAGTGGATTGATATTTTGAATAGTACTTATAAGGTTGGTAAGTAAAACAAGGAATAAATAATTATACCTATATTCTGAGGCAACCAATGTACTTTTATTAACATTCCAATGAATTTTGTTAGCGTTGAACACGATCTATGGGGCAAGCATATTCATCTCTATTTGTTCTGTGTTGCCACACAATAAAATTAAATTACATCCTTGTGTTTATATGCATTAATTTTAGTGCTAAAGAAAAGATTGGATGACCGTGTTGATGAAATGCTCAGAAGAGGACTTATCAAAGAATTATTAGACTTTCATAAAAGTTATAATGAAAAAAGAATTGATAAGCAGTAAGTTTCAATTATCGTTATTTTCTTTGAAAAATTGTAAGACTTATTAACATTTCTTATAACTTTAAATTTCAAAGAGTAACTGTGATTCATTACTTTTTGTAATAGTAACTGTAATGTGTTACTTTTTTATTAAGTAACTGCAACAGATTTACTTTGTAAAAATAACTCTCAATCCCTGCAAAAAAGTAATTTTAATTTTTTTGTGGAATTTCTATTTACCATTAAATTGTTTTATTTTAGCATACAGTAAACTCCCGATTATCCGTGGAATTGGGTGGCACGGCTTCCGCGGTTAAACAAATTCGCGGATAATCCGCAAAAATGTAGAAAATGCCTACAAACAAAATTTCTTCTGGTTTTTATTTTCTCCAATGCCATACTGCAAGCACATGTGATTTTTAAAGGATCCGTTTTCTATCTTTTAATGAGTTGCGGTTTGTCTTGAATTTTCAAGACATTTTTTTGAGTTTATCCCGCATTTCGCTAGTATCAAAATTGCACGAAACAATTCATTTTAAAAAAAATAGGCGTCGTAATGTAGGGGTGAGTGTTGTACCTTGGGACAATTTTTACATTTTAATTTTTTTCTTCGATAATTATAGTCAAAATAAAAATTTAAAAGCAGCATTTCAACACACCAATATATTCCTCTATAATATAATTTTTTAAATTCTGGCAGCTTGAAATTAAACAATTGTCACTCATTTAAAGTGGAGAGGATAAACTGTCCCAAGGTACAATATGATGTTGTACCTTGGGACATACTTTATAATTCAGTCAATAGTCATACACTTGAACTAATTTGTGTCAGGAAACAAACTTTATTGTTTTTTCAAGGAAATACACAAATAAAACTTCATAATTCAATAATAATTTAAATTATACAGCAAAATTGCAAGTCCAAATTATTTAACATTATATGATGATACAATATGCTTTACTGTCCCAAGGTACAACACACTACATGGTTTAAATAAAAGCAAGATAGTGGCCAATCTAAATGCATTATCATTATTTTCTCATAACCAAAATATTTTAAAATCTTCTCTTTTATAAAGAAAATAAAATGCAGTTGACTTTTTGTAAAAGTACAAAATTAAATTTTTTTATTAGAATGAGAAAAATATTTACTTTGGGGTAATGAAATATTATTTTCTGTCACCAATTCATCAATTCAATGATGCTAGTTTTAAATTTTATTTTGATGATGTCTGTTGGTTAAGGCTACTATTAGAAATAAACAATGTATGAATATTGCCAATAGATTCTAAGAAATTGTCAGTGTCCCAAGGTACAACTCTCTCCCCTACACCTAGCTGAACACCAGGTTTCCTATAGTCATTCTTATTTTAATGTATTCGCTGTTCTTGTTAAATGTATTCGTTGTTCTTTGAATGTGTTCGTTGTTCTAGAAAGGAATTCGTTGTTCCTGGAATACATTCTTCCAAAAAGTTTTGAAACAAATAAAATTTATTTATCGCGTTTTTTTAATTTTTATATTTGAGCTGAAAAATGGGAGGGGGTGGATAATGGCCCGCGGATAATCCACCCGCGGATAATCGGGAGTTTACTGTATTTAGATAAGGCTTTGGGTATTTCAATTATAAAAACAAATAGTTTACTAAAATAGTACCTATGACCTAAATGATCAATCAAACAGTAATAAAAAATTAATTATGCTAAATTATGCAGTTTAAAAGTAACTAAGTTAAGATCTGTTTATCAAGTAATTAAAAAAAACACTATGGAACAAAATATAACTTTTAATGTTTTTGCATTTTTTTAAAGAAATCCCTTGTACACTGAAGGTATATTTCAGTCAATCGGTTTTAAAGAGTTCCATAACTATTTAATACTAACAGACGAACAAAGAAATTCTGACATTGGGAAGAAAATATTTAATCAAGGTATTTCCGATTTTTGTTCTTTAATCTGTTTCTTTAATCTGTTCTTTAATCTGTTCACTCAGATATTAATAAATAGTACATTGAGCAAATTTTTTTTTCAAACTTTAATTGCTGATCTTATATATTCTTGGAAATTTTATCTTCTGTTACATAAGTTCATTTTACTTTAAAGTAATTTTTATATAAAGTTAAAACAATAAATAAACTAGCACTAAGTAGTAATTTAGATTTAAGTTGAAATTACACACAATTAATTCAATATTTAAGTTGTCAACGTGAGTAATATATTTACTGTAACCTTTTTTTAGTTAATTAAAGAAAAGTTTTTTGTTAATAATAAAGATGATTGCTAATAAAAAACATTGAGTTTTTACATTTCAAAGTGTTTCCTACTGTCTAACCTTTGTTACAAATGTATATATATATATATATATATATATATATATATATATATATATATATATATATATACATTTGTATATATATATATATATATACATTTCCCAAATGTATATATATATATATATATATATACATTTGTATATATATATATATATATATATATATATATATATATATATATATATATATATATATATATATATATATATATATATATATATATATATATATATATATATATTTTATAGCTGTTGAAGACATGAAAATAGCTACAAAACAGTATGCCAGAAAGCAAGAGAAGTGGATTGTTAATCGGTTTTTAAGAAGTAGGAAACTTTTATTGTACTAATTTGTAAGACATTCAGAATTTGTATGATATTCCGTAAATAGTTTGGTGAAAAATTTACTATCGGATAACATCTAATATATCAATGTTTAATTCTGTAAAAATTTTATACAGTTATCAAATTATCCCAATGGTGTGACAGTCAAATTGGTATTTTACTTTTAATTATCTTCTTACTTCCAATCCTTGAGCTCAATTTTTTAATGTAAATATTTAAACTAAAATTTAACTATGACAATATGTTATATCAGATGATGCATGTTTTTTTTTTTGTTAATTTAGAACCAGACAGGCAGCTTCCACCTGTGTATGGTCTTCCAGCTACAGATCTTGACACATGGGAAGAAAATGTGTTACTTCCTGCTGTAGATGTTGTTAATTCTACATTACAGGTAAAATACATATTTATTAGGGTTATTTTATTTTTATAAATGCAATAAACCATTATTTCAATGTGCTTTAAAAACCCCTTAAATTACTTATTAAACAGTCTTAAAATACTGAATTTTATATTTCGTCCTGTGATATGGCTTAAAAAGAAAATATCACTTGTTAGTTTTTTTTAATTATTGAATAACTTTCTCGAATTAAGTAGCCATAGTACAAGTAAAAGGGAATGAATATGTAAAATAAAATAAATTTGTTGGGCAAATGAGTATAAACTAAATGCATTTATACAATATATTTTTTTTCAAGTGCCATTAATGGAGCTATGATTAATTCCCAATAATAAATTTCTATAAATACAGATGTAAACCCCTAGAAAAGAGTTGATTAAGTAGCAATCCTATAAAACTTCCCTGAGCCACCACTTTAAGCCGCTACCAAATTTTCAAGTATATTGATTTTTGCGCTAATGAATTTTAGACCTTAGTTAAGACAACTTTTTCTCAGTGACTAGACTAATTTTACTTTCGTTTATTCAAAACAAAAATTGGTATCCCAAATCAATAAACAACAAAAAATGGACAATTTAAATGAATATCTTTATTGATAGCCTCTTGAGACTTCCCTTTTAACAAAAAAGTGTGCTATGAATTTAAAACAACAGCTTAAAATCTGAACGTGACTTTTATTCAGAGCAAACTTAGATCATCTGACAAAAATAAAACAAGTTTACAAAAATAGGACAATCATCTCGAGAGTCAATTGGCTGCGGCCGGCTATTACGTCAATACCTCATTAACATAATAGTTCTCTTGACATCACAGCAATTACGTCATTCGTAATTAGCATAAAGTTACTCTTGTACACTACAACTCCTCCCTTCCTTATGAACAAGTGAATCGGTCTGGTGGACGTCTCACTCTAGTACTTCGGCGCAGTGTAGGTTCGGGCTCAGGTACGGAAGTTGGAACCACACTACTCGGATCAGGAGACTCCACTAGTGGTTCACTATGAGTAGCTTGTGAAAGATCAAAGCTGCCGGCTGTAGTTGGCAGCGGAGGATCAGGAGACTCGTCTCTATCTGAAAAACTCACCACTTGATCAGGCACAGTTAGTTTAATTTGATCACCAATTTTACGCATTTGATCTACGTGGCGTTTATGCAGTTCATCTCCTATCAATATTTTATAGTTACAATTTCCTACTTGTTCTACAATTTTCCCAAATTTCCATTTATCGTTCCCTCTACCATAATCTCTAATTGCAACATTTTGACCTTTTTCAAAATATCTTGACTTTGAATTTTGATTAGAAATTAAACTCTTATTTTGCACGTTATGCTCCAAGTCGGGTTTGAGCAAATCTAACCTAGTGCGAATATCACGCTTTAAGAACAGCAAAGCAGGGGACTGTTGGGTTGTAGAATGAGGAGTTTTACGATATTGCATTAAAAATACATTTAATTTATGACTTAAACTACCACTTTCATATTTAGCATGATTCATTGCATTTTTAAACGTTTTAACAAAGTTCTCAATTTGACCGTTAGAACTGGGGTGATACGGCGAAGTTTTGATATGGTAAATTCCATTGTGCTTTAAGAAAGATTCGAATTCGGCAGATGTTAAAGACGGGCCATTATCCGAAACTAACGTGTTTGGTAATCCATATCTACTAAATAACGATCGTAAGCATTCTATGGTAGTTTTGCTGGTAATGCAATTCAGTTCAAAGATTTCAGGCCATTTTGAATGAGCATCTATCACCAATAAGAAAATTTTACCCATAAATGGACCTGCAAAATCTATATGAATTCTTTCCCAAACTTTACTAGGAAATTCCCAGGGATGAGTTTTATCCTTAGGAGGATTTCTTGCATATTTGCAGCAACCAACACAGTTTCTAGCAAGTTCTTCGATGTCTTTATCAACGTTTGGCCACCAGAAATAGGATCTAGCCAAAGCCTTCATTTTGACTACTCCAAAATGTCCACAATGCAACTCATTTAACACGTATCTTCTGAACTTTTGTGGAATCACAACTTTATGACCACGAAATATCACACCACATTGCATACTATATTCCCCATCGTTACCTTGTCCTTTTATGTCCTCTACACTTACCCCCTGAAGGAGTCGATTGTATAGTACTTTTAATTCGAGATCACACTTTGTAGCTTGTGCCAAATCATGCGAGTTTATGGGTATAGCTTGAATTTGGTTAATCTCAAAAACATCAGCTATATCACACTCTGCTAATTCTGTTGATTTTATCGGTAAACGTGACAATGCATCCGCATTCCCATGTTTAGAAGTTTCTTTATACCTAATATCATAATTAAAACCGCTAAGAAATATTGCATAATGCAATAATCGCGTCGCGCTTAACACCGGTAGTCCCTGTTTAGGGCCAAAAATATAAACCAATGGTTTATGATCTGTGACTAACAAAAAGTGTCTTGCGAACACGTATTGGTGGAAACGTTTAATTCCCCATACGATAGCAAGAGCCTCTTTGTCGATTTGACTATATCGTGTTTCAGTATCACTCAAAGTCCTCGAAGCGAACGCAATGGGACGTTCTGATCCATCAGCTAGTGTGTGTGAAATAACGGCAGAGATACCGTAAGGCGAGGCATCAGTTGCAACAACAACTGGCAATTTAGGATCATACGGAATTAAAATTCGGTCTGAACTAACTTCTTTTTTAACTCTTTTAAAAGCAATCTCGCAATCTTTTGTCCATTTAAATTTAATATTTTTTCTCGTCAAGTTGTTTAGTGGGGCAATAATAGATGCTAAATTTGGTAAAAATCGTGCATAGTATTGAATTAATCCAAGAAACGATTTTAACTGACGGACATTTACTGGGCATGGTGCATTTAATATAGCATTAATTTTCTTTTTAGTTTGACTTATCCCGTGTTTATCAATTATATGTCCACAATACTCTATTCTATCCACTAAAAACTCACTTTTAGATAAGTTTATACGGAGATCATATTTTTTCAAACGATCCAATACTTGTTTTAGTCGTTCATTGTGAATTTTAACATTCGGACCAGAAATCTTTATATCGTCTAAATATACATCTACTCCTGGAATATCTTTTAATACCTGCTCCATGGTTCTTTGCCAAATACTGGGAG
Organism: Hylyphantes graminicola; assembly: GCA_023701765.1. Lineage (NCBI taxonomy): Eukaryota > Metazoa > Arthropoda > Arachnida > Araneae > Linyphiidae > Hylyphantes > Hylyphantes graminicola. The sequence goes on from CM043115.1 coordinate 13,275,360, forward strand.
CAGTTTTGATCCCAAACCATAATCTGGTACAACGGTAAAGACCTTTAGGAGTGTTTAAGGTTAATAAATTTTGATCGCGTTCATCTATTTCCATATGTAAATAAGCATTTGACAAGTCAATTTTACTAAATACTTTACCATCCGATAGTTTTGCAAAAATGTCTTCTAATCTAGGTAAAGGATAATCATTATCTTCGAGCGCTTGATTAATAGTCATTTTAAAATCTCCACAAATACGAATTGAACCATCCGGTTTTACAATTGGCACTATGGGAGTGGCCCAATCACTGGTTTCCACTGGTTCTATTAATCCTAATTTTTCAAGTCTATCAATTTCTTGATTAACGCGCGAAGTTAATGCGTACGGTACAGTTCTAGGCTTAAAGAATTTAGGTTTTACATTATCTTTCAAATATAAACGAGCTTTAAAATCTTTAAGCTTTCCAATACCTTCCTTTAATATCTCAGAATAATTAGATAAGAGCGAAACAATTTCGTCATTTGCAAGTTTCGAACTTAACATTCCACTAACATTGTCAACTTCCATAATTTCTTTCCAATTTAATTTTAAATCACGCAACCAATCTAATCCAAATAACGGACCTACCTCTTTATCGCATATATATAAAGTTTTAACCTGTCGTTGACCATTGTGCTCAACAAGAACTTCTACTTCACCAAAAGGTTTAATTAATTCTCCTCCAAACGCGCGAAGTAACATTTCCGATTTATTGATTACTTTGGTAGGATCAATGCTTCGGAACAATTTTAAAGACATAATTGTTACATTTGAGCCTGTATCCAACTGCATTTTAACAGTTTTACCATTAATTTTTACATTTAATAGTATTTTATCTTTAGAATTACTCAAAGTATAAACAGGCGTTGTATCTTCAATTTGATTAACGCTATTGGTACGTTTAGTTTTAGACCTACAAAACGCTTCAATATGACCTTTTAATTTACATTTACGACACGTTTTATTTTTATGCGGGCAGTCGTTAGCATAATGAAATTTAGAGGTACAACGAAAGCACCTACCTCGCAATTTAGTACTAGTCGAATCGGACTCCCCCAGTGGTAATGCATTGTCGGAATTAGCCTTCTTCTTGAAGTTTCCCTTAGTCGTACTCTTCTGAATGTACAACTTATTTACCCCGGAGATTCCCGATGACTTCCCTTGAAGCTCTGCGGTGTCTTTCGATGCAGTCTCCATGGCAGTTGCTATGTTCAGGGCCTTGTCCAGCGTCAGCTTCTCTTCTGCCAACAGTCTCTTCTGGATGGCGTCGTTATTCAATCCACACACGAATCTATCACGCAGGCTGTCGGTGAGGTTGTCCTTGAAGTCGCAGTACCTGGCTAACTTCTTCAACTCAGCACAGAAGGTGTTGATGCTCTCTCCTTCACGCTGGTGTCTGCGGTGGAATCGAAATCTCTCAGCGATAATCAAGGGTGGAGGATCCAACTGATTCTTTAGAGCTAGCACCAGTTCGTCGAACGTCTTATCCTTCGGCTTGTCCGGAGAAACGATGTCTTTCAGCAAGGCGTAGATTCGGGACGGCAACAGCGTTATCATCGTAGAAACCTTCTTTTCTTCAGGCGTATCTGTCGCCAGGAAGTACATCTCCAAACGCTCCACATACGTTGACCAGTCCTCGGATCCTTCTTGAAAAGGCTCCATCACCAAACCCACGTTCGGTGCTCTGGCAGGTACAGGATCAGACATTTTGTCTCTCGTTGCTCAAAACTTTCAATTATTTTTTACTTTTAAAAAATTAAATCGAGCATCCTCGTCGCCAGTATTTGCTATGAATTTAAAACAACAGCTTAAAATCTGAACGTGACTTTTATTCAGAGCAAACTTAGATCATCTGACAAAAATAAAACAAGTTTACAAAAATAGGACAATCATCTCGAGAGTCAATTGGCTGCGGCCGGCTATTACGTCAATACCTCATTAACATAATAGTTCTCTTGACATCACAGCAATTACGTCATTCGTAATTAGCATAAAGTTACTCTTGTACACTACAAAGTGCAACATATTTTCTTTTTATTTGACGACTACAGGCCATTTAATAAAGGTTTCCTTGTATTGTGGATACAGTCAAATTTAATTACAATGACAATTCCTTTGTACCGGTTTGTGATTCGGGTATACCGGTTAAATGTATGGTTCCATTGCTCAGACCTTAATGTTACAGTCAAACCTTGATAACTTGAATTTCTTTAAATCGAATAATCGGTAACTCCAACACTCCGCTAATAATGCCAACAACTTTAAAAAATACAAATAAGAAACAACTTGTTTTTTAAAAAATAAGATTTACATGGTATGTATACTAATCAATATGTAATGAGGCCAAATTTTGTGAGTTTTAATAAATCTTTTGACCCCATTCTTCTCTTTTTTGTTTACATGGGCTATCAAAAATTGAAATGCTCATAACTATAGTATTACAGCCAGGGCCTGCCCTTCCATAAGGCCTGTTAGGCCCGGGCCTAGCGCCCCCAAATTTTAGGGGCCCCTAAATTTAAGTTTCTAATATGCTAAATGCTGTAAATCCCCAAAATATCAATAAACTAAAAAAAATTTGGATACTAAACTCAATTTTTGCTCAATATTAAGTGAGAAATTGACCTAACGTTATTGTTTTGATTAGGGTTACCAGACGTCCGTATTTAGCAGGACACGTCCGTATTTAGAGGCTCTGTCCTGCCGTCCGTATTTATTTTTTAAAAATCATTAAATGTCCGTATTTTTGAAAATTTAATTAATTTTGGAAATTTTTAAAGAAGTTTGTAAACATTTCAAAGTGTAATTTGCTTACTTTTTTAGTTTACTCCAAAACGTGTTTTATGCATTGCTAGTTAAATTAAGGACTTATAAAGAAAAATTGGTTTTGTAGAAAAATATGCTAATAATAATTTTTAAATAATATAATGTAATAATGTTTAATGTGCTAATAATAAGGTTTTGTCTAAATTTTAAATGTGTCCTGCTTTTCATGCTTTTGTCCTGCTTTTTAAAAGTAAGTGTCCTGTTTTACGCTTTTTTGACCTGGTAACCCTAGTTTTGATCGATGTTTGTAAGGAAGCCTATAAAATTGTATCAAAATTTTATACATGGGTCATATAGCACCATCATTATTGGAAATCATACCTCATCAATTAATCCGTAAAGGGGCCCCCAAAATAGGTTGTGCCTATAGTCTGAGATTTCCTAGAACAGGCCCTGATTACAGCACACATCAAACCATTTAAAACAGGTCGACACACCTAATTGACAGAGAGGAATGGAAGGTAACTTTGATAACTCGAACTTCGGATAAGTCGAATATTTTTTGGAGTCCCATGGGACTTCGAGTTATCGAGTATTGACTGTGTATAATATCCTTGACCTTAATGTTTGGATTAACTCTTTAGTTATAACTGTAATATTATGCATTTATGTCATGATATCCGAATTGCCCTCCTAAAGATTTTAATTAGAATTCTACTTTTATAGGGTGTTACACCAGTATTAAGCCCCTTACCAATGTTAGAAAGTTTGGAGGATGTTCCAGAATCTCATTATTGCGATGTGTGCGAGAAAGTTTTTGTGGGAAGAAGGACATGGAAAAGTAAGTTTCAAAGTTTTTTTTTCAGTTATATTTTTCAGATGTAATAATTTTGATTGGAATTATACATTAACTCTATTTATAGTAATTGATTATTTTTAAATTAACGGCTGAACATTTATAAGTATGTGTATTGTTTGATCTCAATCAATGCTCCTGTTTAAGAATAAAATATTTTTGAATTTGTTTTGTTTAACTTTACTCACTTGTTCCCCTTCCTCAATACCATAATATTGAATTACTTTTAAATAAACCATTTTGGGGAAAGCTTATTTCTTTTAAGAATTAGACATGCTCCAAAATTGCTGTTGTTAAATATGTTTATAATTACATTTGATTATAATATTTTAAAGTTTTAATATCTCTAAGCCAATGTTAAACAATAATACACGAATTTGAAAAACAAGAAAAATTAGCTTCAACATTCTATGCTACCATGATACTAAGATGTCTATTGAAAAATCAAATTTGTACTTATTAAGGGGGATGGGCTTTCTGGACTGGGGGTCTAGTGTTAATCCTATGGGGAAAAAAATATTTTCTCTACCACATTTCTCCGGCTGTATTGCATGTTTTCGTAAGCAGATTTTTTTTATGTGATAAATGTAGTTGACTTACAGGTCCCAATAATACCACTTTTTGAAATTGGTTCCAATTTTTTTTTAAAATTTTGAATAAATAATTTGATAAAAAGTATTTGAAGCAATTTAAAAAAAAGTGGGATTATAGAGACCTGTAAGTTATCTACATTTATTATTAAAAAAAAAACCCTTTTGTAAAAATACTCAATACAGCCGGAGAAATGTGGCAGAGAATATAGTTTTTTCCCCATTGGATTAACAGTGAGGCACTTGAGTTTGGAGACCCCCGGTCCGGCGCACCCGTTTAATCTTAATCACAACAGCACAATAGATGTTTGTTCACAGTTAATGTGAAGAACTTCAAACTATAGATCATTAAATAATAACATAAAATTATCATCATTATATAATATCATTATATTTTTCTGTGTATATTATTTTAGTACACTTGGAATCTAAGAAACATTATAAAATGAAGGCAAGTAAAAAGAAAAAGAAAGTTGATGAAAATATCACACCTCCACAAGAAGAAATAAAAGTGTAAATAAAATTATATTAATAAAATTGTTATAATTATTGCTGTACTTTTTTCAATGAGCCAGAACTTACTTTTTTAGTACACTATATTAAAATGATTAAAGCGCAACAAAAATAAGAATTTTCTAAGGAATAAGTATATTTGTAAAAGTGTGACTTTTCACTGCATGAGATTAATTAAATTTTTTAGTAGAAAATTATAATTTTTCTTAAATTTTTAAGAAATATTTCTCTAATAGATGTTTATAAATGTTCCTCCATGTTTTAAAATTTAATTAAATTTATAATTTTTTAAAAATTATGTGTGTTGTTGGAAAATCTGACTGATAGGTTTATACATCTGTATCCCGCAGATAGTTAAATTGTTATACTATTTTGTTTCAATATTAAATTTTTCAGTTAATCTTGTTTGCTTGTTTATACTTAAATGATTGTCAAACTTGTTAGGAACTTAAATTGCTCTACCAAGTTCGGAATATCTAATAAATCTTTTTTTAAATAACAGAATCTACAAATTTTAAAACACCAAATAGGCATTATTAAAATGCAAAGTTGTGTTTCTTAAAAGGAACAATTTTAATGATAACTTTAAGGTTTTTTATTTTAAAACCCATAGCATTATATATTTAATTACAAACAATTTATTTAAACATGTATATTTATTAGGAAACAAAATGTACATTTCACAGATACAAAGTAAGAGAACAGTATCACAAACATAATTGAAAATTATTTGACTAGAAAAATCCGTGAATTATGTGCTTAGATAAATTAATGTACTGAATTATTTTTTACATTGATATTTAAAAAAAAAGATTTTCATTAACTAATTCTAATGTTTTATGTGGCTTTTGTGTGAATTTTCAAACAATTATAAAAATATATTTTATAATAAGAAATAGCCACTAGATATAAATGATTTTTATAAAATGTCTTGAATAATAACGTTTTTTGATGTCGCAATCAATGGAAAACCAATAACCTTTTAGGACAATACAATACGAATAAGGTTACGTATAATATATTGATTGCAAAACAATCGAAAACCGGAATGTTTTATTAATACCAAATACCTCTGGTCGCAGTGCTGGGATTATAGTGCCTCCCCCCTACAAATGTGATAAGTTAATACCAAATAAAACTTGATTCAAGCTCAAAAGCAGCATTACAAGCTGAAAGCACTGCTTCCAGCTCTGATTTCAGCATGAGCTTAAGCGCTGTGACATTGAGGATTCGACCTTTAGTTGGCGAGTGAGATTGTATAACGTGGCGGTTTTATTCATTGTTTATGAAAATCAACTAGATTATGGATGAAGAAATTCGTCCATGCGGGATTAGGCAAACCAAATAGGTTCGTATACATCGCTCTCAGACACGCCGGATGTAAATTAAGTCCTCTTTCATTTTTCGATGCCGACCATAGGTACACATCAAGATGTTCTTTTTGTTTTTGACTTCTGTTACTGTCAATCCTAAAACGTTGGCTATTCTCGTCCATGCATCATCTAATTTCGTTTTTTTTAATGATGTATATGACCAGGATTCCAAAGCAGATTGTCGGTCGCATACGAATCCAAATAATCGAACACAAGCTTATTGCTCCAAGCCATTTGGAAACCAAGAGCCAAATGAAAGCTGCATGATCGTTGTGGGATCCATGTATCCGTTTGTTTATAAACAGAGGAGGTTATTCATCATTCCACATTCTTTTGAAAGCCCCCGCCCCCATAAATTTTGTTCCCTGACACGTCAAATTGCCTTTAGGGAGAGAGGCTAAAACTTGAAAGCCAACAGGGTTTTAAAGAACGAAAAAAGATGGGTTCGTAACCTTGAGAGCCAGCTTCAGCGGAAGTTTGGATATCTATGTGCAAAATGGTTACCTTCAGAAAATCAAGGTCAGGCTGAAATGACCACTTGAAGCGTGTAACTCCAGTGTAAGACATTAAAAGCGCCGATTCCCACTTGACTTACAAAAATTCACCAAAACTTCAACTGAATAGATTTCTTGTATGCAGTAATTACTGATACAGATAATATTGTCAAATATGTGATGAGAATTACAAAAGATTTTAAATGGGAGGAATTGTTCGTATCAATTGAAAGGTTGACTAATCCAGTTAGAAGATTAGCCAATAGAAAATAAAACAGGCCATTATAGTTAATAGTTTTCCAAAGCAAGAAATCCGAATAGTTGTTTTTCAGTAATATGCTAAGTATTATAATTATTAGTTCTTGACATAAGTGAAGAGCAATTTGTAGACTTGTTAAGGATACCTGAAATAAAAAAGATGTATTTGTTAATAATATATAAATACATATTCTGAAACTATATCTGATAGGTTGGTTGGTAGACAAATATTTTAAGGATTGTGTGCTTGGTCAGAGACCCGCTTACAAACCTTCGTCATGTAAGACAGACAAAACACACACACACGACAGATGCTGCCATCTATAGCGTGCCAACTTCAACATTATAGACATGTCCCTGAAGGAGAGGGAAATAGTCTCCAGGGACCTGTACCTGTGGAAAACTGTGCAATGACAGCCCACAGGACTTTCGGACACAACAGATTTAATGAGCACGTATTCTGCATATACTTGACAAACATCCATGCCTTATCTGGATTCGAAACCTGGCCCAGAGACTCCAAAGGCTAACACCTTAAGCATTGCGCCGTCGGGTAGGCACTATATATGAAAAAGTTAGTCAAAGAGCAATAGCGACCACAGACACTATTATGACTAGCTTTATTTACTTCTGCATTTATCATGTTTTTAAATTTGGGTTTTTCAGAAAAAATTATAAACAAAAACATCAAAAATTGACTTGAGGTTCGTTGACACAGATTTTTTTTCAGTTTTTTAATTTTTAACCATGAAATCACCATTAAATTTTAATAAATCATATTTTATTTATATTGTTTTTGCTTTGGAAAAACTGTAAAAATAAAGCAGAGACTATTTTCACACTTTTTATAGCTAGATTTAACACAATAAATAAACTGTACTGCGAAATGCAAATGCAGTACATCTAGTCACTCTACTTAAAGAATTTTAACTAAAGGTATCTTAACACAACCTTTTCTTATGAGCCTGTCCATTTCTAATCTTATTTGAAACAATTATTGCACAAAAAGAAGCATAATAATTGAAAAACACACAAATGTTTAATGAATTTAATGAGTTTATTAAACTTTTCAGTCCCAATGACAATTTGGCATCGTCATTTAAGAAACTTTTTTTCTGATCGTCTATAGCCATTTATGATATCAAAAACACATCATTCAATTTTTCAAATTCTTTTCTATTAGAAAATATTTTTTATTAATCCCAATTGATATCAGCCTTATTATTATTTTAGAATTATGATCCGAAACATATGATGTTGCCAAATGGCACCACTAGGATTGGAAGGGTTAACTAATCAATAAAAGGGAATATTTTTTTTAGCATTATAAATAAATTCACTTTTTTTAATATTTGAAATTAAAGATTTAATACATACCACCCATATGCAATAAGACAAGTTAGCCATACGTCTTGAAATGGGTTGTATGGAATGGTGACACAAGTACATGAGCACCCAACCAATGGCTCCAATTGTGCATAAATTTAACAATATATTTTTGTATTCAGCAAGTTTATTCCTGAAAGATGTAATACTAATTTATATTTAAAAATTTAACGTTATTTAAAATGTGATGCTGACTTTTAAGAATGATCAAATATTTCATTTTTATGAATCAGCGGCTGAGAGGTTAAACATGTTCGCCTCGAAAGCCCAGGATCGCGGGTTGGAGCCCAAGTTGAGCCGCCGGATTTTCTGGAAGGGGAAAATCTTGGGCACGCATGTCATATGATTATGTGGCATGCATAAGATCCCTGGAGGTCCCATTTGGCTTGGGTTCGCTTTGCAAAATTAAATCTCAGCATACTTTAACAATTAAACATCCACAGAGAGCTCAGATTCATTGTAATCTGTGCGTCAAAAGTCGTAGAGAGAGCCTCCTAGATGGGTGCCACAAACAAAAATTGCTCAAAGTTCTGGGGAATATGCCGAGTCTGCAAAGGCTTGATTGCCAACATTGCAGTCCCATTGGAGGAAAAAAATGGTTGACTTTTAAGAATGTTCAAACATTTAATTTTTATGAATGGATATTTTTCTGTATTAAGTCGAAAGATAAAATCTGCTAATGCAGAATTAATTTTTCTATTTATCTTTTAATGTGCAATACTAAAACAGCAATGCTGTGCAATATTAATTCTTTTGCTGCATAATATTCCAAAATCAGTATAATGCTTTTCAATATATTTTAAATGAATCCAATTTTCAAATAATTTTCGAAAATGCAAGTAGTTATTAATCTAAATTAAATATAAAAAAATAGCACATCAATTTATGTAAAATAAACTACAACTAGTACAATTATTAAAAATACTTAAAAAAATAATGGTAGCAACTCATTTAACGCACCCTTTTTTCCAAACAACACTACCAAGCTGCACTCCAGCAAAATACAGAGAGACAAATCCCAAGAGCGAGCAAATGCCCTCCTTGTTGGCTTTAAATAGAGTTTCTCTATCTTCGGAAAGAATTAGGGTCAGCAGATCCAGTTTAGATAGGAGTAGCTGATGAACTGTCAGGCTGGCAATAGCAAGAATACCCGAGGGAATGTTAGTTATAGTAAGTACACTATAGCATATCACCTGAAAAAGGTTAATTAAGTAAGGTTATCTAGTTTGTAGTTTGAAGATAACATACAACTTCAATATGTATAGTCAAGTAATATTTTGAAGTTTGCAAGTCAGCCAAACCAATAGTTGGTTTAGTTTAATTTTAGGGCGAACCAATCATAAATAATTAGGTGTAAGAAAAAACTCAACATATTATAGCAGTTAGGATGAAAGAAGAACTGTATAATCCATTATGACAGAATTTACAGTATTAAGTTTATATATACTAACACGTTGATTCAAAATGGAGACAGCAAATATTGTATAAGAGACCGTTTTAAATATTAGCGAATAATTTTTCCAGAAAATATTAACTGTACACTTTTTAAAGCATGCAGTCCATCCAACCCCTTAAACACATTGATTGCATTCTTCTTGGCAGCAATTCATTGCATTTTCATATATATTTTAATCCTGAACACTTTTCATATGCTTTTAATTAAATGTAAAAGTAATAGTTTATAAAAACAAAAACTTTTTACTTATTTCCTAAACTTTGCATCCATGTTAATAAAATACTTAGAATATCTAATAGTTTTACATATCCAAGCATTTCTGATAAATGTAAAAGTTAACTCCTTCAGTAATAAGTAAAATGAAATAAGAAGTAACCTTTGTAAAAGCCAAAGTAAAAAAGAAGTTCCAATGCAGACCATATTCAGGAACTACCTTGTGGTAGCCTACTGCATTCGTGGCCACAAGTCGAACAACTCCCAGAAGAAAAAGTGGAAACGAAGATAGGAAACATTTCTTCAAACTAGAAAAAAATATAATTTTTAAAACGAAAGTTTAAAAAAATCATAGATTAAAAAGCAAAGCAAACAAATAAAGAAAGTATTCTAGTTGCATGTAATTTACTTTAGTTGAGCAAAATAGTTTCCTATGTATGATACTCAAATGTAAATATTCAAACTATTTTTTATATATAATTTTAAAATTACATTTCAATAGCAAATGGTCATAAAATACTACCTCAAAAGTTGAAGCTTTAAAATTTATGAAAATTATACTATACAGGCTTTGGAAAAAAATACAAACGTTGCTGAACAATGACTGTCCCTTCATGAGTACATTCATTTGTATCCCTTAGGGTAGTTCAAATGTAGCAATAATAACTAAATTTTCTACTTTTCTCAGACCGTTGTATAGGAAAAACAATTCTTTTATTTTTCATCCTATAATAAATACAAATGACGGCTCTTAATTTCAAAACTCCTATTAGAAAAGTACAGCTGCAATATAGGGCTTGGTTTTGATTCATTATAGATCAAGCAAAGAAAACGTATCAGCTCAGTAAATATTACAGCTAAACTTAAAAAAAACTTGATAGGTATAGAAAAAAAATACTTTAACTTTTTATAATGACAAAAGGGCCGTTATAAACAGACTAGCTCTACCCTGGGCAGGTAAACTGCAATAACCGCAACAATAAATTGGGCCATGTTTTGCCTTAAAGTAAGTAGTCTTTTAGTATGCCTTCTTTTAAGTTAATGAAGGCTTATAAAAATGTTCCAAGTCATTACACTCCTTGCCACCCTAAGTTGGGTAAATAGAAAAATGCTATGGAGAATACACTTCCGCAAATGTAAAGAATTCCATAAATTATTTCTGAATCCATCTAGAAAACATGTTTAAAACATTAATTTCATTTAAGGTCTAACAGATTTGAATATTATTTGAGAAAATTTGGCAATTTTATCACAATGAAAAGTGTATGTTGGTTAAATTGTATTCAGATAATTTTGTATGTAAATATTACCTTACAAGAGTTTCCAACTAACTGACTAACCAAGCTTTTCCCTCTTCCTTTTTACCCAAGTTAAGTTGGCACAGAGTGTAGTTTAAATACTACAGTTTATCTGCCCCTGAGCAGAGCCTCTATATCATATCTGTACTTAGGAGAAAGGTAGATTTGTAGTTAAAGCCATCAATTCATGTAACTAATACTAAGTACCCAGAGTTTTTAGCAGTTAATCCTCTACCCTGTGAGGAACATAGTCCGTGAACAACAATGAAAGATCCAACTCCAGCATCCATTATTGACCACCCAAATGTCTCCGTTTTGGCAAATCGGGCTGGGAAAGAATTGAAATCAACCGCCAAAATACAAATGGCAGTGGCAAGAAATAAGTGCCCACGATATCCTTCAACGAAACTTTTATTGATGTCTTGCTTGACAACTTCTTTTGAATTTATGTATCTAAAATAAAAAAAATAGTGATAAGTAGAAATTATGAAATTAAATTTAAGCTTTTCTGGAAAAGTAATAGATAAAAACATAATTATTGGCATAGATATTTTAAAGGATCCTTTTAGTAAATTTTGTATTTAATGTGTTAAAATAAGGATGATAACGCTACTTTATAACAGGAAAATAAGTTTTTGACCATTTTAAATATTTAATGAAAACTTTTTTATTGGGCCAAGTTTTTTATAGTAAGATATCAACTTTTAAGAATGAAACTAATATTAAAAAGAATAATGTTTTATAATAATCAATACTAGTAAATAATAAGTTAAAATGTATAGATGGAACGATATGTGTGCTTTTTCAACTGTTAGGCAGATTTCACAATACAAATTTTATATTAATATTGTACAAGTCTGGAGGCATGGTAATAAATTGCAATAACTTTTGATACATGATATAAGTACATTGTATTTCAAAATTTCTTTTCCAGTTACAGCAGGCTAGGAAAATAAGTTGCATAGCTTTTAGCTTCCACACTAAGTTTGTAATGTAAAAAGTGGAAGGTATTATAACCTTTCAAGCCGTCTGTCTGTCCATCCATCACCCACTTTCATAGCCCAAACTACAAGTGCTACAGGCAAGTGTGATACGTCAAAAACTTCAGCACATCGAAAATGGAAGACATTGAAAATCTCAAAAAGAAATTTGAATTCTAAGTAATTTAATTATTTAAAAAACTGCAAAATTTTAATGCTCATTTAAAAAGCATAAGAAGCCATTTTTATCAGAATTTAATCACCATTGCCATTTGCAACAATCACTCGAGAAACTTATATTCTTTTAAATAATAAATTAAAAGAAATTTATTTTTGCGTCATCAATCAGTTTGAAATGACGTTGAATATATTTCATTAAGAGATTCTTTGTTTGTAGATAAGAAATGTTACAGTTTTATTTAAAAGAGAGGAATATTAATTCTTTGAAATATAAATTAATTTCCGCAAACGGTAATTATTGAAGAAATAAGTATTGAATTTTCGAAATAAAATAAATGAAACTAGCCAAATTTAGCGTGCAAATGCTTATAATAGAATTAATATTGTGTTTAGAGACTCTTTTCTTGTTGAACGCAAATGTTGTGTGGAAGCCGGCTGAATGACAGATTCTGTTACAAACCTACTTGCTATACCTTAAAAAGTCAGATACCTCAGAGGTGCAAAATAATTGCATAGTACACATCAACAGTTTTACATTGGGAAATGTTTATGACAAATATACATAAAAAAAATTAGTTACCACATAAAAAAAATTACCTTAAGACATATTTCATATGTGGAGTGGACGAATACTGGCACACCACAATATAAAATGTTATAATTATTACAATAAATAAAACAGAAAACACCAGCTGAAGTTTGTTTTCAAATAAGGTAAGTCCAAGTAATAGGATGACATTTAGTAACGACACTTCAATTGCTTGAAATAATCTGAAATACATTAAAAAAAACATGTTTGTCAAAATAATTTGTATTCATATAATACCTACCAATCGTTAAAAATCAAAGATTTTGTTAAAAAGAAAACCTTATTTTTTAGGCAAAAAAGTATATTTTTACAAGTTTCATTTTGATGAAAAATACAAATCTGGGTATAAGTCTTTAAACTGGACTGCCACTAAAGAGTTGTTTTGGGTACCTTTTTCAGGAATTTTTAAATAAGAATATAATAAGAAAGACTGGAAAAAACTCTATCTGCTTTTCTCAATCTTGAAGTCTTTTAGTCATTATTCATATATATTATATTTTAAAAATGTATATTTGTTTTTATATTACCTAGAGGATATTCTTACTCCTCCAGCAAGTATCCACAAAAGCAGAGAGCACATAGGTACAAAAAATGTCATGCTGAGCACTTCAAATGGTGTAGATCCCTCACGACTCGAAAGATTCAGCCCAGATGTGATATTTTTGATATCCATTTTACTAAAATAAATTAAACGTTTTAATTTCTTTGATATTTCTTTAAATTCTTCATAATTTTTGGAACAGCTATGATATGATGGCCAGTGTCTATTTACGCAACATTGACAAGCAACAAAAATGTCCAAATGTGGTAAACATTCCACTTCATGTTTCATACAATTTATATTAACCATATATGCCAAACTTTTAAGCTCCTTATAAATCACCAATGAACTGACCGGCCATTATATCATAGCTGTAAATCACTTTTTAATGAGTAAAATTCCAAAATTATTGTTACTGTCTCTAAAAATTGATTTTGGCAACTTGAGAATTAAAAATTCTGTATGCTGTTTAAGTTTATTTAAACTTTATCATAACTAATTTAAAAAAAAATTAAACGGTATTTTGAAATATCCTCATTCTTAAAACAGTGAATGGCTTTTATTTTATATTTAGTTAGCTAGCATTATCACAAAATAGCCTTATCCCCATTTTTTTTTTTATAAATTAAAAACCAACTTGATAAATTCCTCCACACATAAGTGTTTTAGAATCCATTTTCTAAAGCATGTTAAAGTAAGATACTAACTATAATTTTAATTAACAATCAATTATGAAAACGAAATATATAATGTACCTTCTTTTATAATTTTACTTAGATATCTCTAATGTTAAATAAGTACTACATTTTTTTTTAATCTGTAATTTTTTTCTGATTACATACTTTCAACAATTTATGCAATCATAAACAACAACTATTTCGCAAACACTTTGATGTTTTTACTATTAAAATTTAAAATTTTCGTCCGCCTCTACCCTGGTTGGTTGGTAAACATATATGTGTGCTTGCTCAGAGAGCCGTTTATAAACCTTCGTCAAGTAAGACAGGCACAACACACACACTTACACTCACATGCACACATAAACGCAACAGATGCTGTTATCTATCACGCGCCACCTCTACAGTTTAGACATGTCCCTGAAGGGGAGGGAAATAGTCTCCAAGAACCTGTACCCATAGTAAATTGCGCAATGACGGACCACAGGACTTTCGGACACAACAGATTAAACGAGCACGTACTCTGCATATACTCGGTAGTTCTTCAGTGGCACCGGGAATGGATCTCTCGACCTTCCGATCTTGAGTTTGAGATCTTGACCACAGGGCTCCCTACATGCCTTTCATTTTGTTGACATAAACAAAAATAATATTGCCACCAATGCCACCTTAAATAAAATCTCACTTTTTTAAAATTAAATTTCTAGAAAAACATTTTTAGTTGTGAAAATCGAACAATTAAAAAATTACAATTCGAAGGGAGAGTTTAATTAAAATATACATTCAATTTTTAAAACTATTTAAGCAATACTTTCCATAAAAAGTTCTAGAAGTGAAGTGACATAATACTTTATTTACAAAATTATAAACTACAACTTCCATTTCAAGTGCTCGTTTCGTCGTGTGTTACCGCTGTTTTAGCGATCTTTATAGTTATTATAAAGAATAATAATAATAAAAGGTATGTATTATGTCTTAGTATTCGTTTAAAATATCTATAAAGTTATTTGCTATCTATTTAGCTAGAAAACCTATTTTGACTTTCATATGGAAGCATTTTAAGAAGGTGCTCACGTGTAAATGTCTTTAGGCTTAATGGGTATCAGCTATTGTAGTATATATTTTTGCTGTGAGAGGCCTGAAATGTTTAATATTTTAAGTGATTTGATTTAAAAAAAAACATTTTTTTTTCGGTAGCTATGAAATGATGCAGATAAGTGTTATGTGTAGAAATAGGTAGTGCCGTTCTAATTAACTCGCCTTATTTTTCAGATGCCTTCCTGCAGTGTTAAAGACGTGAACCAGCACGATTTCGTTAGAGCCCTGGCAGCTTTCCTTAAAAAGTAAGTTTAAAAAATAAATGGTTTGCTTTTGTGATTAAGAAAAATATTTTAATATTTGACTTTTTAGTCTCACTGTAAAATAAGTGTAATTTCGACCTAATGAGAATTTTTTCTGCTACGAGTAAAATTTTATGATAATGTAAAGTGACCAGAATTTACATTGATCTCGTATAGCTACCACCTAAGCAGAATTCTGGTTATTGAGATCGGATGCTGCCAAAAAGATGTGATAAACATGTGGCTTTGACCGTTATTGTTTTAGGATGACATCTTATGGATGTTGCTACTCGAGACATTTCTTGTTAACCTGGGCCAACTAATAGTTGTTAGGGTTCGCATTATGTCGACAGATGTTGGTTTTTGCTTTCCAGTGTTGTAAAGCTAAGTAGGATTTCAGACGTTACACTTGAACATGATTACAGACTAGTTACACTATTTACAACATGACGTTGTTTAAGTTAAGTGAAAAAAAACCCCTTTTGCCATTGTAAAAACTTGATGTTAAGGTAGGCGAATACCCAAAATTCTAAAATTTTTACTATTACTTTAATCTTTTCCAAATTTGGCATAGTGATTTCAAATATAATGAGCAATACTTTTTGGGCAATTTTTTTTATTTAAATATAATTGATTTATTTTAAACGGTGTTTTTCACCTAAAAAAAGGGGTTTGCGCCAACACTTCTAGCACAAAAAGTTTTACATTAATTTACCTGAAATTTTTTACAGATGCTATTTCAATATATATCTGTGCAATGAACCTCTAACATCTGGTGTAAATATAGTAGTTTTTTTTTAAAAAAATGTCAAAGTTCATCGAAAAAAAAAATACTTGGTTGGTCACTGTTTGCACGATGGCTTCGGAAACCCATTGCCCTTACGGCACCATCTGCGCATGCTCAGCATCTGCCTGAAATCCAGCTCTCACGGAAAAACACTGCGCGTGCGCAGACGGATACTGAAAGGGAAAGATAGTTTGTCACGTTGGCTTTTTATCGCCCAAAGTTTATAAGGTTTTGGGAATTAAAATTAACATGTTGATTGAGATGAAATCGATCCTCGTTGCCGGTGTTATTTTCTGTTTTTATTTACTTTACCCTATGAGCACACATAAGCACTTTAATTAGAAAGAGGCGCTAATAAATGATTAAAAATAAAAAGTAATTAAATCTAATTAAAATAATATTTAAGGTAGGCCAGTACCTAAATTTCTTGAAAAAATCGGTTTCGGGGTTTGGGGCTATTTTCATTGCCCCAAATGTTTTTGGTAGAAAACAGAATTTTATTGTCTTATGTATTTACTAATCTGCAAGACTTTTAGTCAAGGATTATCTATATCCTTCCGATTGCAGGGGAGCCCAGTCGGTTAGGCACTCGCCTAACCGACTGGTCCTAGGTCCAGGTCGGGGCAGGTCATCGCAAAAATTACTGCCGACCTATAAGCGGCCCGTGCAGCCAAAAATGTCCGATGATTACCCCGTGTAAGGGAGTGCACGATAAATATCCTTCAAAGTCCTAACGCTGAGTACGATGTCGCCTTTAATGGTTGCGTTGGGTGCCTATTCAGGTGTCGACTCGTCACTTGACTGTGGTTTTGAGATACGACGCCCATCGCCAATAGCCCTCGTGTAGCTCTAGTGCTACGATAATTCAAACCTAACCTATATTCTTCATAAACGGAAGCAAATCAGAGGCATAATTTAGTTTTAGTTTCGGATTTTAAAAAGAAACTTAGTATGGTTAAAAGTAAGCCATTTATTTTAATAAACATACAGGGTGGTTGCAAAATAACGCTAGCTATTCGGAGTTGTCTGTAGCTTGAATGAATAATCCAACTGCATCAAAAATTGAGAAACTTACTAATCAAAAGGGGGGGGGGGATAGAATCATAAAAAAAGATAGAATCCTAAAAAATAATCATAATAAACAAACTCGTATCTTGACCAGGGTTCTAAATTACGAGGCATCGTCAGTTATGGCCAATTACGGCCAACACAGCTAATTACGCCTCGTAATTTAGAACTCTGGTCAAGGGACGAGGGTTTTTTTTTTTCGAAAAAGAATGGAATCATAAAAAAGAAACTCTTCTCTTGACAAAGGTTCCAAATTACGAGTCACAGACAATTATGGCTAATTACGGCCAACACATCCAATTATGCCTCGTAATTTAGAACCCTGGACAAGAGACGAGTTGGTTTTTTATGATTCCATTCTTTTTCCCCCCTCTTGATTAGTAAGTATCTCAAAGTTTTTTACATTTGGAATATTCATTACAGCTACTGACCACTCTGAATAGCGATCGTTATTTTATAACCACCCTGTATAATTTAAAATGTATTATGGATCTGGAAATTGCTTTTTTAACTGATTACCATAATTTCCAAAGCCATGCTAAATGGTGACTGGTGTACGTTAAATACGTCGTGGTCACTAAGTCCTCCAAGTTACCATACCAAATCAATACCTGTGACAAGTCAATTCTGGGGATCCTCTATTGGCCTCTGTCTCTAAAAATAAGATGGATCCATTTATGTGTGTGTGTTATATCTCTCTTACTTGACGAAGGTTTAAGAGCGGGTCTGTTTATGTGAAGTCTTACATCAATTGATCCCATAATAAAATAGGCTTAGAATTTGACTGTTATAATCCAATAATTCTATTATAATCCATGAACGCACGCGGTCGGCGAGGGTAAACTCTTGCTATTCAATAACAACCCAAACCTTCACTACAACCCTAACTAACAAACTTGGCGATAATTTCACTTGGCTGCTCACAAAAACATTTCGCTATCAAGTCGAGATCTGCGCATGCGCAGATTTCCGGCACTGTCGTTAGATTAGTCACATTGTATTTGTTTCAAGTTACTTCATAAAATTTGTCGTAAAACATATTCTTGTGATTTGTTTGTAACTCTAGAGGGTCATTGCACGGATCAGTTCAAAACGAAGAATTTAACACATAATTCATGTTTATCGGAGGAAAATTCAATGTGGTAGGCTTGTTGGCGTGAACCTCTTTTTTTAGTTGAAAAACACCGTTTAAAATAAATAAATTATATCTAAATTTTAAAAAATGCCTAAATAGCATTACTCATTATATTTGAAATCACCATGCCAAATTTGGAAAAGATTAAGGCAATAGTAAAAATTTTAGAATTTGGTGGAATTTTGGGTATTCGCCTACCTTAATAATAACTAACTTGATATCTAACTTCAATAAAATCTTGTTGTGTCTGCACATTTTGCTAGCTTAACTGCATATTTGGCAAGTTTATGACGTTGGTGTGGCCCAAACCCTTTTCTGCCGTATTTGTGAACATAACTGGCAAAAACTCTAGTATCAACCGAAAGAAAGTCTTTCTGATACAATAGGTTATGCATTGGACAATTACATTTTAACCCAAGTTCAATTTTTTCACAATATAATAACATTAAAATCAGTTTTTACATTGTAGTGTCTCTGCAGTAGTCGATAATGAAAGATTATTTGTAGTTAACTTCTAAACCTGACATATTTTTTCATTTTATTTACTGATGATGGGAAGTTATAGTAGTTTATTATTTCAATTCCCTCATAAAATTTAGCAGCAAGCTTTATGAAACATATTTATTGTACATCATATTTTGCAAACAGCTTTGTAACTAAGCATTGATAATTCAGGATTACCTGAATATCAAGCTCTATCTCAAGACAGAAGAATTCAAGTACTAAAGGCTTTTAAGTTTATGTAATTGATTCCTTTCAGGTAATTTGTCATCTTTTTGTTATAGATCCGGAAAGCTAAAGGTACCTGAATGGGTGGATGTGGTCAAAACTGGGGTGCACAAAGAACTTGCCCCCTACGATGAGGATTGGTTTTACACCAGATGTGGTGAGTACTTCCTACAATTACAGTTTATATAACCTTGGTAAATCTTAACAATTAGGTTATTTTTAGCATTTATAGTGTTTCCTTTTGAGTAGTTTTTCAATTATGATCTTAATTTTAAGGCACAGGGTACATGTACGGGGCCCAGGGAAATTGTTTTCTCCAGGCAAGAGTTTCCTCCGCGGTTCCGCTGATTTCCGCGTTTTCTAAATTTTTTAATTATTTCCGCTTTTTTTTAATTTTTTCGAGCCAAAATCCGCGCATGATCTATTTAAAAAAAATAATTAGCTTCATCGCCGTAGTTCCGCGACTTTCGGGTCGCCGTAGTTTCAAGATTTTGGAATCGCCGTAGTTCCGCGACTTTTGAAACGCCGTAGTTCCGCGACTTTCTGATCCCCGGAGTTCCGCGACTTTCGGATCGCCGGAGTTCCGCGACTTTCGGATCGCCGGAGTTCCGCGACTTTCGGATCGCCGGAGTTCCGCGACTTTCGGATCACCGGAGTTCCGCGACTTTCGGATCGCCGGCGTTCCGCGACTTTCGGATCGCCGGCGTTCCGCGACTTTCGGATCGCCGGAGTTCCGCGACTTTCGGATCGCCGGAGTTCCGCTACTTTCGGATCGCCGGAGTTCCGCTACTTTCGGATCGCCGGAGTTCCGCTACTTTCGGATCGCCGGAGTTCCGCGACTTTCGGATCGCCGGAGTTCCGCGACTTTCGGATCGCCGGAGTTCCGCGACTTTCGGATCGCCGGAGTTCCGCGACTTTCGGATCGCCGGAGTTCCGCGACTTTCGGATCGCCGGAGTTCCGCGACTTTCGGATCGCCGGAGTTCCGCGACTTTCGGATCGCCGGAGTTCCGCGACTTTCGGATCGCCGGAGTTCCGCGACTTTCGGATCGCCGGAGTTCCGCGACTTTCGGATCGTCGGAGTTCCGCGACTTTCGGATCGTCGGAGTTCCGCGACTTTCGGATCGTCGGAGTTCAGCGACTTTCGGATCGCCGGAGTTCAGCGACTTTCGGTTCGCTGGAGTTCCGCGACTGTCGGATCGCCGTAGTTCCGCGACTGTCGGATCGCCGTAGTTCCGCGACTGTCGGATCGCCGTAGTTCCGCGACTGTCGGATCGCCGTAGTTCTGCGACTGTCTGATCGCCGTAGTTCTGCGACTGTCGGATCGCCGTAGTTCCGCGACTTTCGGATCGCCGTAGTTCCGCGACTTTCGGATCGCCGTAGTTTCGCGACTTTTGGCTCGCCATAGTTCCGCGACTTTCGGATCGCCGGTGTTCCGCGACTTTTGGATCCCTGAAGTTCCGCGACTTTCGGATTGATGTAGTTCCGCGACTTTCGGATAACCGGAGTTCCGCGACTTTCGGATCTCCGTAGCTTCGCGATTTTCGGATTGCTGGAGTTTTGCGACCTTCGAGCACCCAAGTTGAAATCCTTATGTGCACAATTTATTTTTAGGTGCACGGTGCACCCGTTCACCCTCTAAATTTCGAACCCTGGTGTAACATCCAAAGTTAAAAAAAGAGTGACTGAAACCATTGACAATTAGTGGGAAATAAATTGATAGTTAGTGGATAGGGGTTTTCTGATAATTGATTAAGATCTGTGTTTAATACTCTGCATTTTGGTAATGTAAAAACAATTTCTGCATTAAAATGTTAAACTCTTTAAAATGTTGGTTATTCAATTAATATAAACCTAATTAACTTTAATATTTTATTGTTTAATTAAAATATCAATCTTTCAACAATAAATTTTGATACCTTGATTTAATAATTTAGTTTGTCGTATGCATGTATTTTAGCAAATTTAAGGTTTCCTCTTTTTTGATGTTCCTGAACACTCATGCCTGTTTTTCTAAAAGTCATATTAATGGAAACTTAAAAAATGCAAGTCAACTTTTCAGAACAACTTAAAAACGATTATATTCCAAGGAGGAATTTTAAAAAAGCACCTTAAAGGCACTATTCAGCCGAGAAAAGGATTAGAACCAGAGACCTTTTGATTACGAGTTACTTATGTTACCACTAAGCTACGACGCTCCTGGAAGAGACAACCTGAAACTTTTAACAACCTGAAACTCTTATTTGGACAACCTGAAACTCTTATTCGGTATTCGGCCGAATATATTCGGTATTCAGCCAAAGTATTACTCTTTATATTCTAACTTAAAATTTGATACATTAATAGACACTTTTAAGCTTTGCACAGTTTATTTACGTAGAAATTGTATGCTTTTATGAACGTTAAATATTTTCCTTGCTAATGTGATTTTTAATTTCCAGCCTCCGTCGCCCGTCATCTGTACATTCGCTCCCCAGCTGGCATTGGCGCCCTCACAAAGATCTATGGCGCCCGATACAGGAGAGGAACACGCCCTTCTATCTTCAGCAGGGGCTCCAAGACCATTGCACGAAAAGCCATCCAAGCTCTAGAAAACCTTAAACTTGTAGAACAGGACAGCAATGGGTGAGTATTCTTTCATCTATTGTTTTAAGTATTTGCTAAAAATTGTTTTCTTTAGTAACTTGTTTTATTTACACGGCATTGGTAGATGTAGTATTAAATTTTAATCGACTCATTAAAAGACGTAGTAATAAGCCTCACTTTATCGAATAGTTTGGACATTTTTCTAAACTGATGCCAACATGAAATAATGTAAAATTAGTGTTATTGTTATTATGTTGCCATAGTAGTAATAGTAATCGGCTGGTTTTTACTATGTTATTGTTCGATATTAAGTTGTAATGTATTGATTCGAAACAAGGTATGATAATGTTATCAATAAAAAAACTATTCTTTTTAAGTCCTGTAATTGCATAAAATCAGCTTTTAAAGTAGTAGTAGAGAACCAAAAAGTAAAAATCCTCTATTTTATAACTTCTAGCATTTCAAAACACCTTAAATCACAGTTCATACGCCTCCTGAAAAACTCATGATGAATTTCATTTTTTGTTTTTAAGGGCCCTTATAACTCCTAAAATTTGTTATCTCCTAATATTTTTTTCTTTTCTGAATATTTTTTTTAACAACACAAATGATATGGTTTTTTCCTTTTCTACCATTTTTCTCCTGTACTTTTCCGGACCAAATTTACTATGCATGCGCTGTACTGTACAAAAATAGAGTTGGGACATGTGTAACTAGTTAAGACTCAGAATGCACCACATAACTCTTTAAGGAATAATTGAAGAGATTCTCTTAATATCTTTAGATTTTTTTTCTTTTGTTAAATTTGAAGTGCAGAGAAGTCACTATACCAAAACCGACCTTAAGTTTGCAGCAGAGAAAAGTACTACGCGGAGGAATTTGCGTGAACAACGAGGCTGGCGCCGAAATTTCGCCTGCTCCTTTGACCCTGATATTCGTGCACCCTGTTACGTCAAAATCGAAGGAAAAAATAATTAAAATAACACTCTAACTGAAGCTAAAGTAATAAAAATAATAAATTTATGTCTTGAAATAACAAATAAATTTGTTTTTTGAATGGGAAATACCTTTTTGTATTCTATTCTCGCACTCGAAAATTAGAACTATTTACCCTTTTTCTCCTAGAACATTTGTATACTGCAAACTTAAGGTCGGTTTTGGTGTAGATTAATGCCATAACAAACAACCATAACCTGAGAAACTCCTTAAAAACTCCTGAATTTCACTCATAATAAATCAAGTTCAAGAATAAACCCTGTTTTATAAACTAACCTAATGAACATGCAACTAGCCTATCGTACTTGAATATTTATCAAATCTGTTCTTTGGATAGGTGTATCCTTAAATTAAAACCAAGCACTCAAGTCAGCATAATTTTTTGCAAAGTTTGAAAAAATCCTGATGTTTTTGTTTCATTGTAATTTAACATAGTTTTGTTACATTGTAATTTAAATGTGGAATGTCCTGATTTTGTGATGAAATGTTGTAATGTGACAAAACCAATAGTGTAAAACAATGTGGGAGTAGAATAATAGCCCAAACCAAATTTGTGTTCAGCATCTTAAGTTGTTTATTTCCATAATTTTTGAGCTTGATATTCATTCTATTGTTTTAACTAATTTTAACAATAGAAAATTAGTTGGACATGGCCTTTTTGTTCCCTTGTGGTGTTTCGCTCAAATTGACCTGTGATCTATTTTTAACAAAAAACAGTAAAATTATTGGGTTAAGTTATACAAATGCATCTCAAAGTTTTACCCTTTTTTTTAATCAAAAACATGTGTGCAAAATATGTAAATGCATATTTTAATTGTTTCAATTTCATTTTTTTTTAGTGGCAGGAAATTGTCAAGCCAAGGACGAAGGGATTTGGATAGAATCGCAAGTCAAATTAAGAAGGCTTAAATGTAAAAAGTGAACTAATAAAAAAATTGTAAAAAGACTTTTTAAGCTTTTGTCATGCATGCTGTATAGTATAAGTTTTATTTTTACAAATTTGACTAAAATATTTTGGCTAAAAGTTAAAAAGATTGTTGTCAAAGCACTAAGTTTTGTTTTATTGCTTTTATGACTATGTTCTTATTTGGAAATTTTCTTAATTGATGACAATATGAAATGCTTGTCATGTCTGGCAAACAATAAATTTTAAATTGTTTAAAAAAATGTTATGCTACAGGAAACAGGTAGGGTCAAGTGGGGTAAGTGTGATAAACAGCTCTTGTAACTTTGGAAATCATTCTAAAAATCTGAAAGCTTTGTATAATATTAGACCACTTATAATTAAACTAAAAAGAAATATTGACCTTATTTTTTTGTTTAAAGAAAGTTTTGAATTTAAGTGCAACTGTATTCTTTTTACACACTTACCCCTATGTGGGGTAAGTGTGATAAAACAGCAATGGATTTTGAAATGCAAATTTTGTACACTTAAAATTGGAATTCAAACATACATTTTTTTTTCTACATATGTATGTTTCTTATAATAATTCACTACCAATTTTAGGATTTGGAATTAACTTGAAGCAGAGAACGAATTTTCTTAATGAAAAATGCAGAAACCCTATCACACTTCCCCACTTGACCCTATAAAAAAATATTAAACTAACCATTCTTTTTATTCACTAAGTTTTTAATTTGAGACATAAAAGCTTTTAAATATAAATATTGTAAGAATGTTCTGTAAGCAGTGTTAGATATATGCAGTTAAACCGTGTGCTCTCATACTCTTTATACATTGATAAATATTGCTCGGACTGGTGTGATCAGTAGAGTGTGCGAAGTACTGTTCGTTCTTTTTTGAAGGCACTCTCTAGTAGTAACTCGTCAATAATGTATTTAATCCACCAGTTAAATCGTCAGAGGTTTTTTTTTTAATTTCAAGCCAAAACCAATGAGAAATTAGGAATGAATATATAGTTCATAATCATACACAGTTTTAGGTAATTTTTTTCAGGGAAAAATAGGAACTTTTACGACCGTTTTCTTAAAAATTATTCGATCGTTTACAGAAAAGCTAAAATGAGTTATGTTCAAATCACGACCGACTGTTATTTAAATATTGGATATGGTTAGTTTTTATTTTTTTCGGAAACTCGATGACAGATGGCAGCACTATAAAAAGATTATGCATTATTTACGGATTTTACTGGAAATAAATACAAAATGCTGCTTGCGCATAAATTGTCTCCCTCATTGGTTCATTTTTGGAAAATCCAGCCTTTTAGAATGGAACTTGAATACTTCGTGATGCGTGTATTGGAAACTCGTGATGGCTCTTGGGTAGCCTAGTGGTTAAGATCTCGGCCTTGGACTCGGAAGGTTCCGCAATCGAGTCCCGATACCAGAATCGAATGATGATGTGCTTTTTGGTATCAAAAGTGGCTTTAGTTCAGAAAAAAATTTCGCCAAAAGCCGACAAAGACAAAATTCGGCCATTAAGCCTTCTTAACATCAGAAAACAAAGCAGACATTCATCAGGTTGTATGCTTAGAAAAGTTTTATAAAGTACAAATTCCTTATTTATGCTGAAAATATTCCTTCATATTTTCATTTCTTAAATTTTTTAAACATCAATTAAATTAAATTCGTAAACATCATTCGGATCCACCATAATAAAAAAATTAAAAGATTTAAATCAATAAATATAATACTGATATTCAAATATCAATATAGCAAATTAAACACACGACAAACGTGCTATTTTTTCCTTTTCTTAATTTTCGTTCACGCTGAACGCGCTGAAACTTCTTTTAAATTGAAAAAAAAAATACAAATTCTTTTAGTAAATAAAAAAATCTTTCTTTATTAAATTGGGTCACAGTAACATCCTAAAAAAATAGTACAGTGTTACCTCCTCTAACGGACACCTCCTAAAAGCGGACACCTCTAAATAACGGACATTTTCTTAAGTCCCAGTCCCTTAACATAGGTTACATAATGTAATCCCCTCTAAATAACGGACGCATTTTTAATTTTTTTTATATATAATTCGGCTATCAATTCCAATTAAACACATTTTTGTATCCAAATATTTTTGCATCCACATTTTCTTATCGCCAAACGAAGTATTGGTGACTGTTCTATGACCTTCTAGTAACCTTAGAATGACCAGGACAGCTTTATAATGGTTTCGACACGCCTCCACGTCAAATTTACCCATTATTCGCGAAACCTTCTCTTTCCGAGAATTGAGAGGGAGTGAATGCAATCGTCCCATAGCTCCCTTCGCGAACTTGTTTAACCGCTTGTTTGCTCTATGGCCTGGAGTTGTGTCCGATTTCTAATTGCTCAGAATCGTAAAAAGTCGAGTTGCTAACGAGAGCTGATTTAGATTATGTAAATAATGTCTTCAAAGAGAAAAAGGTTAACGTTAAAAGAAAAATCGATATTTTGGATGTTGCTGAAAAAGAAACGCTCAGTGTGAGATCGAGTGCAGAACATTTTAAAGTTGGAAAAACGCAGATAGGCCAGCTTTTAAAAGAAAAAGATGAAATTCGAAAAAAGTGGATTACAAATGCGAATGAAAATTCAAAGAGCAATTTAACTCATTATTGATCTTGAAGGGCAGGTTTTGCATGTCAAGAAGATGAATCAAACTGTCCTAACGGATTATTTTAAATAAATTATTTTTTGGTACACGTTAGTACACTGTAAAAAATATCGGTTTAACCTTGCACTAGATTTGCAGTATATAATTACGCGTACATATTTTGTCATTATTCATCTAGAATAAAACTGAATTGCATAAATTTTAAAATGCAATCAAACATTTACTCCTATTATAAATCGAAGTTATTAAATTTATTTCCTTTAGTTTAATTATTAATTTTGACCTTTCGTTAAGTGATGTATTTTTTTTTTCAAAAGTAAAAATTTACCCCCCCCCCCAAATAACGGACACATCCAAATAGCGGACAAAAGGTCCGGAACCACGAGTGTCCGTTATACGGAGGTTTTAATTATTTCCAGTAAAATCCGTAAATAATGCATGATCTTGTTATAGTGCTGCCATCTGTCATAGAGTTTTAGAAAAAAATAAAAACTAACCATATCCAATATTTAAATAACAGTCGGTCGTGATTTGAACAGAACTCATTTTAGCTTTTCTGTAAACGATCGAATAATTTTCAAGAAAGCGGTCGCAAAAGTTCCTATTTTTCCCTGAAGAAAATTACCTAAAAACGTGTATGATTATGAACAATATCTATATTCATTCCTAATTTCTCATTAGTTTTGGCTTGAAATTAAAAAAAAAAAACTCTGATGTTTTAATTGGTTAGGTTAGGTTTGAATTATCGTCGCACTAGAGCTACACGAGGGCTATTGGCGACGGGCGTCGTATTTTAGAACCACAGTCAGGTGACGAGCCAACACCTGAATAGGCACCCAACGCAACCGTTAAGGGCGACATCGTACGCAGCGTTAGGACTTTGAAGGATATTTAACGTGCACTCCCTTACACGGGGTATTATTCGTCGGACAGTTTTGGCTGCACGGGCCGTTTATAGGTCGGCAGCTATTTTGGCGATGCCCGGACCCGAACCTGGGACCTTCCGCATGCTAAGCGAGTGCTTAACCGACTGGGCACCCCAGCCCTGTTTTAATTGGTGGATTAAATATAATATTATTGACGAGTTACTACTAGAGAGCGCCTTCAAAAAAGAACGAACAAGTACTTCGCATACTCTACTGATCACACCAGTCCGGAATCAACAATGCAATCCATCATTTTATTTTTTTTAAATAAAAACTGAATTTTTCAAATTTGACGCTTTCTTTAGAGACTTGGACGAGTAAATCAACGATTTTGTGGGAATATTTTTAGCCTACTTTTCTTTTTTTAATTCGAAGAATTAAAAAAATGAAAAAGTAGGTATTGATATGCTGTCGATGTCCGTCCGTCCGTACCCCACTTCCAAAATCGATTCTATCAATCCGATCTTAAAAATTATACTTTTATGAGAAAGGTATAACCTCAGACACCCGACTTTCATACTTTTTGTCCGTCTGTCTGTACGATTGGACGGACATAAATCTACTATTTGTTGACGAATTTTCCATTGAATTAGCATTGAAATTCAATTTCGTGTCATTTAAATTGCTGTTGCAAACTACAAATGCTACGGACAAGTGAAATATGTCAAAAAATTCAGCGTATCAAGACAATAAAGCGCTTTTAGACAATAAATTAAAATAAATTTATTTTTGCGACATCGATCAGTTTGAAATGACGTCAAATATATTTCACTACGACACTCTTTGTATGTTGGTATGAAATGTTTTCATTCTATTTAAAAGCGAGAAAAATATTACATATTTATTCTTTGAAATATAAATTTGTGTAAACGATTTAAGTAAAAATTATTTAATTTTTGAAATAACATAAATGAAACTAGCTAAATTTGGCGTTTAAATTATTTAATATAGAATTAATGCTGTGTTTGGCGCCTTTTTACCTGTTAAACACAACTGTTGTATGGAAGCGGGTTAAGTGACAGATTCTGTTACAAACCTACTTGTTAAGTTGCATTTCCTATTTTAATTGCATTTTGGAGTAGTTTTATGGTTTTTGTTCTACGAATAATCGAATATTTATTTATAACTGCAAATAAATCCTGCGGACGATAAGTAATATTTATTTTATTGGCGATAGGAAATTAATGAAAATAATTTATTTGGCTTTAAGAATGTGAAATTATAGCTGGATGCTGTGTTTAGTGAAATTTATTCTAATGTATATAAATTTGCCGCCTCGGTGGCACACTCGTTAGGATTCTAGCCTTTGGAGCTGCTGAGGTCGGGTTCGAATCCCGGTCAGGCATGGATGTTTGTGACTGTCAATAAATATTGTTATTTGTCTATGTGTTTGTGTCGTCTCTTTCTTTGTGTGTCTCTTGTGCTTGTGTCATTTCTGGGGCTTAGTACAATAGACTTAAAGTCGCAGTGCTTGGCGATCTTGCCAACCACCAAGAAAGTCATAAGTCATATAAATTTAATGTAGGAGCGGTTGTGGATATGTCACTTACTGTTATAAACCGATTTTTTTAAGATAAGAATTTTTGTAAGTATTTAAGTAACAGGAAAGTAGGCTATTTTAGTTCTTTTAGAACTTCTTGTTTACTATGCATTTATTAGTTAAGTCCATTTATATCCTCAAAGATTACCCCCCCCCCATTTGGTGCATTGCTTAAAAACGCGCATAATCTCTACCAAAGATTAGAAGAAATAACTTAATAAGTCATTCTAGGGGTAAGGGATGGTCACTCTTCGAGCTAATGTAGTAGTTTTGAGTTCGTAACCCTGCAAAAGTATTGCTTTGTCATATTAGCATTTTCCCACAGGTATAACAATCGTCATAAGGGCAAAATCAAGCAAACTTGTTGCGGAAATATCATCTGCTTATTTAATGATTAATTTATACACTAAATATCCCAAAATATTCCGAAGAGGGCGACACAATTGTTAAAGTTTATAAATTGATTATTAAATAACCGGTTGCTAAATTTTTTAATTATTATTATGATTTTCATACATTTTGAAAAAATGCTTGCATGGCAAAGCAATACTTTTGGAGAACTTGGGATTAAAATACTAATGCACTAGCTTCAAACTTGACTGTCTATATAGGACAAATGAAGAGCTTAGTGGAAGAACATGCTAAGTGTCATAAAGGTGAAAATGAGAAAATGAGCTTAGCCTTAAGAGCTTAAAAGTTTTAGTTTTTAACACCTTTCCAGTCATCAAAAAACTTAACTGCAACCTATAAAATCGTGAAAATTCAGACAATTTAAAAGTATGTACAAATTTTGAAAATCTGAATTTTTGTCTGAAATTTTGAGATTTTTTTTTTGTAAAAGAAGAACGAAAGCAATTTTTTAAAAAACATTTTACAAGCTTGCATATTGGTTTAATTAGAGAATAGGAAGTATATTTCAGAATATGTAGGGGAGAGAAGGGGAATGGCGCCATCTTAAGGGAAATTAAATTTTCATGCAGAATTGTGTTGCAATTAATGTAAATTGTAATGAGCATAGCATACTACAGTTCATAATCTATCTTGTAATGATTTTTTAAAATTTAAA
Source organism: Hylyphantes graminicola (assembly GCA_023701765.1). Lineage (NCBI taxonomy): Eukaryota > Metazoa > Arthropoda > Arachnida > Araneae > Linyphiidae > Hylyphantes > Hylyphantes graminicola. Next base: position 13,305,270 of record CM043115.1, read on the forward strand.
TCTTTAATAGAAACTGAATAAAATTGTATTTTTCTAAAGCTCGCACAGTGGCGGGATTACCCCGGTATCTGGGGTAATGCCGCCACATCAATAAACAAAGCAAATAATCTATAAATAATGGAAAATTACATATTAAAGCATTACATATAGAACTAAAATAGGTTAAATTACCTTTGGAATTTTTTAAATTGTACAGGTTATATCTCTTTTATTAACTTTCTATGTGCAACTAACTATGCAGGTTTTTTTTTTAAAGTTTCGTTGGTCTATTTGACCAGTTCAGTTATTCTTTTTCGTATACGTGGCATCTCTAACGAAAACTAATAGGTTGTAGGGCCAATATATGAAATTTCTATTTTACGGAATATGCCGCCATCCATTTGCATGTGGCGGCATAACCCCAGAGTGATGTGGCGGCATTACCCCAGTAAGACAAAATGGCATAGACGGCTTGTTTAAAGAAAGGTAGTTAGCCTAGCGTCCAAACTAACGACGTGATAAAATAGCCAAATAATTACTCTTTTAAATGATATATGACTGTTTTATCTAATTTAGAGATAGCTGTCACTTTTCGCCTAATTTCAGAAGGCTCAAGATTAGATGAAAATCACTAAAAACCGTATTTTTTTAAATAACTTTACACCAACTCACCGCACGGCCATTAGCGTCTATACTACAAATTACTTTGTTTCCTGCTACAGGTCAGCGCTCATAGCCCCACTCCCACACACACCGCTGGCAAGATACAAGGGGTGGCGGCATTAACGGAGGTGGCGGGATTCCCCTTCTCTCCCCTAAACTCGTATTCTTTTGTTGGTTTAATCAAATAAGTTGACTTGAAAGTTTTAAAATTCTGTATAGTTTTTCCGTCATCTGATACGTATTAGACGGTTCAAAAAGCGCGTAGAACTTTTGGGGCAATCATGTTAAGTGTTTTACTATAAAATTACTTCGCTTGTCTGTCATTGTGTTTATGGCTCTGAGTTTTGAAACGGAATAATAGGATTTGAAACTCAAAAGAAAGTCAGTTTTTTTTAAAATACCAAATGCTGCTTGCGCATAAATTGTCTCCTTCATTGGTTCATTTTTGAAAAAAAAAAAAAAAAAAAATTAGAATGGAACTTGGATATTTTGTGCTGTAAGGTATCTTGGAAACTCGTGATGGGTCGTGGGTAGCCTAGTTGTTAAGATCTCAGTCTTGGACTAGGAAGGTCCCGCGATCGAGTCCCGTTACCACTGAATATCCACCGAGTATATGCGTAGTACGTGCTCGATAAATCCGTGGGTCCAAAAGTCCTGTGGGTGGTCATGGCGCTTTTCCCCACGGGTACAGGTCCCTGGAGACTATTTTCCTCCCCTCCAGGGACATGTCTTAATTGCGGAGGTGGCGATAGATGGCAGCATCTGTAACGTGTGTGCATGTGTGTTGTGTCTGTCTTACTTAACGAAGTTTTATAAGCGAGTCTCAAACCAAGCACACAGACCTGAAAATATATGTCAACCAATCAACTTACCCTTGATACATGTTTGATCTGGTGTGACAAACCTTCCGTTTTTCAGCGTATGTTTCTAATAGCGCGCAACATCACTTTTAACTTACGCAACCAATTTGTCATATACATAAACAAAATGTTGCAGTGTGCAACCAGAGTTCCGACCCTTACTCCCACATTTGATTTTTATATTTTCTCAACAATGACCAAAAAACACAAGAAATAAATCAAAATTTCTACTTTACAATGCTTTTTTTCTTCAATGCGTATGGAAAAAAAAAGAATACCCAAACATTAGATTTATTTCTTTTTCGGAAAGAAGTGTTGAGGGCTGTTAACAACAAAACTACAATGGCCCCCATGCTTCATTCGAAATGGGTTCCCTACCGGCATTGATAACGAATTCTGAATGATTCGAACAATAATTCTTTTGTGAATCTGTAGCACAAGCCACACACAATCGGCATGAAAAGAAGGTCACGTGTTCTGAGAGGGGAAACCGTTTGACATTTGGACAGTTTCATTAAATTTCGATATTTGTAACAAAGCGGCTAATATGCATCGTTCGATTGCCGAGTGTTGTTCTGTTCGAAACGAAGAGGGGGAAATGTTATTTGTGGGGGTGGATGCGAATTGTATTGAGTTGAAGTGTTTTGAACGGTCCCCGTCGGGAAAATGTTGACAAAAATTATGGAAATCGTATAAAGTATCCATTAAGCAAAATGTCTGAAAACAGATAAAAAGTGACTTAAAACCGGATTAGGACGCAAAAATGGCTTCAGAAAGTTACTGACACTTGAAACAGAAGCTTCAAATGTCATCGCATAAGAAACTGGGATTCCTTTAAGAAATTTCTGATGTTTCAATCATTACCATCAAATATAAAGCTCTGTAAAAATTTAATGAAGCGTTACACGGTGGAACCTGGTAAAATTTGTTGCCAATGTGTTTGCAGAGTTAAGTTCCATCATTTTTTTTTACAATTAGCAACTTAATTTATTTATTTAAATAAATATTTAAATATTATAAATTCATTCAATAATATTTTACTGTGCATGGTCGACGAAGTTTATAAAAACATCGCAGTAACTGTTAAATAGAAACAACACTTTCTGTTGCTTCTGAGGACATAATTTTCAATTCATTGGTTGTTTCGGTTTCACTACTATGCACTGAACCGCTGATATTTATAATTTAATATATTTTATATTTAGTATTTTTTAAGTATTTAAATGAAAATATTCTACAGCTTACCTTTCACTGAATTGCGCAATGTAAATAGAATATTTATAGAACAAAGACAACGAAACGAACAATAAGAGAAAATAAAATCAAAAGAAATTCCTATGAAAACATACATTGTTAAATATTACGTTTTTAGAAATTCCAACACATTTTAATTAAATAGTAATAATTTGATCAAATTATGTCCAGAACAATATAATCTCAGTATCAGATGGACCAAGAATGAAAACTATGGGCATGTTTCAAGTCAACAGTGGCAACAGTTCCAACGTTATGTTTGCATTCTTGGTCCTTCTATATATGGTCTTTCTGGAGTTACATTTCCTTCGGAGATAATTTGATCACTTAAGCCATTAATGACGTAAAACATGTGAATTCCGTGAAATTCTTCAAACATTCTGAAAATTGAAACATAATTAAAACATTATTCTCCAGAATGGCTTTCAGAAATATTTATATTGCAGAATATAAAGTTAAATTTATAAAACATTATTTTAAACTTTTAATAAAAAGATAAAATATTTATGGCCAAACGATTTAAAATGTTACTATTTTTTAAGTATATGTTTTTTTATTTTAAATGTCGACCTTTTTAGATAACAATTCCATTACATCCATTTGCACTAAACACTTATGTGTTATGCAACATAATAATAGAAAATTCATAGAATAACCCCTTTGTAATGCATGGTTTGTTTCTCAAATTAAAATATATATTCCACCACAAAAATACATTCCAAAAACAATGTACCCAAACCTATCATTAATTCAAAGCAAAGAGCTTTCTTTACATTTATTTTTTTTGGGAAACAGGAACATTTATTCTACTTTGCGTTTCCAGGGAGAAATTGGAATAGCTAAGTTTGGCCATTTGGGCAAACATCTCCTACATAGATATATATATCTATATAAAAGAAGCGAAATTACAAATCAGCGGAGATAACCTAGTAATATACAACTTTAATTTCCCTTCGCATTTTCCCCTGGGGTTTTCCCTTTTTCGTGTTGTTTTTGAGAAAAAAAAATCCCGCCTTTATTAATTCTTGATGGCCACGTGATTTCAGAGCGTTGCCATCCCGTCGGAACTAAAATGCAAGCGATGGTAGTTACAAAGATAAATATTTGAGAAGTAAGAACTCAGTTGCGCGGGAGAGTAGAAAAACGGTGAAATAAAAACAACAGGAGAAAAAAGAATGAAAATGGCGGCGTAGTATTAGAACAAGTATAAACTGAACTCTTGGAACTAGAAAGAGATGTTTCTCTATAATTAAAGATATACTTTGTGTTAGCGAATGGCGGAAACATTAATCTGCAGAAGACAAAAGAAACCCAGGAAAGAAAAAAACATAGAACACAAAAATCTAAAGAAATGCGTTCCAAGAGTCGAATCGAAACGAACAAAAATAAGGACAAATGAGACAACAGAATAAGTATTGTGCTGCGAAGAAATTAATTTGATCGTGGAAGACGAAATATCAGGGGACAGTTCTTACGCTCATGAACTTAAAATGTCGCTTCTTAATAAATAGTGTCTTCAACTAAATAATGTATTGGATGCAATAAGTGAAAAGTTCTAATCCAATGTAAAAAAATTTTAATAAGTAATTGACACAACTGATTGATCATAAAACACTTTAATTTTAACTTTGCATTTTAAATATTAATAATTAAAATGAATTATTTTCAGTTGATTGTTTAAATCAATGTAATTCATATATAAATTGAAAATTGGAGCAATTTGAACATAATTGTTCTCAGACTTTAGCTTAAAAAAGATCATGAAAACACCCGATGCAAATATCGTTAATTCCATTAAAAATTTGCTGAAAAAAGGCTCGCTCTTCAACTTTATCCTCTCGTGAACTGGCGTTCCTAAGTGGGGACATTTTTTTAAAACCTCCATACAAACAATTAACTTTTTAATTAGTTTCGAAATTGACCTATTCCGATAGAAGAAGATCCAAATATCAGTTTTCAGTCTTTGATTACTGGTATCAGTCATTTATTTCGATAAAAATGAAGTTGATTTAGAGTCAATACGATATTACAGTTTTTTTTAAAAAAATTATTTTATTTTTTTAAAATTTTTCAAAAAGTTCCTTTAAGAGTTAATTTTCAAGGCATTTTGCATTAAAAACAATGTTAAAATAATCTGTTAACTATAAATAAGTGATACGGCCTTTTTTTTGTTGCATTTATAGCACAAAAATGTGTATTTTTAGAGTTTAAGGCATGTTCCTAAGTAACTATTCAATATACCTAAGGTCGCAGTGTTCGGCGAACTTGCCCCCCTTTTTTTTTTTGAAAATTTCTTTGCGGAACATATTTTTTAGCATATATTTGTATGAAAAGTATGTTTAGATTATAAGAAAATACGTGTTTGATTTTGCTCGGGTCTTACGAGGTTATAGCAGATTATTAATTTTTTCTTGAGCTTAACTTTTAAGAATCTGCAGTTACTGCGTTATTTAACCGTTAAAAATTTAATCGATCCAAACTTTTCTAAAACACAACTGGCCCATAATAAATCATTATTACTGCTGAAGAGCTCATTATAGAAATTTTTCTTAATTGATGTGGTAGGTTATTGCTTACATATGGAAATTAAAAAAAGATGGTAGATTGAGAATTTGTTCTCATTTTGTTAAAAAAAATTCTGTAAACTTTTTTACGTATTGTTTGGCTACGGCAAAAATTCAATTTTTTAAATCCTGATTAAAATATTTATTTGTTTTCTTGATCTTATATAAATATGTTGTAATCGTTATCAAGATATTTATTTGCTATTTAATTTTAGTGATATAGAAAATCAATTAAATGTTTTTGTCCATTGCCGGCATTTCACTACCGAAAAACAAAACTTTACCTTTAGGGGGAATGGGCGCGTTGAATCGCGGGTCTTCAAAGCAAAGTGCATCAGTGGTAATCCAATGAAGAAAATATATTTTCTCTGCCACATTTCTCCGGGTGAATTGAATATTTTTACAAACGGATATTTTATGTGATAGGTGTAGCTGACTTACATGTTCCGATAATCCCACTTTTTGAAATTGGTTCGAATTTTTTTTTACACGTTGAATAAATAATTTCGCAAAAAGTATTCGAAGCAATTTAAAAAAAGTGGAATTATAGAGACCAGTAAGTTATTTACATTTACTACTGATGTTTTTTTTAAAAACAATTTCTATTTACAAATAATTTTAAAAGTTTTTCTGCGTTTATTTTTTTAGATTAACTTGCAATAACTTTTATTTGGATTTCACTCTAATTAATAAGTGTTTCTTAAATGTATTCTTTATTGAAAATTCTTGTGAATAAAAGCGAAGTGATTCATTCGACTCAATTCTAATTAATTTATTTTACTATATTTATTATAAAACTTATCTTAAACATTCATCAGAACTAAATTTTCGATATTGCAGAAAAAAATTGTTTCAATTTCTTTCCAAGAACTGGTTTAAAATAGCATTTTGCTCTTCTTTCAAAGTGGTCGATTTTTATTGGGGTATTGATGACGACATTATATCGCACTGAACGCGGAAAAGTGACCTATCACACAAATATGACTTTTCGAGTTGCATATATATGTGCTAGAATATTCAAAATTTAAATATCGAGCGATTAAAGCAAAAATTAAATCAATTAGTAGAATAGTTGGAATGCAGTAAGCGAATCGTTATTAGCTTCCACCCTACGTTTAAAACGTAAAAAGTGGAAGGTTTTATAATCGTTCTGTCTGTCTGTCCGTCACCCACTTTCACAGAACGAACAGCAAGTCTCACAAACAAGTGGGATACATCATTTTGAAGCAAAAAGTCAGTTTAGGCTACATTCCAAATTTCATTAAAAAATTTAAATTAGAAGTTTATTTAAAGTTTAAATAACTAAAAATTTAATCGAAATTGAAATAACATGCGAATTCCATTTTTATTCAATATTTTCGCTATTGCCATGACATCAAGCGTACGAGAAACTTTATTTAAAATTAAAATAAAATACTTGAAAAAAAAATATTTATTTTTGTGTAATAATTCCATTTGGATTGTTGTAATAGCACAATAAAGTTATTTTGAAGGTTCATTATATATGAATGAAGAAAGATGCATAAAAAATTCTAAATTTGCATAAAAAATATGCAAACTTTCGCTTTTATTTTTAAAGCAACAATTTTACTAATTTATTTTTCGAAATGTAAGCTTGTGACTGCAAAAAGATATTTATTAAAAAAATTCATCACTATTCTTCTAAGTTCAAAAAAATTAGCAAACGATAAAGATTAATTATCAAATCTGCAAAAGAAGATTAAAGAAAATTATTAGTTTTGGCTTATGTAAGTTCGAATTAGAACTAGCCAAAGGTCCTGTTTGGCGAATTTCTTTTTGAGGTGTTAGTTTGTTTCCTGTTGAGCGTAAAATGTTGTGTGGAAGCGGTGTAAGTGACAGATTCTGTAACAAACCAACTTGTTTGTTTCTATAAAGCAATGCAATGGAAAAATTCAGACGATTTTTCTGAAAAAAAAAACTAGTATTTTTGCGATTGGTCTCTTTCCCGCAAACAGTGCGATATACAGTTATCCAAAAGGTAAAACTATAATTATATACCTTTATTTCTTCGAAAGATAAAAAAAGCGAGTCTACCCTCACATGTTTTAACAAATTACTTCTCTTACGTTCTCTGTATAAAAGAACAGTTATTTTAATAATAGCTCTTTATGTAATATGCAGCTTATAATATTACTCTAATTATGAAAGGATATGGTATTTACATTTTTTTTGTTTCATATTATTTTACTTTTACTTAATATTCTTAATAAAAAACGATCTTGTGGGTAGGAATGTTCTTTTTTCCTCCGATAATTATATGGTTTTTTCACTTCATTTCATTTTTTCTACCATCAATGAGTATTTTTTAGGGTATTCTCTTAGGATACTGTATGGGAGTTAATGAATTATCTAAAATAGATTATACGTATCACTTTGCCCTTAATCATTTGTTTTATCTTGTTTAATGAAATATTAGGGAATTATAATGCAGTAAAGGCTGAAATAATGACCTAACTGCCAATTGTTTTCACTTGAAAAAATATCTGATTCATTATACACGTCAAGTCCACTAAATATGGTGATATATTCTTGAGTTATTTTTGCGAAGTTAATTTGTATTTAAGTTGAAAACATTTTAAAGTTCTTACTGTGAGATCAACATATATATTTTTAAGAAACTAAGCTTGTCGAATAATACTTAATCACGTATGGCAGTGGGAAATTTTCTAAATTTTGAGAAAAATGAGAGTAAGTAATCACTTACAAAAGTTAATCTTGAAATTATTCAATTTTTTAATTGCCAAAAGTAAGTGAGTTTATTACTGGAAGTGTCAAGTTTTTTCATCGTTGTGTAGTGCAGTTTCAGATATTTTTAATAATCGTCCCGTATTTAAATTTAGGACAAATGTTCCATTCTTGTTAGCTGCTTCAGCTTTTGGCGTATGAATTTTTTTCTTATGCAATGTATCAGTTAATGTGGTACAATAATTTGTTTTTATGACAACTTGTTTAGTGATGAAATCTGAGGACATATTTTCGATATTTTTTTAGTTATATATATTAAGATTTTATATATTGAGCTAGAGGAATGTTTTCAATGAAATTTTTAAAAAATTACAGTAATTGCTTTAGTTCATAAAATATCATAATGAAATTATATTCTTAAGTTATTTAAGAACACAAGTCAGGATTTCTAATAACTGTCGGGACTTGATTTAATATTGAATTTGTAAAAATAAGTTAATTTCTGGGTTGAGAAGCATAAACTTAAGCTATAGATTTTATTTTGTTTAATTTGTATTAGATGCGATTTTTATCGAAAAAATAAATTGTCTCCTTTTCATTATGACTTAAACTTAATTCACTCAGAAAAAATATGTCTTCAAACAGTACTAGTGGGACACAAGTATTTTGTAAAAATGACAACATATTAATGTTGTGTTGGTTCAATACAAAGTTAAGTTAATGATATACGAACACTGATTTATGTTGTTCCAAGGACAACTAGTGATCGCGAGAAGGGACGATTATTATAACCTTATACTCTGTGAAAAAAAACCATGTAAACCATTGCTTTCTAAATGTGCATAACAAAATTATAGAATTCATTTTAAAGTACAGTAATGCATATATTTTTTAAGCTTTGGTATGTAGCGATTTATCCTAAACATTAAGTAACAGATTATGAAATACTTTCCAGAATAATTTATGCATGCTGCGCCTTCAACGCAACTTTTATGCTAACAAATGCATTATTATTTGGTTGCAAGACAAATTTTGAATTATTGCAACACAACTTGTTATAATTGGGGAAAACATTTTTTTAAAAAAAGTTAACACAGGTTTTTCTAAGGTAGATAATTTTACAATAGGTAATTTAAATAGGTAATTTTACAAAAATTTTGAATAATAAAAATTTAGTTAAAAGGTAAACCTAAATGTTGTAAATAAAATGCATTAGATTAGGTATGAGTCTTATAAGGTTAAGCAGTTCCTACACTTTTTAAGCAAATACAAGTATGTGTATACGAATGAATACTGTATGATATGTATATGTATTATGTATGACACATTATAACTTGACACTCTTTTTTTAACCCCAATTAAACTTAATTACTTAAATTACCTTTTTCTCATATCTTTAATATCACTTAGTACTTTTGTACCGGGTGCGGGTTCGATTCCCGCCTTTGCCCTGGGTGTAATTTCTCTCTCCGTGACAGTAAAAATTCTTTCTGTGACAGTAAAAATTCTTCAGAGGGTCTCTGATCGAGCGCACAAGATGGAATATATGTATAAACCCTACCCTATCCTACTTAGTACTTTAACATCCCAACCACAGCCTGTCTGTGACAAACAGTCGCCTATATCAATTGTTCCCACAGAAACTTTGTTGAGTCATCTTGACCTTACATCTTTTCACACGAATAATCTTAAATTTGATTGTTCAGTGAAGGAGAGCTGGACATTTCTCGCCGTTTTGGTGGATCATTCCGTCTCGCTCTACCAACGACTTCAGACGACCAAATTATTCTTTACGGATGTCTAGCAGCTAAATAAAAGAGACTTAACTACTCCTAAGTTTCCCTGACGACTTATTTTACATGTATAATATGTGTATATGTATGTATTATGAACATATTCAAAGTAATAACACATTTTGAGTCAAAGAGACTTTATTTTAATTCCTCACATGTATTTCCAATTTTATTTATGTTAGAAGCAATCATCAAATAACATTATACTTTTCAGTAAACATCTTTTATGTACAAAAGTGGCCATTCTTTCAAATGTGCTGAAATAACTGGTTAATACTTCAGTCTTGCATGTGATGCAGCAGTTCAACCACAATCTTCTAAAAACTTTTCAAGTTTCATTTCCAAATTGTTGCACAACGTCTTGGATTAAAAGTTTATCCGCTTCAGTCCATTTGTTTCTTGATTCTTTGTTAATTTCACATACAGAACGATTCGAATAAAACTTGTGTTTCGTTTTAATCTACTTACAATGGATTTTTTTTCTCCCGCCCAACTTTTAAAAGACTAGCATTGAATATTTAAAGTCGGAGAAAAGACATGTATAAATTGAATTTGCTATGTACACATATTTTCAAATTCCCGTGTAAAAGAATGAAAAATATCTATAACATTTCTAAAAACATTTTTGATTGTTTCATTCATTAAATATTTAAATAATTGTTCAACATAAAATAAAATTTAATAACTACTTATAACTAATACATATACTAAAATAATAATATATATATTGTATTCCACAATTTGATCATTTGACTAGGAAGTTTAAACTAGAAACAATATGATAAAAATAAAAGATTTTTTACTTTAATTTACGACAGTAATTAATATTCAAAACCAAGAAATATGTACTGCTGTTTTTTAAAGTTTGAAAGAAATCATTTTCACATTTCAAAAGTTATTTCTAAATAAGTGAATAATTAATACTTTTCATAATATGAAATATCATAAGATTAAAAATTACTTTTTGTAATAAATAATATACTAAAAAAAGTTTGAAAGACATTTAGATGAGGTTCAATATCAATAAACAAAGAAAAAAGTGTCAATCTTTCTAATTTTTTTTAATTTTTAAACTCAACAAATGTATTTCTAATATTCAGTTTTTAATTTGCTAATTAATTCATTTTTAATCAGATCTCATATAAAATATTCAGTAGTCAACATTGTAATTTACCACTGTATTTAATTTTACGTAAAATATATTTTCGCTGCTTGGTCATTTTTAATGTTTTCACACTTCTTATTTTGCCAAATTTTCATTTTGATAAAATTTGACTGCTAAAAAATTTAAAAAAAAATCCTTTTTTGAAAAAAAAAATGCTGTAGTGATTTGGATTAGCTAAAATAAATCATAATTAACAACTTGAAAATATCCTTTTGAACATCATCTAAAACAATATTGTCCTTAATAAGGGTTGCCACATTCCAGGAGTTACCTGAATTTTCCAATTTTTCCCAATGTGCTTTCGTATCTATATCAAATTCAAAACCTGTATACAGTTATAGCTCAACTCCATTTTCTTAATGATTTTTAAAGAGAGAGGTATATGTGGGGGATTGAAAGTAAGTACTAATATATAAAAAAAGGATATTTTGTGATTTTTTTTAAATTTTATTTTTGATAGTCTCTAGTGAGAAAGATATGTGTACTAGAAAAGTTGTGTTTATGATATTTAGTTTTACTTCTGGTTTGTATCAATTAATGTAGCTAAAAGAATTACTGATGGCGGGCATCTTAATTTAGATATGCATTTAAGAGGTACTGTCAGTCCCATAATGCATTAGTTAAGAAATAACAACTCTTGAAAAAGAATTGCTTTGCCATGTTATTTCATTTTCATCAGGTATGGGAATCATCTTAGCATCAATTTAAAACGAAATCGGAAAGAAAATAACATCCGGTTATTTAAAATATTAATTGATAAAGTTCTAAAATATCTGCTATACATTTTTGGCAATTTAAGGGGTCATAGGAGTCTTAAAAATGTGCAAAGAAGGTACTACAAAGTATAGTTTGATCTTTCATGTAATTTTTTAACTACTCAATATATAAGTATAATTTTTTATATGTAATTCTACAAGATTTATTTAATATAAAACAAATGTTAAAATTTATGAAACTTTAGCCAAAACTAAAATAAATGATATTAAACATAAAGCTATTTGAACACATTGTGATTAGGCTTGCGCGGCAAATTGTGAGGTCAAAATTGAAAAAATGACCAAGAAAATGACTTTATATTGTACAAATATGTACAAACAAAGACTTATACCTAAATTCTCAGCTCAATATTTATTAGAAATTATTTAAAAAAAATTTAAATCAAAATTTTAAAATTTTTATTAATTTTTTTGGAAAAAAGTTCTTAAAATAATTTCCAATTAAAATTGAGCTGAGAATTTAGGTATAAGTCTTTGTTTGTACATATTTGTACAATATAAAGTCATTTTCTTGGTCATTTTTTTCAATTTTGACCACAAAATTTGTCGCGCAAGCCTAATCACAATGTGTTCAAATAGCTTTATGTTTAACATCATTTATTTTAGTTTGGGCAAAAGTTTCATAAATTTTAAAATTTGTTTAATATTAAATAAATATTGTAGAATTACATATAAAAAATTATACTTATAAATTGAGTAGTTAAAAAATTACATGAAAGATCAAACTATGCTTTGTAGTATCTTCTTTGCACATTTTTAAGACTCCTATGACCCCTTAAAACTTCAAAAATATGTAATTAAATAACTAGATAACATTTTCGTTTCAAATTTGTTTCATTTCGATTTAACGTTGATTCTCATACCTGGGGAAAAAATAAGGGATAACATGGCAAAGCAATATTTCTGTAGAAGTTGTGATTCTAAAACTAATGCATATGTTGTATGGGGCTGGCAATCACCCTTAATGGACTAAAAATATACTGGTAATATTCAAATTCGTATATGTTTTGTGAGTAGTGAAAGTTGAAAAATTATTTATAATTTCAATAACATTTTCAGGTTCTCCATTTTTCCGGGAAGAAATGGCAACCCCACATGTTACACCACCGACTACTTTTCCAAACAACAGGATGCAACACTTTTATATACACTAGGACATGACAATGCCCTTTAAAAGTCTATGAGCCTTAGTCATAGTTTCGTGGGTAAACACAGGGTCTACATAAAATTCAATTTTTTGGATATTCTTGCTCAAAGGCGATAGTCTGAGAGGTGGTGAATGGATTTTCGCTTCTAAGGGAAATCATGGATTATACATGAAGTGAAGACACGTGAGAAGCTTAACGGTTTTTACCCCTGTGTGTCCACTTTAGTGCATAATTCTTAGGCAAGAAAACAGGATTGGCATGACGTAGATATGACGTCCAGATTTCAGATGTGATAAAAAGGCTAAATTTTTTTTTTAAGAATGAAGCAATATGTTGAGATAACCATTTCAAATCCCACACAAGTATAACATACTATGTTGGTAATAGCGATGCTTATTTCTGGGGTTTAGTACAATAGACTTAAAGTCGCAGTGCTTGGAGATCTTGCCCCCACCAAGAAAGTCATAAGTCATAATAACGATGCTTAAATTATGTCTAAAAGATTTTATTTTGGTGTCGTACTAAATTTTATAGAATTATGTAAATATATGTGTTGGGCAATTAAAAAGATAGCAATATGGCAAATTTATTTCGTTCAATTGATGTCATTTTAAACATTTTATATTACTAAATATTTTTTAAACTATTTTGTGTTCACGAGCTTTTAAAACACCTTAAAAATGCCGTCTTAAGGTTCTCATTCCACGTGTCGATCATTCGATGAAAATATATAATCCATGACTTAATCCTCTGAAAAGTCGATTCACCGGCTCTCGGACTATTTAAATCATCCCCCAACTTATACACATAGTCTAAAGTTATTCATAGTCCCGTTCGCTACAGCTCTCCCGCACAAGACGACGCCGGCGACGACGAGCAGTTGATCCTGTGGTCGTGCAGTTGGACGTCCTCGTCCTCGGACTCGTCATTGACCTTGAGGATGGCCTTGAAGGTCGTGATGATCTCGTCGTTCTTGTTGTCGCAGCAGTTGCTGTTGTTGTTGGCGGTTTTCTTGGCGTCCTCCTTGGCGGGGCAGTCGGCGATGAGGTGGTCCGCCGACTTGCAGCTGTGGCACCGCTTGGGCTGGGGGCCCATCGAGCATTTGGCAGCGATGTGGTTGGCGAACTCGCCGCAGTTGTAGCATCTAGTTTGTGGGGGAGATAGAAAGAGTTGTTTTTAGAAATTGTTTAGGTCTTTAAATTATAAAAGATTATTTTGGTTTGATCGAGACTTTGAAATAAACAACTATATGCAAATGAATTAATGAACTCAAAATTTAATCAACTTAGTGTTGATAAAAAAAGCATAAACAATCAAATAAAAAATTCGCCAGCAAAATCAATGAATGCACAAAAAGGAATCAAGAAATAACAGTTGTAAAGAAGTGTCTGTTCCTCTTTTTCTAACTTTTCCCTTCTATAACCCGAGGTTCACTATTTCTAACAAAGAGACTTTTTCTATCTTTCGAAATTTTTGCTATTGAAATGGATATCTATTAAATGGAAACGATGAGATGCAATGAAAGCTAATCACCACAATTTTCTTACCTATAATTCCCAATAGTAATAGAGTAATTAATAATATATTTGTTCACGAAATGCACCACTTGTTAATAACTTTTACACTATAATGTGCAGTATTTTATGGAGGAGTTAAGAGTAATTTATATCCCAACTTAAATTAAAATACCGGGTGGTTATAAAATAACGCTCGCTATTCGGAGAGGTCTGTAGCGAGAATGAATAATCCGAATGCAACAAACTTCGAGACACTTACTAATCAAGGAGGGAAAAAAATGAATCAAAAAAAGAAACTCGTCTCTTGACCAAGGTTCTAAAGTACGAGGCGTAATTAGCTGGGTTAACCGTAATTGGCCATTATTGAATACGCCTCGTAATTTAGAACCCTGATCAAGAGGAGTTTCTTTCTTATGATTCCATTCTTTTTCGTCCTTCTTGATTAGTAAGTGTTTCAAAGTTTGTTGCATTTGTATTATTCATTAATGCTACAGACCACTCCGAATAGCTAGCTTTATTTTACATCCACCCTGTATTAAAAACATGAATGTGTTATACCGATTCAAAATCAGACGATGGAATTACGAAACAAACCACTTTAGTACAGGTCATGAAGTGTTTGTTCTCCTTTTCTCCGACTCTCCCGTTCCGTGACCTAGAAGTCTCTGTTGTTATTAACGAAAATTTTTCTATGTCTCCAAACTTTTGCTCATGGATATGGATTGAATGGTAACGAAGATTTACAAGAAAATTTAAGGAATCGTAAGTTAATGTGTAAATGCTCAGAATTTTCTTACCCCTATTTCTGATTATTTTAAATTTATTTACGAAATGCACAGTTGGTTAATAACTTCTGCACTATGAGTTTAAAGGAAATTATTACGACTTCAATTAAGAATTTAGAGTAGGTTAACATAAAAAAAGTTGCATGTTACAACGATTCCCAAACAAAATCAAAAATCGAAACAAACCACTATAGTACAGGTCATGAAGTGTTTGTTCTCCTTTTCTCCGACTCTCCCGTTCCGTGACCTGCACTTCATTGTTGTGATTTTTCAGGAGATAATATATTTGTTCACGAAATGCACCACTTATTATTAACTTTTACACTATAATGTGTAGTTTTACCGAGGAGTTAAGGCTAACTTATAACAACTTCAATCAAAATATTAAAAACATGAATATGTTATACCGAATCCCTAACAAAATCAAACGATATAATAACGAAACAAACCACTATAAGTACAGGTCATGAAGTGTTTGTCCTCCTTTTCTCCGACTCTCCCGTTCCGTGACCTGCACTTCATTGTTGTGATTTTTGAGGAGAGGAGCGACTGTTTGTGATTGACCGATTGTGTCCCCCCTACTTGTGAGTAAACATGCTGTTCCCAGCTGTCAGCCGGCAATCAGGAGCTGCTTTGTTGTTTGTGGGGGTAGCTGTCGCTCACAGACCAGGGTCCGTTACGTTGGCGGACTTTGTAGATGTTGGTTATTGTGCGGTTTTACCGCTGGAGATGGGTGACGTCGGGAGGGATGATCCTGACTGGGGTCATTGGTCTGTTGGAGTTTGGGTAGTTTGAGTGTTGTTTTGGATATACAGGGTGGTTATAAAATAACGCTCGCTATTCGGAGTGGTCTGTAACTTGAATGAACAATCCAAATGCATCAAAAATTGAGACACTTACTAATCAAGAAGGGGGAAAGAGAATGGAATGATAAAAAACAAACTCGTCACTTGACCAGGGTTCTAAATTACGAGGCGTAATTGGATGTGTTGGCCGTAATTAGCCATAATTGGCTATGCCTCGTAACTTGAACCCTGGTCAAGAGACGAGTTTCTTTTTTATGATTCCATTCTTTTTCGAAAAAAGGAAACTTGTCCGAGGCGTAATTAGATGTGTTGTCAGTAATTGGCCATAATTGACGACGCCTCGTAATTTAGAAAACTGGTCAAGAGACGAGTTTTTTTTATGATTTTTCTTTTTTATGATTATTTTTTAGGATTCTGTCTTTTTTATGATTCCATTCTTTTCCCCCCTTCTTGATTAGTAAGTGTCTAAATTTTTGATGCATTTGGATTATTCATTAAAACTACAGACCACTCCGAATAGCGAGCGTTATTTTATAACCACCTTGTATAGGCTGATTTGAATCGATAGATTGATTTGGATACATGTGTTGATTTGAATATTTAGGTTTAATTAAACTGTTAGATTAATTGTTATTAATTAGTTTGTTTTGATATACAAAGGATGCTTTGAAAAGTTGGAATTCAGTGATTATACACTCTGTCTACACTCTTAAAACAAAAGAGTGAAATCCACTCCAGTTGGAGAAGTGCATTTTCGACACCGTAAAGGCATGCATATTTTCTCAGGCTGAGTTAAAATCACTCGTTTGGAGTGATCCTGTTGGAGGTTTAACGCACAAAGGATCCACTCCAAAAGGAGAAGTGCATTTTCCAGTCTGGAGGAGTGAAATCCACTCAGACTGAGTTAAATTAGGAGTGTTTGTTTTAAGAGTGTATGTTGAATATTTAGGCTTGTTTTGTTTCAACATTTAGATCAGGTCAAATACTACAAATGGGTTGTATTTGTTGGTTCGGATATTTAAGTTTGTTTGAACATTTTGATTATTTTAAATAAGCGGCTCAGAGTCACCTAGATGGTGCCACGGAAAATGGCTCTCAGTTATGGGGAATATGTCGAGTTTTCAAAGGCTTAGCAGCCAATAAAGCAGCCAGGTTAGAAATTTTTTTTTTTAATACTAAGGATGATTTGAACTTCTATGTTGATTCGAATATTTAGGTTTGTTAGAATAATTAGATTTGTTTAAATCCAAGGTAGCTTTGTAAAGGTTGATTTCATAGACTTCCTCACATATTGGGTGGTTTTTGTTTATTTAAACGTTAATTTATTAAAACTTAAAAAATAACAAAATAAAACACATTTCAGAATTCCCTAGCAATGCAGTGCTGTAATTTAGTTTATTTAAATTATAGAGTAGTTTATTTAAAATTAAAAAAATAACTTTGGGAGTAGATACTATTTAGAGTATATATATTTTAATACTTAATTGGATAACGTAAGCAGATCCCAATTTGTTTGGAATTGTGTAATGCACCCTTCAAACTAAAAAAAAAAAATTGAAATAGTAAATATATTTAAATTATTGAACTGTTTAAGAGCAAATAAACTATTATGATTCTTAAACTAAGACATCCCAACCCTCTCCGTACTAAACTTTCATAAATTTCATTGAACCAAACAATAACAAACCATCCCATCAACACTCCCCAACCCCTCTACATCCATCCTCTCTATGCCAAAAGATCACGAAGATGAAGGAGGAGAGAAACAAATCGGGCAGACGATTATTTGTTTATGCGCACACTTTCTTCCGACACCCCCCTACCACCTGGGTGCGACCTCTTTCGCGCATTGACCGTCACTGGGTCACGGTCACCCCCACCCCCGGCAGCTGCCTTCTTCCCCTTATCTTCGTGAAGAAAGTGAAAGGTGCTGTTACGTTATATGGTTTGGGGACTTGCACAGAAGGTTATGTAAATAATATATAATATTAGGGTATATGGGTTTTTCTGTGTGTCTATGGTTTTTGTAATTATAATGGATAACAAAAATTAAGTTTTCAAAATCATGATAGAGGAATTGTTACTTAGTGGAGATCGCAGTCTTCAATAAGGAAAATTTTCCGTAATTTTATTAAGAATAATATCTAAAAAAATTAATTGAAAAATGTGTAAGCTAATTTATGGACTTAACGAATTTGCACTTTATAAAATTAAAATGCATTATTTTTGATAACAAAAACATAACTTTAACCTAAAAACTTACAGTCTAAAATAAATGTTTCATTCATGGCCTAACTTTTTTTTTACACATGTTAGTAAAAAGTTAGTTTTATAGTGTAAGTTAATTATCCTCCTGAGGGCTAGGCAAATTGGCTGAAGCGTAAACTTGTTTTCACTACATGAGTTAAAACTTAAATGTTTGACAGAAAGTTTAATTTCTTAAAATTGTTTGAAATTAAATTTCTGTAACATATGTTTATAAATGACTTTTAGACTTTAAAATTTAGAAAATTCATTTTTCTTTATTCATTTATAAAAATATATGTATTGTTGGAAAACCTGACATTCAGGTGATGGTATTTTTTGTCTTTATCCTTCACAGTGTTAAACTTAACTATGTATACAAAAAATAGCTTTTTGGGGTATTTAAAAAAATTGTAATGCCCATGAAAAAAAAATCATTTTCAGAACTTCTACTAAACTATACCTTCTTCAAATCCCATTTTTTTCCAACATCCCCCACAACTGTGAAACCCACCAACTGTCAGACAGGCCCGTAAACCCAGCAGATGGGTAGGGTTAGAGGCAGGGGTCACGTCTTTGTGCCGGCCAGCAGTAAACAAGCCCGGCAACAAAGCCAGGGGGGATTTGTTGGTCCAAAATGAAAACAAAAAGCACTTTGCAGGAGATTTTGGGGCGGGACTGGTACATGTGGCACGCGAGTCGGTCATTGGCTCCGAACCACGCTTGCGTAACCACCCCCTCTACTTTTCATTTTAGATCGTTTGAAGGGGGCACCCCTGTTTTAGGTTCGTTTTGTTCCCACCCACCCCGCTATAAATTTTCGATTTTCTATGTGCCGTTATGGTTGGTTGTGGGGGAGGTATAAGGGTTTTCGAGAAATGTAGGAAATAAATAATTTGTGTTTGTTGCTTCTTAAATGAAGCCTCCTGGTAAACAAAAACATTTTATGAAATTTACATGTGTGATTAGGAGACTAAAATGTTTCTTACCTACCAAATTGCTTAGAAGATAAGATAATCTTCAGTTTCGAATTTTAACGAATGAATGAGTTGTGAACTCATGTACACCTTGCGTTGCTAAAAAAAACAGCTTCCCAAAAAATTGGCCGCACATTTTTGAATACCATTAACAATCCTTGCGAAATTTAAACGTTAAGTTTAAGTTTTTTAAATTCATTTTTCATGAATTTCTCCTACATAAACTGTTCAATAATGGTCTTCATTTGTTTTACATTTTTCTTACTTACATAAAACAAAGCAGAAAGCTTATTTAGCCATGGCAAATTTTCTTTCCAACCGTCGCTAGTAAGTTAACAGAATTGCAATTACACATTTCCTTTTGTTACTAGATTTGCAATTTAATTTGAATTTTAAATCAAAGATAAAAACTTGAAATATAAACAAAGTGTTCACTTGAGGGTACAGCTGGGGAAAAAAAAAACGAATCACCCCTCGTTTCTCGGCTGGTATTCATCAAGGAGTTTTGTGTAAGGTGTCAATTTTCAGGAAATAGCGTGAGGAATTGGGAACTGGCAACAAAAATTGTTATAGGGGTCGTCTACATATTAAAATGAGTACCAACTTTGAAAATTCCAATGGCAACACCCAATTTTTTTTACATAAAAATGTTCAGCACCCTCAAAATACCCCATGTATAAAAAAGAATTATTTATTTTGCATTATTTGCTGAGATATTAAAGCCTTAATTTTGAACTCGGTTAGGGGCAAATCTCCTAAGTGAAAAAAGGTAATATTTTGGTTGTGTCTTTTCAAAACGACAAGCTAAAAAAGGGTTAGCATAATCTCGCCAACGGATGCTAGAATTTAACTTTCTTCTTTAATATTGGGATTTTTCGAAAGTTTTTTTTTTTTTTTTTTTTTAATTTTGGATTTTAAAATTCAGAAATAAAATAAAGGCTAGAAGATGAAAAGTTTTAATTTTAAATTGAGTCGTATATACGGTTATTTATAACAAACAGATTTTCAAATGCTATTAGTTGCAATCAGATTGAAAAACGTGATTATTACACTTAAACTTTAAACATTTTATGCAAATTTTTGTTTCATTCGCAAACATTGTTGCAGAAATTTTGTTTAAAATTCGTCGCACTCTATCGGTAATATCGGCCCAGTGGCTTGCTGGTAGTGCTTATTTCGCATTGTCACGCCACAGGTCCGGGGATCGAATATCGGATTGGGCGAGGTTGACCCATCCTTTCATCCCTTAAGTGGGTCGATAAATTGGGGACCAAGCATGCTTGGGGAACTAAATGCTGGGGGTTCCGCGTGAGGCTTTCCACATTACCGGGACATATGCCTTGCACCCCAGAGCCCTTGTATCCCGGAAGCTGAAATGGGCCCAGCAGGCTATGGCCCACTAATGGGCTGTTGCGCCGAGGAGTTCTAGTTTTTATATGTAAACCACGTATTGCAAATTGAGGGTTACGACCTTTACACAATATTTAAGGAAAGCAAAATAAAAATATTCAGAATGATTTGGTAAAGATTTTTAACCAACGCAGTTGGCACTAATCATTTAAAAAAATTAATGTGGTAACAATCAAATGTATTTAAAACCGAATTCTAGTAATATTCTAGGGTATTTAATTTTTAATATTAAACGCACTTTTGAAATTGTATTGGAAATAACATACATTTAAAAATATAGTAACCGATATCATTTAATGTTAATTATACAAAAAAAAAATACATTGTATGCACTTGAAATACGAAAAGATTTTTAGACACTTGACAGAAATCGATAATTTGAATAAACATTTACCAACAAACGCTTTTTAATCACCAAACGATAATGCAATTTAGGATCAAATTTGCCGAGTAATTTTATACACGGTCCCTTAAATTCGTCTTTTTCAGTTTTTTTACAATAACTCGGCAAATAATTGTTATTGAATTAAAAAATTTGGGATTTTGGTTCTACTTGATCTACTTTATCGATTTATGCGAAAAAAAATTGGGGTTGCTATTCATGTTTTTTTTTTCTTATTTAAATTTAAATAAAAAATTATTAAAAACAAAAAATTGATGAAAAAACATGTGTGATTTGTTTTTGGAAAATTAAGAAGTATATAATGAAAAAAAAATCTTTGTTAAATTAATTTTATTTGCAGAGGTATGAATAAAAGTTTGTGAAACTTTTTTAACATTATGGGCGTTCAACTTTGAATACTTATATCTCAGCAAATAATGCAGTATAAATGATTCTTTTTTATATATGGGGTATTTTGAAGGTGCTGAACATTTCTATGTAAAAAGAATTGGGTGTTGCCATTGGAATTTTCAAAGTTGGTACTCATTTTAATATGTAGACGACCCCTATTACAATTTTTGTTGCCAGTTCTCAATTCCTCACGCTATTTCCTGAAAATTGACACCTTACACAAAATTCCTTGATCAATACCAGCCGAGAAACGAGGGGTGATTCGTTTTTTTTTTCCCCAGCTGTACTAGCTAAACTTAGAAAGATTGTATTTAAAATAATTTTAATGCTAATATGATTTAAAAAATCCAGTAAGAACACTGACTACTAATGCTAAAATTTGATTTGTTATTAAATATAAGACACACACATAGTTTCATATCACACTACCATAAAACATTCAATGATCCAAAATCAGAACAAAAAGTGAAACAACTCAATCTTTTCGTCTGCAAAAAATTAGAGGAAAGAATCGAATATTTTCTTCTTTCCAATACTTCCAATTTCTTCTCTATATTTGTTCTTTTGTCTCTTTGCAAAAGCCTACCCATCCAAGAACCTAACAATACAATTAATGTGTCTTTTTCTGATGTCTTGTCGTCACGGCGGCCCCGCCCCCTACCCCTGTCTTCGACCAATGAAAATAAAAAAAATAGAGATAAATGAGAGGTATAGACTCTTCTGCCCGTCACTTTTCCCAATAACTTCTAAAATTGAGAACAAGCAACTAAAAGGAAAAGAAATAAAAAAAGAAAACAACTCAACTCCAACCCCCCTCTTTTCTTCGTCTGGAAGGGAGATGGGGGAGGAGAGAAGAAGAGATGACGGAAAACTGAGAAAAAGAAAAATTGGGAGAAGGGATCTAAAAGAAAGGGTTACCGGAATGAAATTGTAGAAATAAGGCAGAAATGGACGCCAAGTGATAATTTATATTGAGGAAATTTGGAATAAATCATTACAGTGTATTATATATTATAATTGTTATTCAAAGTGTTTAAACCACATAAATTAGTAAATCGAACTTTTTTTATCTTCTTTTCGTTTTCCTAGTGTTGCTTGTCGTTTGAATCATTTTGTTTAGATGAATAGAATTACCGACGTTTATTTGAGCTTATCTTTGACAGTCATTATTTTGAAACTAATAAATAATTTTTCTCAAGAGTTCCTGTTTTGTTGCACAAAACACATTTTAACTTAATTAGTGCAATTTTTCTTTAACTACTCCTAAACTATTCTAAATGTACAGCATTTAATCGAGTAATAAAGTTTTGATTTTAATGAGGCTGCTACTTGAGAAAGGACATATGAATCGATTAGTAATAGACCACAATTTTTTTTTAAATAGATGTGTTATTGCTTTCTGTGATTAAGGCCACTAGTGAGCAGAAAAGGCGGATGTGTCCGGCAATTAAGATCACTGAAATTGTTGCAGAATGAGAATATTAAATGTATCATGAATTTCAAAGGATTAACCCTTTAGAGAAAAAAACCTTTTGAAACCAAAATTATATTGTAAGAAAATTAATTACATATCAAATTACCTACAAAAACACTTATTTTACCAGTAAAACATTTAAATTCTGCCGGTAAAGTTTAAAAAGCCAAATAATTTTGCTTAAGACAAAACTTCATCATTCAGCACAGTAACAACGACAGAATCTAGAAGAATCAAATATATACTTTAGCGGTACGTTTTCAGGCATACTACATCCATAAAGATAATTCTAAAAAAGATAAACCGCCTTTCAAAGTAACCCCCTCTCCATTAGACCCCCAGCAAACTCGCATCTGACGTCCAAGTCTCCTACTTTTAGAGGACAATGTACACTGACAGTTGGACAGTGTCCTCCCCTCCCCTCTCTAAATGGCGAGTACAATCAATACACACACAAACATACGTTTCGCTTGTTAGTAGTAAGCCTGTAACCCTCCGCCACAGCAAAATCTTACCTCCTCCCCTACATCTTCCTTTAGATGATTTCTTGCCACTATACACTTAGACCCCCCCCCCCCATCCCCATTGCTTCTTTTTTTCCTCAACTTGTCCTTTTTTTTGCTCTCCAACGAAAAGAGTTCTTCTAACCTTTCAAAGTTCGCAACAACGTTGATACAGTCGAAAAGTGGGGTAAAATAATAGTACAAAAAAAGTTCAATAAGAAACTGTAGAAGGGAAGACAAGGCAAGAGGAGATTTTCTTGAGAAATGTCTTTTTTTTGTATGTCTTTTTGATTTTGTCTTCGTTTGATCTCGGATAGAGAGGTAAAAACAAAGAAAACTTAGAGCTAAGATTTTATTTATAGTACCATTGGGACTAATCCTCTAAATCTGATTCTTCATTGGGCTGTCGATATTTGGTCTATGGAAAATTTCAAACGAATTTTTAACTATCTTATTAATTATAACTATATCCTATATTAATAGATTTAATTTTGAAAATTAATTGTATTGATGGAGCCTAGAGTTTGAATTTACAAACATGGTTCATTTGGAACTAATCAATATAAAATTATACTTTTTTACATGTAAATTAGTTCTACGTGTTTTTTGTAACTCATCAAAAAAAAAAATCAAAAAGACTTTTAATGTAATATTTGGACAAATTTTTTAAAGAGTTGATGCAGCATAAAATTTAATAAAAAATTTACTCTTATTAAATATCGTTTGTAGAATTTAAAATTGAAATTTAAGTAATTTTAGATTGCTATATTTCTTTTTTGCCAGTTTAGTTCTTGTTATAAAAAACAATATTTATTTGTTTTAGACTAGTCTACGATGGTTCTGTATGAACTGAACAATGATGCAATAATGACCTATTTCTATGTAAATTCCATTAAGTTCGGAATGAATAGTAAAAAAAATCCCATCACGTTTTCAAAAGACATTTTAGCGCGATTTTTACATTTTTAATAAGTTCACATTTGCAAACATCTGTTAAGAAAGTAATGTTTTTTCGACATCAGCTACCAAAAATACATATGAAAAGCTATTGCACTTCAGTTCACAGACAATTTTTTTTTAATTCCTGGGCTAGTGTTATAATAGCATGAAAGTCTTTTCACTTACAAACTAAATTTACGAATTGCGTATGAGACGAGGACTTAAAAGAATACATTAGGGTTCAAGGTACTTTACATGAAACACGAGACATGCAGTGTCATACATTCAAAACTACATTTCCAAAAAGTATTTATTGTGGGCATACATTCTACCAATAGAAGATAAAAAGCAACTCCTTCTTTTCACTATCAATTTAAACAAAGTAGTAGAAGAATACTAAATAATATTACCGCAAAACTTATCTTACAATGAAACATGTGGAGTTAAACTTTCTCTATTCCTTGTTACCTGTTTTTTTTTGCAAATATAAATCATACCAATGGAGAATCCTTCTACTAACAAACTAAATTAGCGAATAAAAAACTAGAAAGATGTAGAATTAGTCTTCATTTACTGTCCTTTGATTGACCAATTGTAGGAAGAAATAGGGTATAATAGAAAAACCTGTACGCACATAGAAAGTAGATCCTATTCCCCGAGTGGAATGCCTGATTGGCCGGATTCTCGGATAAAGAACAAGGGATTCATGTGTTTATTTATTTCTGATTCCCCAAATAGATTATTAGATTTTTAGCTTTGACGAATGGGTGATGGTTGTGAGAAACACTTAACCATTGAAGAATAAACAATTTGGTTATGAATATAAGAACTTTTAAGATGAATATTACTTAAAATATTTTGTAATGTTATTTGTTAAGAGGATGGTTGCACATTTAAAATTAATCATTAAAAGCATGCTTGATAAAGAAAATTGTGAGCGCGTATTAAAATGTACCTGCAATGCTTAGATTTTTAGTGTAATAGAATCGAAATAATCGGAGTTAACCTTACTTATATTTGTAACTGTTATTATATATCCATAATTAATAAAACAGTGATTTTAAATGATTTAATCATTAAAAAAACAAGGGGCAGAATGTCTTAAAATTGAAAAATGAAGTTTATAATTGATCAGATTTACTGCACTCGTAATGTAATACAAAGCAATCTGAAAGAAAATTAAATACAAAAAAACTTTTTTTTCGTATCTGTAAAAGTTGTTTTCCTACAAGTAGACTCTCATTGCAAAGGAACTGCGATCATGCGGATTTCGCAAAATTGTTTTTTTTTCTACTAAAATGTTACACATAAAAATATTTTCGTTGTCTTATTTCAGGCTGAATATCAATAATTTAATTTTGAATATATATGAAGGGATTTTTCTTAAAAAAGATATTTAAATATTCTTTTAAGGAATTAGTTTTGAGAAATAGTTGAAAATTATAGGTAAAATATAAAGGGCAATTTTTCAAATAGTGTTAAGAAAACTGATAATGTTTAAAACGAAACAACATATATTTTTATTTAAATAAATATTCTTAAAAAAACATTCAAAAAGATTCTGAACTAATCACATTTACAAATAAAGATTACCGATCATGGTTGTCACGACTCAACACAGCCAATATCTACACTTTTAACACGAACGAGCGAATTTAACTCAGTCTGACTGATTTTCACTCCTCCAGTCTGGAAAATGCACTTCTCCTTTTGGAGTGGATCCTTTGTGTGTTAAATCTTCGACAGGATCACTCCAAACGAGTGTGATTTTAACTCAGTCTGAGATAATATTCACTCCTTTCCAGTGTCGAAAATGCACTTCCTCAACTGGAGTGGAATTCACTCTTTTGTTTTAAGAGTGTACGGATTGAAATGTAGTTCTCACCTGATCTTCCTGAACCTCTTCTTGGACATGGGCCTCCTGTGCGATCCCTTGCAGTTTTGTCCGTCCGGGCCCGTGACGTGTGTAGCCTCCAGTCCCTTGTCGGAAGATTTGCACTCGAACTCCACCGCTTCCTCGTCGCCCAGGCTGCGGAACCCGGACATCTGGATCACCGACTGAAAAAAGAGAGATGCTGTTGAATTTTTGTGTAAAGTTACTCCTTGTAAAAGCGGTGGAAGCCTAGATGTCTCTAGCTTTATGGATATATAAGTAAATAGTTTTTTGTATGGTTAAATAATAAATTAGAAAAGCTGTTCACTGGTGTGATTCGCAAATGCTCCGATTTTGGATGAATGATTTTGTGTAAAGTTACTCCATGTAAAAGTGGTGGAAGCCTAGATGTCTTTGTCCTAGATGTCTTTATGGATACATGAGTTTTATTAAAAAGTTTTTTAGTGTTAAATAATAAATTAGAAAAGCTGTTTACTGGTGTGATTCGCAAATGCTCTGATTTTGAACGAATGAATGATTTTGTGTAAAGTTACTCCGTGTAAAAGTGATGGAAGTCTAGATGTCTATAACTTTATGGGAACACTAGTTTTTGTAAATAATTTCTTTTAGTATTTTAGAATAAATTAGAAAGTTGCTCACTGGTGTGATTCACAAATGCTCGTTCAACGACAATATGTAGTTAAAATATCACTTTATTGTATGTTTGTTATCATACAGTATATACACTGCAAGCAGAAATGTCTTGATTTCATACAAAAAAGCGTCTGAAACAGGGTGTACATTATTCAGACACCAAAATACGTCTTAAATTTTTCAGACATACAATGTGTCTAAAATTCAGACACATATGCAACGGAACTATATTAAAATTAATGCCAAAACGTCACGCGGTGTTCCAAAGTGGTCACCCTCCCAAATACTGACGACTCTCGATATTGCTTGACTTCGGTGATCGGATGATAACCGGTATTTTCAACATGGTACGGCCGTTGACAGTTAAGAACAATAATTTTAATAATAAAAAAAATGAAATATATTCTTACTTTCTCGATTTTATTTAGGTAATTATTAAATTTAAAAAATATAAGTAAATGATATTTTTTTGGTGGCATATCAAATTATTTATCAAGTAAATTGAATTTTGAATTTTTAATGACTAATATAATTTTAATTAACAAATTTCAAGTGAAAAAGATTGTTTTACTTATAAATTAAATTGCCCTTCATCTCAAAAAATTCTAAGTTCAAGTGTCTGAATTACATGGCATGAAGTGTCTGATTTAAAATGTCTGAATTTGAAAGTGTCTAAATTTCAGACATTTACATCAAAAGTCCGACTCTACAGTGTCTGAAACATATTTAAAACACTATAGTGTCTAAAATACATGAGAGAATATTTCAGAGAAAGTACAATTAAGACCCAAAAGTGTCTGAAGACTCAATTCAGACATCATATGTTCTGAAATTGAGACACTGCTATTTGCAGTGTATATTTGGTTTAACGATACTCAATAAATCTGGTATGGTACGGTATGGTATGGTAGTTACATATACATCCCAGCTTGTGTGCTTGTTCAGAGAACCGCTTATAAGCTTTTCGTCAAGGGACAGACACAGAAAAAGTTTTTACAAGCACAAGACACCCACAGAAAGGACAACACATAGACAAATAACAACATTTATTGACGGTCACAAACATCCATGCCAGACTGGGAGTCAGCAGCTCCAAAAACTAGCATCCTAACGATTGAGCCACCGGGGCTGTATGAATCTGGTAAAAGACTAGTTGCCTTTTGTAGGCGCTAGGCGTGAATATAAAGGAATAGAAAAAAGAAGAGTTTATCAAATCGTTCTCAATTAAACGACTCAAACACAGTGAGCAATACAGGACAAGAAATACACAAATACAGATAAAGATGACAGTTATATACTAGACAGTCGATGCGTAACTTCACTTCAGTTCTCACCTTCACATTTATGGGAACAGTAGACCATACAATTTTTGTAGTATGATTGAAGAATAAATTAGTAAAACTGTTAACCGGTGTAATTCACAAATGCTCATTTAACAAAAATGAAACAAAATTGTCATTTGAATGCGAGGTTTTTAACAGGTGCACTGTAAAGCACCTGTGCAGCATTACTAAGTGAAACTTGTTTAGGAAACTCTGCCTGCAACTTTATGGAGTAAAGTTACACACCAAAATGTGAGTAACCTTCTTATTTGAGAGATTTCAACATTTTCAATACTTAAGTTTACATTGGTGTCGGTTTTTAAACATGCAATTTAATGCTTAAATTAATAATACTGTATTTCAGCAATTGAAAAACAACAAAGTTTCGAATGAAATATTTACTCTTAAATATTATATAATTTTAATTTAATAACTAAAATATTTGTTTAAGATGAAATGCATTTGACTATGAGTTATTATTAAATGCCAAAACGTATAAAAGCCTCCTATGAGTAATAGAGCATTTAGTCTTTTTCAGAACACTAGTTAAAATTTATATGAAAACTTTCTACTTCCATCATAATATTTAATATAAATTCTGGCGCCGAAATACTTCATTCTCCGGATGCCAAGCAGTGAAGCATCCAACTTATGACCATAAAAGATGCTACAACCGAAAAAGGTTCTTATGAAAGCCATAATAATTTTTGTTTCTTTAGGGATTTTTAGTAATCATTATATCTTTTGAAGAAAGAAGGAAGAAAAGAAATCTTGAACAAAAAACCCATTTGAAAGTAATGGAAATCCTCTCATGATTTCTTAAGACCGCTACACTAGTATTAAAAAGCTGTAACTGACGTTCCCGATATCTTAAGACATGCTTTCAATGTATTTCTGACATCAGTTTTGGTATAGAAATACCTTAGGGTGCTTATAATGTGATAAACTAGAAATTGTTACAAAAAAATATTATAGGGCATTTCTTTAAATAAGCATTAGGGGAGACCGGGGCACAATGGACCTAGGGGCACAATGAACCACCCCTTGTTATTTATTTTGTATATTTTCCAAATTAGCTCTTATTATAAATAAAAGATGACATAACAGTCTTGATCTAGTTATTAAGAAAAAGCATGTTGTTAGCTCACACATTTGCCATTTTTTATCACTGATGTGTATTAACCAGGTAAAAGTAAAAAAGCTCGCTCCTAGAAATTATCTTCTCATCATTCAAGTAACATTAGTTGGACAAAGTGGCTTAGCTTAGTTGAAAGGCAAGATGTTTGTCTTTCTTTATAATCTATAAATAAATTTCTGAAATTATAATACAGCATATTTTAATTCTGTTTTTCGCTCAACTACAATATGGGGCACTATGGACCACAAAATCTGGGGTACAGTGGACCATGGTCCATTGTACCCCATGCAACTTTAGAAATACTTTTAGTTTCAAAATAAAATAAAAAAAATAGTGATGCAAGTCTTTACTAATTATTAAAAGTTTAATTTGCTATAATAGTAAAATATTTTAATATATATCCTAACATTCTCTTCTGAATGTAATAGATTTTTCCCCATCTACTAATAGGTAGTGCCTTTTTTTTGAACCAGAAGTGACAAATTATTGGTGAACAGATGTTTTAGTTCATGTATTATGACTTCAAACAATACATAAGTGCTTTGAATGAGAAATGTATTTTTAAAATCGAATGTGATACTAGAGTGTTAAATTATTTAAAACAAGAAGTTTAGAAATTTGAGTTGGTTGTAAAATAAATTTCAACATTTACATAAGAGAAGTACAATATCTTTAATTTTTAAATTAGTATTTGATTACTGTTGATTTTCTTACTAACAAAAATTTGAGTTATTTGTTGTAGTTATAAATAATTAAGTAACAAATTTTCTCAGAATTGGTAAAATGCAAAAAAATTGAAGTTTTGTTAGTAAAGTTTTCAACCACAATTATTTTTTTTAGTAAAATATTCAACCACGTTGATTAAGGGAAGACTTTAAAAAGGTTAAAAAAATTAATCTCGCATAAAAACAAAGATTCTTCGATCCACAGTTTGGCCCTACAATTTTGGTGTTGTTGTGTATAGTAATAAAAAAAGTGTTTTAACTTTAAAGTGATCTTATAATTTTGAAGATAAAATTTAATGCTTTTACTAATTTTTTTTCATTTGCAAATATCAATGTTCGAAAATACTTTTTTGTTTTCCTCATCTTTTCAATATTGACTGATAGTATATTTTCTCACTAAAAGAAATTTTAATGCAATTGGATACTTAAAATTCAAATAAAATACTTATTTTACGTGTATTTTAATCTTTAAAAAGAGTAGATAAATTTTTTTCAGAAAAAAATAACATGGTCCATTGTACCCCGTGATGTGGTCCATTGTACCCCGAACCTGGGGTACAATGGACCACTTTCTCACTTGTAATAAAAAATTGAATTCAGAAAAAAGTACTTTAAAGTATAGTTTTTAGGTAATCTATTTTTAAACCAGGATATATATGTAATATATACACCTTTTTCTAAACAAGTGGGATGAATATTTTCGTACTTATAGCGCAAAAAATGAAAAAGTGGTCCATTGTGCCCCGGTCTCCCCTATTTCAAAAGTTTTATTCAATTTTCAAATCATCCGCACCTAAAATAATTTTTTCTGATCTGATGTATAAAAAAAAGAGAGAGAGAGATAATTTAAAAATAAGATAATAGTAATTTTTTTAAAAATAAAAATGGTATCTATTTAAAAAATACTAACTTTAATTAGTCGATGTTTAACTGAATATAAATACAAAGCTTAAATTAATAAAACGATCAACTTTTACATATATGAAAAAAACTTGAATTTGAAAATTTTAGAAACTAAGTGACGTTTTTGCCTGTACCACACAATAAATTTTACATTATATGTTAATTTGTGGAACAGGGATTTGACAGCACTTTTACCATCGCACAGTGATGCTAAATTAGACATTTAGAAAGTAGAGGGATTTTTTCGGCAGTCTAGTGCGGGTTACAGTTCTTTCAACTTCACATGACAAGATGGTCTTGGATAGCATCCAAGTAAATTATTTCAAAATTGAATGCGAATGGAAAGTGAAGATTTAATATCCCCCTTGAGAATAGAAAAATGTTGTTTATTTTTCTCTTTTACTGCGTTTAGTTGAATGCCTTCTTTTTAACTTTGGAGGCCATTTTTCTCCTAGAGTTAGGAAATAAAAAAAAGTATAAACGAAGAAAAGATTTTGAGAAGGGAATAAAGGAAGATTAATGCTCATGAAAAATTGATTTTTAGTCTAAAAATCAAAAGAATAACAGAACCCTAAATTATTTACTCTGGTGATTTAATGAAATGTATCTTTTTAACGAGTTATAAGTTGAATTATATTTTGATATTTAGTTATTTCGTTGTTTTATAGCCATGATGTGTACTTAAACGATTTTACAAGTTACAAATGATTAATTTAAGATTTAAACACTTGTAAGTAGTATTTAGTCCTTTTACTTTAATGGTTTCTTGACAGAAGGGGCTATAAATAACCAAAAATGTAAGAAATAGAGGACATGAAAAGGTATTTGCACGAAAATAGATTTATAGCTATACAAACTATTAAAGCTTTTTTAAATAAATATTTGTTCAGAATTATTAGTTAAATTTTGGTTGAATAATGTGACATTAAGACATTTCTCTACAAGTATGTACGTATGTGGTCAAGTATACATTGAATAAATGATTAGAATGGAAATGTGAGAATCCTGAAAGTACATTACTAGTATTTTAGAACAACATTTAATTTAGTAATTTTCTGTTAGAAACGCAATAGAATTTGTTGAAGTCATATTGTAGCAATATCTTTATATCACCAGTTCCTGATCTAGGAAGACTAAGACTATAGGCACAACCTATTTTGGGGGCCCCTTTACGGAAAATGTTAGGTATGATTTCCAGTAATGATGGTGCTATATGGCCTGTGTATCAAATTTTTTGTACAATTTTACAGGCTGCCCAATTAACATCGGTCAAAACAATCACGTTAGGTAAATTTCTCAGTTAAAGTCGCGAAAAAAAAAACAGAATGGAGTTCCAGATTTTATTATGTGCTGATATTTTGAGTATTTACAGCATTTAGGAAAATAGAAACTGAAATTTAGTTACCTGTAAAATTTAAGGGCCCTGGACCCCGGCCTAAAGAGCCTTACGGAATAACGGGAAATGCTTATCACCTTATTAAAGATATGTATTTTAAAGATAATTCACTCAACAACTAATTCCATTTCAAATTTAGCAATTCAATTTTTTTAAAAAAAATACTAGGCCATTTTAATATCTATATTTTGCTATTCAAGTTGAGCTGTTACATTTTAAATCAAACAAATTACCAAGTTTATAAACTAACATAGTTTAGTAAGTTACTCGATAGTAATAACACCCAGAAAGTTCCACGCGTAAAAACTAAGATAAAAGTTTTAAGATGGAAATAATATAACACCATAAAAAAATCCTTACTCTTTCATTTTGCTGAAAAAATGTATAAACCATATCAACTTCATACTAAACACGGTAATAAAAAGTCCCACCAAACCTCAATCTTTGCTTTTACCGTCCCACCGACCCCGCATCAGAAAGTGAAACGACTTTTCGCTCTCACAAAGAAGCTGAGGAAAAAAATCGCATAAAACTCGCCACACTTGTACAGGAGCTCTGGAAAGCGTTTATCAAACGCTATTAAAGAGGCCTTCGCTTCTGCCCCAAAGGCGGCTGTAAACTTTACAACAACAAAAAAGTTACCCAGGCCATTTTAGGTTTCTTGTTTATCATTTTTAGTCTTCAGAGCCACAACAGAGTAAGTCCAGCATCTGATTATATTGTCTGTCAAAATATTTCCTGTATTAAATTTTGAATACAGGAAATATTTTGAGTTTTACCATAATAAGAAATTTTTGTGATACGTTAACAGTGCATTTATTTGTATCTTAGGAATTGTTTTGTACAAGCAAGCGACAAGTTAGACTTTATTAGGTCTTTACTGCATCTAATTGTTTAACTATAGTACACGGAAACATTTAAATAGTTTGTAGTGATTGAAATTTGCTCTCCCACAATGGAAAAGAGAATTAGTAACAAAAGATTCCCACTTTCTTGTAGATTAAGAAAAGTTAATTAAAAACTGCTTAACCTTTTGAACTTGAGGATTTTTCAAAATATTAAAAATTACTAGCTAAAAAATTCAATCACATTGACCGAGCGATAAATATTTTCTTGCACCTTGACTTGCATTTCTTTAGACTCAAGGCTACATTTTCGTGATTGCTGAAGAAATTTAAAAATGAAGTTGAGAAGTGAATTTACTAAAGATATACGTATGTGTGTATATGAAGCGATGAGATTACACCAATAAGAAAATTTTTGAGTTCAATAACTGTTATCAAAAATCTATTTTGAAGATAAGAAACATAACAAATAAAGCCATTTAAATTGGGCTATTTAAAGTCTTAAAAATTAAATGAATAATTATAAAGCCATAACAATGCCATAACAAGCCATAACAATGAAGCTTTATTTGTTATGTTTCTTATCTTCAAAATAGATTTTTCGTAACAGTTATTAAACTCAAAAATGTTCTTAACACTTCGACAAAGCGATAGATTTTTCTCACACCTTGACTTACTTTTCTTTAGACCAAAAGCTACATGTTGATTCGCCGTGAAGACCGGAGGCAGGGAAACGGACTTACCAAGGAGGATGAAAAGAAACCCCCTTCAGCAGTTGCTTACATTAAGCACTTGAAGGGTATTGAGTCCCGGGAGGTGGACTGACCACAGGTCCAATCGAGTGATCATTAAGCAGTAGGCGGCGGTCGCTGGGGTCATTATGGGCTTATCAGGCCTGATCGACCTGTCTCGTAAAAAGGGCCGTTGATTGGAATCTGGTTAGCTCTTTTGCAGATTGGCTGATTCTTTACGCTCGTTGGGTGACAATAAAGTAAGGGATCACGGTTCGTTAAGGGTTTAATGGGGGCTGTTAGTGGGTGTTTTTTTTAGAGGTTAAAGTTGGAAATTGAGTCTTTAAGTTTGAGTTCGTAGTGTTAAATATTTAAAATAATTGTCGTATTGGTAGAAAAAATAAATTGGATTAATTTGAATGGTTTTGATCGACAAAAATGCTTGCAAAACTAAAAATATAAAATTTTTTCTACAATTAGACGTTAAAACATCAACACAGCAAATTAAGAGAATGGAAGACGTAAGGAAATAAAATGATAAGAACGGAAATATAAATATAATTTAGAGTGTTCAAAGGTTACCCTCCTTCTAAAAGTAGAATTTAAACTAAACAAATTATATAGAACAACATTTGGAATCTGTTCGAGTTTTAATTTTTCTTTTGGTTCTCATTTTTCCTATTTCAAGAGAGTAAATTTGAAACACAGTATTGTTCCATAAAATATTTCCGTTTTTATATTTTTCTCACGTTTTTTAATGCAATATGAACGGATTTCTCCTGTTATTTTTTTATGTCGTTTATGAATACTTGACTGTTTGGTCTGTAATCTATCAATTGATTTGAAATTTGTTATGGGGAATATAAAGGAAACAATTCTCTCTGTATATGTTTAAAATAAACCCAGAAAGACTTATAACTAAAATCACCTTCGATACTCCCTATCTCTCTCTATCTTATCCACTCTGACAGTTACCGATAGTATCGTACAGTTGTCGCATTTGTGTCACTGAAAAAAAAACACACCAAAATAACAACAAAAACTCCACAAAAATAATAGAAAGGAAGAAAAGATTAGGTTGAAGTCTTTTCCACTACCCCTCTCCTTAATCTTAAGAAAAAGAAACTTCCAGGATGGAAACAGATAGTGAAAAAGTAAGATTTTTTTTTTTCTCTCCACCGATGGCCGCAGTGAATTAAGATGAAGATGGAAGAAGTGTAAGCTGTGTTAAGACTCCAAATGGGCGTCGGGCTGTCAAGTGAGTTTCATTTCGAAAGGCAGGATCAACTTCTCTCCAGTCACATTTGTCAAGGACGCCGGACATCTGGGGGATTAAGGCCGTTTCGGCCTGCAAAATTGACTTTTTTCAGGCCCTCTTTAATGACGGACCCGTAAGCCGACGCCAATTTACAGGACCGCGGGGCGATATTTTTCAGGGCCCCGATCACCGATATTTCTTCGGGCGGGCTTCGTTTTTTTTTAAATGTAAGATTCATTACATTCATTATCCCCCTTTTTCGTTCCTTTTTCTTTTAGTGGAAAGCAGTAATAAAGTTTTTTTTTCATCGAATCGAAATGGGCTATTGATTATTTTTGTTAATAAAAAGAAAGAGGGGGGAAATAATGCGCTTCCGAATTAGTGTGGATGGACGAAAAATAATGACTTCGTTGCTTTATTGATGCCAACTATTCTTAACAATTTAAGAAACTATTTTTTCGTTTTTAGCACATTATTTCAGTGGTTAAATAAATTTTTAAAAGATTCGGTTTAAATCTATCTCTGCAATTTTTTGTGTGTTCGAAAAAAGATAATTTAATTTTAAATAATAAGTTGATATTTACGCAGTCCACGTTTGCTTATTCAGTGCACTCGGTGATTTAAGTCCGTTGTATTTCTAAAAGCGGCCGTATTGTTCGGTTGGCTAAAATTCGAATAAATTTTAAATTGGCTTTAAAATTCGCCGCACTACAGAGTAAATTTTTTTTAAAAATCTTATTCGCGGCTATTGGAAGAAGTCAATTGAAATATTTGATACCTGAGTTTTTTTTAAACACTCTTTCTAAGGTTCCAAATCACGAGTCGTTTCTTCGAATTAGCTTCAAAACATTTGCTCGTAGTTACATTAGACGTTTTAGTATATGAAACAAGTACCAACCAAGTCCTTCAGTCTATAGAAATGGAAGGTAAATTAGCGGTGGATGGGATAGTGTGGACTGGAGTATAATTTTTTTCTACTATTATAAATTATAGGTTTGTAGTTATTTAACTTAACTAATTAAGATAAACAAATTTAAGATGATGTTTTCGATATTCTATTTTTTAAAGATACACACGGTCGATTCTATCTTTTAAATAACTTCTTTGGGAAAATAACACAGTAAATCTGGCACGCATTTTATCATTTACTTCCAAGTTCATCTCTTTTTAAGAAACAAATAACAAAACTCAACAACGTTTATCAGACCATTCAAGCCATCAAAACGTAAGAGAGAAAAAAAAACACAATAAAATATTAAAAAAAGATATAAAACAACAATAAAAAAAAGATGCTACTTAACTGTAAACACGCGCCAGGTGCCCCCACGAAGAATAAAACGTATTTCGCCAATATATAATTCATAAACCCGAACAACAAAAGCCCCTAGAACAGCTGAGGCCAGGGACGAAAACTGGCCATCGCAGCAGCCCAAAAGAAAATACAACCATAAAAAATGAAAAGGAAAGTGCCCCCCCACCCCCCACCCCACGCCGGCCTTTTTTAAAAGACAGCCAATTCTCATCCAATGGACCAGATGCGGAATTTAGATTTAATATGTTTACGCCGGAGCATGGAAAATGAAAGTGGGAATTGCGTGCGTTTCGACCCCTCCCCCTCTCGCGAAAATCTCCTGTAAAATCCACCCCCTCCCCATTGGATTCAATGGATTTTTTTTTTGCAAATGTGTTGATCGTTTTGGAATTGTGCTGCCATCTATTAGCTCTTTTGTAGTTTTTAGGTTGGGTCTTCCTAGAGAACTTAGGGGTAAAATGATGGTTTAGACTGTTTAGAGTATATATATATTTAAAATTATCGTAAAAAAAGTAAGAGAAATAAATTGGATATTTATATTGGGGGATTAATAGATGTTTTTAGAGGCACACTTTTGCGCTATGAAATATAAGTTAGGGCTAAAAGAGTTGGAAAATCGCAAGAAATGAAAAGTTTAAGCTACGATTTGCTTATTATATCTAGGATAGCACTAGCGATAAAATGTTGGTTTGGTTGGTTAATTGCAATGCTTTTGGATACGTATAGTATTTACCAGAACTTTTGACGCTTGTTTCCTTTTCTCGTCTTTGCTTTGGCTGATGGTTACCTATTTATTGTCATGAAA
This sequence comes from Hylyphantes graminicola, assembly GCA_023701765.1. Classification (NCBI taxonomy): domain Eukaryota; kingdom Metazoa; phylum Arthropoda; class Arachnida; order Araneae; family Linyphiidae; genus Hylyphantes; species Hylyphantes graminicola. Next base: position 13,342,588 of record CM043115.1, read on the forward strand.
CTGACTATTTCTAATTTTCAAAACACTGTTGTGTTGCACCATTTCCTTAATCCATTCGTTTTCGCACCCGTGAAAATGACGGGATGTGATTTTACGGTATGGAGTAATCAGTTTTAACCATAAGATAAAACCAATTAGCAATAATACTAAAACAAACTAAAATCCACCAAATACAAAACAAAAGTGATTCGATATTTACGTGCCAATAAGATTTAAACTAACTTAAATCCACCAATTAAAGCACCAGTAAGATTGTCGATTTTTTTAAAATTTCAACTTAAAAACAAATGAAGAATTAAAAGTTAATACATGCATTGTCAATGCACAGATATTTTTTAAATCTAATTCTTAAAGAAAAGTTCTGAGAGTTAAGAGCTTGAAAATCATGGTCAGGGGAAAGAACAGGGTAAAGAAATATTACTGTTAAATTTTTAATCATCTGACTGATTGAGAAATGTTATTAGTGTAGCGATTGTTTCTTTGTAATAATATTTTTAATATTTACGAATTGATTTTTACATAGATTATATATTTTTTACTTGTCAGGATAAAAAATTGACCTGTGGCGCGGCTATGCGAAGCACCCACTAATTGTAAGCCACTAAGCCTCCTTGTCAGGATAAAGTATGTTAAATATTAATACAAAATAACACCGATTTTAAAATTTTATTAAAAATGAAAATTTAAAAATAACATAAACAAATATATAAAGTCTATATGTTTTGCTGAAAAGATTGTATGCAGAAAATATGCAATTTTACGTTTGTAACGTCTGGGTGATGAAAATATGATAGTAATAATATTCTAGCAGATATATCCTGCCATTATATTATAACTTCTACAGATTATTATTTAGCAGTGTTATTTCTCAAAATTTTAATATATTTTATCTCATTACCTCAAACGGTTTCTTTAGTCCTACCCAAAAATTAGCACCGACTTCAAATTACTCCACCACCACCCTGAACAAGCCCCTCTCCCCATTCCACCCCCTAACAAGAAGACATTATTTCCATAAATAACCAAGCCTCATTGTACCAGACCCTCACACCTTGTACCTCCCCCCTCGACAAAAAGGTAAAAAACTATTTTTAAATTCAAGGACGCATTCCACTCTACTAACCGATATATCTCTATGGAATGGCGACGCACACGCGACCCGCCTGGTGTTGCCACTGGGGGCAGAGAAAAAGATCTCTAAAAAGAGGAGGGAGCAGGGGTGCGAGTCAAAGAGTCCCTCTAGTCGAAAAGCGTGGCGCTTTTGTATGACGGAATGTTTTTCATGTCTTAAGACGTTTTTTTCTTTCTTCTTTTGCTTTCATTATGGTGTTTTATTTTTCTTTCTTGCTACCCCTCCACGTGCTGTGCTCGTGTGATGCGATAATGGGGGGACTTAAAAGGTGATGCGGAGGATGAATGGATCATTTGGGTCTTTTGGTTCGTGAAGAGAAAGTTGAGGCTTTGGTGAATTTGCATAAAATTGTTATACTTTTAAGTTGTAATTTTAAAATAATGTTATGAAGGGTTAATTTTAAACATTGCTTCATACAATTGATTTTGCACAGCTTGATGAATCAGCCTTCTTTAACGAAAATTGTGGATATAATAGTATTTTGCGATGTATTATAGTGATGCGATAATGGGGGAACTTTAAAGGAGATGCGGAGGATGAATGGATCATTTGGGACTTTGGTTCATGAAGAGAAAGTTGCGGTTTTGGTGAATTTGCATAAAATTGTTATACTTTTAAGATATAATTTAAAAATAATATTATGAAGGGTTAATTTTAAACATTGTTGCACATAATTGATTATGCACATCTTGAGGAATCAGCCTTCTTTAACGAAAATTGTGGATATAATAGTATTTTGCGATATAAAATAGTGATGCGATAATAGGGGGACTTTTAAAGGTAATGCGGAGAATGAATGGATCATTTGGGACTTTGGTTCACGAAGAGAAAGTTGAGGTTTCGGCGAATTCGCATAAAACTGTTATACTTTTAAGTTGTTACTTTACAAATACTATTAAGAAGGGTTAATTTTGAACATTCTTGCACATATTGATTTTGCACATCTTGAGGAAACAGCCTTCTTTAACGAAAATTGTGGGTATTATAGTATTTTTCCTGAGTAATAAGGCCAACTCTTATTCGATAGATAATTCTTGCCTAACAGAAGATTCCTGGACGCTTTCTGTTATTGCTGTCTTTTTTGCTTTCTTCTTAATATTTTATTTCCTTTTTCCTTCTAAATCTGCATGTTTTCTCGAAAGATGCCATAATAAGAGATATTCTCATTTTTAATATGATTAAGTTTAATAAAACTAATTTATAAAAGATTGATTTCAAAAGTTGCATGCCTGATATTTGTATATCGTGATAGCCTTCTTGAAGACAACGTAATGATACTGCTATAGTATACATATTGCGAGCAAAAGACCTACAAAAAATATCAAATGCTTTTACTGCCAGCTTTTGTGCAAAATATTTTCAAGCGTTAATAACAATATTGTTTGAAGATGATGCCTTGAAAAATTTTTTGAGTCCTATTTGGTGACTTACCCTGGTTCTCATCTAGTGCTTTGACAGTTTTAGTCAAAAAAGAGACTTTAAAGTGATACGGAGGATGAATTAGTTTTTTTCTACTTGTAAAGTATAAGAATTTAGGTTAATATGCATTAGCTTTTCATCAATACAATTTTTAAAGGTAAATTATCAATAAATAATGTTGGTTTTACATTTTTATCATAAATACCTGGGATTTTGTAAATAATTTGCACCTAAAATAAAAATATTGTTTTTTTCGTACGTGTCGAAAGTCTCATAAAGTGCTCGGAGAGAAATGGCGATGGTTGCTAAATACAAATAAAAAAAAACAAAACAATAAGTTATCTTTCAAAAATAAAATTGATATTCTTTCTTATATCCCGATGTTATCTTTCTTATAATTTATCCCAAAATGACATATTTTGACCACTCTTTTACACTACTCTCCATTTAAAAAAATCCATCTTGCTTTATTCCTAAGGATCCCGCAGATGGGGTAGGCGTGATTCCCTAGATCGCTCGTAATCGCACATAACGCCCGTCGATTAGCAGGTGAGGTCACTGAAGAAGAAGAAAGTGAATCGTAAATTCCTCCCCCCATATTATACCGAATATCGAATGTTATGCTGCCACCCTGTGACGGATGTACAACGACAAAATCGAATTTCACGGTCGGTCACGCGTGACGGGCCACCCCCTATCATATTCGACTCAGGTATACAGGCAGACGATCATTTTTTCTTCCACCCCCCGCTATTGTTATTTTCATGGCCCCTGGGCCTGTTTGTGTCTGAGGGGTTTATCGGGTGCTTAGGTTGTATGTATCCGATTACCATTTCAGTCGTAAAAGGTGGCCGGCGCGATTTTGAATTTTGATACTACGGCAGATGGTGTTTGTGGTTTAAGATTGCTATTTAGCGCTAAGATCTGAGAGTTTAGGGAAGAAAATGAATGGACATAGTCGGGGAGAAATCGTAATGCAAAAATCCAAAAATTTTAATTCATTTCTCGCTAGAAATTGATTGAAACTATTAAATTAACAAAATTTCTCAAGCTTTGTAAGATGTCATAATTAAAAAAAATATATGGCTTCATTTCGTGTATAAAAATAAAATTCGTTTAAAGTAAAATATTTATAAGCAGTATCCACTACCTTTTTAAGTAAAATATTTAGAAAGGCTTTTTTATTCTAAAATTACAACCTATCAATGACAAATTTGTTATTCCATGAAGAAAATACCTTGAATATTTTTAAACTTTTTAAAACTCAAAATTGATTGCTACACTATTTTAGAAACTTTCCTGGTTAACCGTAATACGCAGTATTCACTACCTTCATTGAACAAAATCTTCGAACCGTAATTTTATAAAAGGAGACGCCCTATTAATACAAATTTTTGTTTTAATGCTTTATTTAATGACTTAAAAGAAAGCGGTTTGAATGTTTTCAAACTTGTTAAAAAAAGAAAATTTCAACATTACGTTAAGGACCTTCCTGTTTAACCGTAATTTACTTTATTTTTTTACCGGAAAGCCTCCCAAGTAAGCCCTGGTTTATTCTTCTCTTTAGTGCCTCCAAAGCCTTTGAAAATCAGAGTTAAGAAAGTGAGCTTGCTTAACGGACCGTCCTTAAGAGCCCTATTTGTCTGCTTTCCACAACTTGAGAGTTTCTTTTTCCAGTGCCAGTTTTTTTACCCCCCATATATCGAATGTTGTTTTCGCTGCTCGAAGCATTAGGTGTTCACGCAGCGTAAGAATTCGCGAGCGTCTATAAACTTGCCTCCGTTTTATCTGTAACTCTCAAACGGCGGCGCAAATAAAATTTATACTTTTCCTCCCCCTCCCCCCAAAGAAGTATAAGTACCTTCTCTTGGAAATAAAAAATTATATCTTCTTTCCACTCATTTTACCCGAGACTCCCTAGCCGTAAATATCCGCCCGTAATGCCCCACACGGAGAATAAATAGCAAGGAAAGGACACAAAAATTGTTGTCGTTTGTAGAGGGTGGAGGCCTTCTGTTAAAGCCGAGATAGCCGCGTAATCTCGGACGGACACTTGAAATCGTAAGTCTGCGAACGACTTTGGACGTTTTTGTTTTGGAGCGAAAGAAAACTTGACGCTGGGGAAAAAGGGTTGCAATGGTGCTGTTTTTTTCTTTTTTGAAAACCTTATCTTGAACTGGGCCAGGAGAGATTTGTATCGCCAAATGTGTTTGGAGAGTTGAAATGAAAACTGGGATAAGTGTTATTAAAAATATTTATTGCGAAATGTGTTCTGTGTCCAAATGATTTTTAGATTTCAAACTACACATTTTATTAAACGTCGAAATATTATTTTATTAAAATTCAAAGGCTTCAACGGTAAACAAATTTTTTTGGTCGTTTGTAGATCGAGGGAGCCTTCTGTTAAAGCCGAGATAGCCGCGAAATCTTGGACGGACACTTAAAATCGTGAGTTTGCAAACGACTTTGAAATTTTTTTTTGTTCTGGAGCGAAAAAACCTGGCAGTACGAAAAAAAGGGTTGCAATTTCAATTTATTCTTTGAGAGCTTATCTTGAACTTAGTCAGAAGATATTTTTTTATCGCCAAATGTTTTTAGAGTGACCAGATGCATTGCATTTTGCAATACTGTTTCATTAATTTAAATAACTAGCTACGAAAATTGTGCAAAAAGACTGAATTTAGTTTTGTATAGTTTTTTTTCTTTCAAACGAAAACAGCTTAAATGAAGTATGATTTAGGAAAATTCTATGGTGATTTCATAATCGAAAAATTACTGCACGTTACCTACAAAAATGACTACGACGATATTTTAAAACACATAATTAAGAGCAACAAACAATAAAAAAATTGTAGTTAAAATTGCGATTTCACGACAAAAGTGCGTTCTATATATTTAAAAAAATGGGTTAATTGTAAAATTTTATTAATTAAGTATTTAAACTTTAAGGAATCTTCGGAATTCACTCTTTACAAGAGAATATTTTTGAAAATATGTTGAAAATGAAATGTAGTTGCCTTAAGCAGAAAAGAAGTTTATAGATTTTGATGTACATCTATATCTCCATACGATTACGATCTGCAATGTGTTTTAAAAACTTATATATACGAAAACTCATTATTTCACCTCTTCCGAGCTTTTGGAAACCATCTTCCATGGGATATCCATGGGCACCACAACAACAACTCATTATTATTATTTTTTAAATTAAGGATGATTTTTAAAACATTTGTCTCAAAGAATTTGGAAAATAAAAATTAGTTTACATTCAATAAAAAATATTACCGGTTATTTCCTTAATAAGAATTTCTCCAATTCATCGAGTTGTTCATGTTAAGCTTCAAAAGCTACAGAATAATATTTTAAATAAAAGAAAATGATAAACCCTCCAATTTTAATTTCACCAGAAACAGCGATGACGCTCCAAATCTAGACCAAGACTAGAAAATCCTGCCAATTGATCAGGTGAAACGTAAGAGAAAAATCCTCGAACCAATCAGAAATGCCGTTTTGCGTCATAAAACGTCAACTACGACTTTAGGTCGGGGTAAAAGATGGCGGTCTTTAGACCGGAGGGTTTCAATTCAATCAACTGTTAACTCATAACTAGCCCCTGCCTATTCCGTTTGACACACGGCCCCGCCAAGACATTAAGGAAAATGGCCAAATGCCACCCCCCTCCCCCCTCCCAATTCTACGTCACTTGCACACGCGGGGGCGACTTTTTATTATTTTTTATTCTTCGCTACGTCTTCAAATCATGCCCCTTTGACTTGGATCGGGATAGTTCGAAAAGAACTAAACTACAAACTTCGTTTCTTTACGAAATCAGAATTCATCTGCGTTGTTGTTGATAAATTGTTGAGTTTATCATGTAGAATGTAATAATAACTTTAAATTTCAATGAATCATTTGAAACCTTTCATTTCAAAACAGATGATTGAAGAATAATAAAATTTCTACAAATATTTTAATTCGGAATTCAAATATCTTAAAAACTAAGTAAGTCTTCCCCCTTTGAATGTTTTTTTTATTTTTCTATACAGATTTTCTTATTTTATTTAACCCTTTAACGACGGTTGGTAAGATAATTAATCAAAATAAGATTTTTATGTTTAAGTTTATCACAATAAACAAAATAAAATAAAAATGAAGACTTTGGCTCAGAACAATTTATGTAAGGCAAACTAAGTTACGCTAAAAACGAATATTAAAAACTTAAAATTTACTTTTTTATTTGGAAATAAAGTTGTTAATGGCATTTAAAAAACGTCATTAATGAGTTAAAATACACATAATATAACTGAATAAATTAATTTTACATTCTATTTTATTTATCTTTTCTGCATATCTTTATGACGGATATTCTATTTTTTAAAATTAGTTGTTAAATGATTAAATTAATTTCATATCGAAAATAAATATCAAAGAATATCATTTCAATTTCTACACGTTTGCTCCTATTTAACACATGAGTTTAACAAAAGAAATACAATGACTAGGTAGAGTTATTTTGATATTTTCATAAGAGTTATAGTTTAGCCCTTTTCGGAAAAATCCCAATCCATTTCTTTTTACGCGATGCTAAAGTATCTGGGAGGGTCGGTCCGTTTTCTATAATGTCCAGTTACCTTCCCCATACCCCTGTAAGATATTTTTGCGTAAATCAAAGAAATGGGGGTGACTTGTCGCTTGCAACGGGGCATTTTTGTCGTCTCGACAGTATTTCTTTCTTTATAGTGCATATTTTCGTTGTCTGAATGGTGTTTGAAGAAAATAACAAAACACATTTTTTGTGTGTAACTGTTTTAGTTTTTTGAAATACTTTGTTGGGTAGGGATGTTATTTATTAGATGAGATTGTATTCATAAGGATGTTTTTTCATGAGGGATTATTATTAGTTTTAAAGTCAATCAAATTAAAGAGTTTTAGGATTTTAATGTGTCTCACTTTGTCAAAAATTAATGGTAAATTTTTAAATTTGGGACTCTTAATGTCACCTCAAAGCATTCTGGATGGCAGCCTAAGCAAGATGCATTGCAAAAAGATCACGAATATAATCAAAAATTTGAAGGGACAATCTATAGCATAAGTTTGTATAGGGGAAGGTGGGTTACCTTGGACCTATTTTGACTTTTCAATTTTTATTTTCTTAATTACTTGCAAAAAGTGAATAAAAATATTTTTACTGAATACTTTATGTTGTTATATACAACATATATTTATTTCAACATGTTATTTAAATGATTTCAACTATTAAAAAAATAAATACAGAAAATTGTAATTTGGACCAAGGTACACCACCGGCGGTGTACCTTGGTCCAACCGGTAGTGTACCTTGGACCAATTATTAACAGGTAGAGAGACTCGATTTGCAGTCCTAAAACCAATATTTATTAGCCACATAAAATTCAACTATACATTTTACAACCTACTCTTATTTCTAGCCAAGAATGTAGTAATTGGTTATGTTAGGTCAATTGGCTCAGTAAGGGGTTTTATTGTCTCAGTTTTTTTAGTGCCCTTTTGGCTTTTTTCAGCTGCAATGCAATCTTTCTCGGGTGTATTCGTTAAAATGCAGCATAAAATTAAACTGTTATTTCATGCCATAGAAAAACATTTGGCTATCTTTCTGTCTTAAGTTTGAAAAAAAACAACTCAAATATTTCCCCCTATGTTTATTCAACTAGGCCTAAACGTAAAAAGGATGTTCTGCTTAGATATTTATTATAAAAATATCTTTTTCTAGATGAGCATGCAATAATTATTTTCTATATTATATCAATATGGTTAAAATTTTATAGGCTTCCATAAGTTTAAATAATTAACTACAAAAAAAATTCTTTATCACATCATATCAAAATTTCTTACAAATTTCCATTTTTCTAAATTTTACAAATCAGGGTTGCATATTAATAGCTTAAAATACTTAATTTTTCAAAGAAAAGAATTTACTTGAATTTTAAAAAGGGTTTTCAACAATCTGAAGCACATAAGACCTATAGTAGTGTACCTTGGACCAGTCCAAGGTACACCACTTGTATTAGGTTCGATGTACACCACTTGGATATTAAAAACAAAATAGTTAATCACCAAGTTAAGGTTAGACTTAACTTAGTCTCAAGCATGCTGTTTTATAGCTAAAGCTTTGCTTTATATTGCATAACCATCGTTTCTGAATAAACACTACATGTTTGAGTAAAAAATTACACTAAAGAATCTGTTAAAAATTTACTTTTGAACTGTGAATTTAGTTTTTCGAAACCTCTTTAATAAATTGAGCTTTTAAACAAACAGATAGAACTTCACTGAGATCCCTGGTAGCAAATACTTTAACTGCATGTGGTGTTGTTTCAATATCTAAGCTAATCGAGCTAGAATCAGCATAGGTTCGAGGTACACATACGTCCAAGGTACACCACTTACCCCTAATCATCTAGAAGATTTATCAAATTTCTAAATATTAAGCAATTAGCAAAGAATTAATAATTTCAACAGTTAAAAAAATTTAAAATTGATAGTAATAAATGAAATTGGTTTGCTAGTTATAAACACGATTTTGAATTATTCTATAATAATATTATTTCAAATGTAATTTTGTTTTGCTGATTTACTTGAGAAAATACTTCACTTCGTTTCATAGCATCTGCTAAATTTTATTTTTTATATTAACTGGTATCAAAATAGAAAGGACTATTAAAAACCTAACGTTCTATCAGAAAACTATCGAAAACTTTCCTACGATTCTCCATTAATCACCCCAATCTCTTAACATACAAGTAGTTCCATTATCTCACTTCATTAAGTCTACTTAAGCATCCGTACAAAGAATCAACCCGTATATACCGCGCTATCCTTCAAGCCACCATGACCTAGCTCAGCATCCGAGCATCGCATCTCGGAACGCGACGATAAACATAAAAAGAAGTAAAGAAGGGAAAAAGATCCTAAATAGTAAATTTTTAAACGCAATCTTATTGTGATTAATCTGAGTTTGATGGAAGACAGCCTAAATCTGATGCATTTTAAATTAACACGAATATATTAAAATATTTTAATAGAAAATAAATATAAATTTGTTTAATCATCGTAAAGATCTATAAAATTACTAAATATCTAACGCTTTGTTGTAGAACAAATAATTCATACATTTAAAATAAAATTAAAACTAAAAGCAATCAAGGAAAATAGTTAACTAAGTTAAAAACACGATTTTGATTTTAATTCCTTTATGGTACGTTAGTCTTTTTTAAACTGGATTCTTTGAAAGAATACTACATTTCATTTTATGGTCTCGTCGAAATTTAAAATTTTATACATAAAATCGAAGGATTATTAAAAAAAGTAATTTTATAACAGAAAGCTATCGAAAACTCTCTTACAATTCTCCATTAATCACCGCAATCTCTTAACATACAAGTAGTTCCATTATCTCACTTCATTAAGTCTACTTAAACATCCGTACAAAGAATCAACCCGTATGGGCCGCGCTATCTTTCAAGCCAGCAGGACCAAGCTGAGCATCCGAGCATCGCATCTCGGAACGCGAAGATTAACATAAAAAGAAGCAAAGAAGAAGGGGGAAAAATACTGAATGGTAAATTTTTAAACACAATCTTATTGTGACTCATCTGAGTTTGATGGAAGACAGCCTAAACATGATGTATTTTAAAATAACATGAGTATTAAAAAGTATTTTAATAAAAAATAAATATATATAAATTAGTTTAATTATCGTAAGGATCTATAAAATTTCTAAATATCTAACTCTTTGTTATAGAACTAATAATGCAAACATTTAAAATGAAATTAAAATTAAAAGCAATCAAGGAAAATAGTTAACTAAGTTAAAAACACGATTTTGATTTTTTAAAAACTTAATTCTTTGAAAAAATACTACATTTTAGTTTATAGTCTCGTCGAAATTTACAATTTTATACATAAAATCGAAGGTTTATTAAAAAAAGTAATTTTATAACAGAAAGCTATCGAAAACTCTCTTACAATTCTCCATTAATCACCGCAATCTCTTAACATACAAGTAGTTCCATTATCTCACTTCATTAAGTCTACTTAAACATCCGTACAAAGAATCAACCCGTATGGGCCGCGCTATCCTTCAAGCCACCAGGACCTAGCTGAGCATTCGAGCATCGCATCTCGGAACGCGAAGATAAACATAAAAAGAAGCAAAGAAGAAGAGGGAAAAAAAATCCTAAATGGAACATCCCTCGCACTGATCCAATCACAGTCGAAGTTACAGTTAGAGACGAAGGATATAAAACAGCGGATAAAAAATAATAAAGGAAGAAGATGTGTAGCAAGTTGACAGGGGGAACGAAGCTCTAAAAGCCCATTTAAAGTTGGCACGAGCCAATGAGCGCGGCGTCAATTAAGACGCCATTTTTGCGTCACGTGGTTTTGCGCGTGTCTATCAGGCCGAGAAAAAGTTTCGGTATTGAGCAGACGATAACGAACATAATTGAGTGGAGGCTGCCACCGGAAGGATGATAAAAGTAGTAAAAAATATAAGGAAGAAGAAGGAGACTGAAGAACATAGTGTCTTTTTTCCAGACAAAAAGCGTATATATATGAGATGAATGAAAATAATGTTCCGTGTTTGATATGATTAAAACGAAGACAATATTGATCTATTTAGTAATAAATATTGCCTTCTTTTTTTAATCACATCACTAGAATTTTTTAGTCATAGAGTCGATAAGGTTTTGACTACCGTAAAATTTTCAATACATACCTTATGAACTTATTATGATCTGGCTTAATAAGGATACTTATAATAACAGTTTACAGTGAACTTTAAATTATATTTTTATTATAATAAATGATAGTTTTTTATGATTGAAAATAAATTACTTTTGAGATTATCTTAATTTGTCAATTGAGTTTTAACATAATAGTTAATCACAGTTAACTATTTTTTTTAAAAAGCACTTTTTAAATAGAAAATTATCCAGCCATAAAAGTGTGAGAAGAAATTTTAATGAAAATACCGTTAACAGAAAACTAACATTCGTTCATATAAATACCGAAAAAACTAGTTGTTCAGAGAAAATACATGGCGGGCTCATTAAAGTTGTGAGTGATAGAAATCATTTCTGTTTCTATAAAATAGTTTATTTTTTCTTTTCGGCCATTTGCTTCAATGTCCTGAGAAAATACTCAGTAATGTTCGCCGTGTTTTTGGTTAAATGACGTTTTTGGCTGTGGATTATAGCTCTTTGTGACAATGAAAGGGCCCATTCCTAGGGTTGCCGTAGAAAATATTTTACTTCTGACTAACGAAAATCATCGCCAAAGTTGATTTTAGAACTGAAAAATGGCAGGGTGTTTATTTTTATAATATGTATTAATTCATCTTTTCTTTGTAAATTTCATCTTTCTTTTAATTGTGATTTTTATGTTAAGTTTATAAAAACTAGTTACATATAGGTGTGATAGAAGTTTATTCCGCGTATAACATTTTGGGTTTAAAATATTCAGATTCGGTAAGATATTAAATATAGAAGACAAAACCTAAAAAAACCCGATTAGTTTTAAAATGTAGTACAAATTATTATATAGCTTATTTATATCGTTAGAAAATTGGTATAGTAATAAATGTTTGTTCTGTAAAAAATCAATTTGAATTTCAATACATAAAACACATTTCTTGAATTTTTTAAAAGTGAATGGTAATTACTGAAGACAATAAGTGTCTTCAAGTCTAAATTAATTATGTTAATGCTTCGAAAAATAATTTATGATTAATTTTTTTTTCAAATGCTATAAAAATATTAATGAATTTTATGGATTTTAATGAAAATTTTCTCCTACTGTAGCGAAAAGTTTTGTTCTATACATAAAATGTGTACAATGCTTAAACTTTGATAGAGTAACAGTTACAAACGCCGCCTCGGTGGCTGAATGGTTAGTGTACTGGCCTTTGGAGCTGCTGAGGTCGGGTTCGAATCCCGGTCAGGCATGGATATTTGAATTTGTCAATAAATGTTGTTATTTGACAATGTGTTTGTGTCGTCCTTTCTTTGTGAGTCTCCTGTGACTGTCCCTTCTGGCGAGCGGGGTAATGGGCTACATAGCCTACGCCCTTCCCTTCTAGAGGGCCCATTTGCATTCCATTCCAACAGTTACAAACAGTAAAATCATGTGTTATTCTAATCTTTAAACTTGATTTTAAATGCCAAAATCTGTCATAAATCTAAAAATTTCGCCACAGTGAATACCTTAAAAGGTTGCCGTTTCTATTAATATACAGAGAATAAAAAAAAACCCCCCACACAATTTTGCAAAGAAACAAATCAATATCTACTTGATGTCGTAAAAACATTATACGACATCGTTTGCTGATGTTGATTATATAAAGTTAAAATGATTTTTAAGGATTTTACAAACAGTTACATATCGTTGGACTTTCAAGTCTCACTGCTTATTCACCTTTCATTTAAAAAAAAGAGCGATGCCAGCGCCCCCTTGGGCAGCCCCCCTCACTTTTGATTCCATCAAAAGGGCCTGTCGATCCCTCCCCCGCATCCACCAATTACATTCCGAGTTGAGAAAAACTGCCGTCTAAAAGGAATTTCTAGTATCCAAGCTCTCGAATTCGGCCAATGGCAGTTAAAGTGTGGTATAAATCTACTCGGTAGCCTCTGTTCTATTGATTTCTAACCCCCCTCACCAAAAGAGAGGCTTTCTCTCTTCTTTTATATTTCTTTTTGTTTTTATTACTTCGATGGAAGGGGGTGGGGGAAGGTGTACAGGACAGCGAAAGACTTTCTAAAGTCAAAGCCAAACAAAAGTTGATGCCCGCAATCAAAAGAGCTTAGGACTGCCCATTGTAACGATAACGACAATTTATTTTAAGAGTTGCGATGGCTCTTACCGAAGGAAGAGAGAAAACTCTGGGATTGTAAATAATGGCTCGCAACAAAAGGGGCACCGGGGGGAAAATTACCCCTCGCTGGGAAAGGAGAAGAAAAATCTTTTTATTTTTATTTTTATTATTTTTCTTATTTTTTTTTTAGACGAAGAAGATATTTTCTAGCTAATGGTTGGAGATAGCCGGCTTAGAGAAAACTCGTGTAGCCTTCGTGATCGATTGGGAGATACAGGACCCCTTTTAAAGTTGGCCCCGGGATTTATAGCGAAAGGTCGCAGTGAAGGTAAGTACGTCGATAAAATTGCGAAAAAGCCGAAGAATCAAGTTTTCGTTTCATTTTTATTCAGCATGGCTTGACTGAATCGACGTTAAAATATAGCTACACGAGGGGTATAGGGCATCGTAATTTAAATGCCCTAGTAAAGTGACAGTGAAAACAACATCTAAGCTGGATCCTCAAACTTATAGCGGCATATCGTACGATGTGTCAGGACCTTGTATCGCGGCATATCAAAATTTCACCAGGTCGGTATATTTATACACGGCAGTATTTATTTTTGTACAGCACAATCTGTTTTTGAAGACAGTACCGCTGAAAGTATCCCACTACGTCACGTTGGTGCCACTACTTTTATTTTAGGATTTTATAATAAACAGTAAAAGTTTTACTTCGAATTTGAATATGTTTCCATTTATAATTTTTTTTATTTTACAACAATCAATTATTTAAAACATTGATAAATTTAGCTTATCAAACGTTTAACATTTGTTAAAATATAAATTTTTTAAGTGCGATTTAGTTGATTCATCGCGAAAATAATTACCTTTAACGATTGTTGTACAGAATTACTCAATAGCATGTATTTATTGTATGTTATTAATAGGCAACGTATTTATTTAAATGAATTGAGGAATATATTTAGCTATTGGTAACAAAATTAATGAAACATTACTGTTTATAGAATTTAATTTTACTTTTCGTCAATGAAACAAAGAAACTTTCTTTTCATCCTCCTAGAAGCTTAAACGAATAGCTAATTTTTTAAATTAAACTTATTGAACTTTAATTAATTATTAATTGTTAAATGATTGCTTTCCTTTAACCTCCACTTAATAATAATAATAATAATAATAATAATAATAATAATAATAATAATAATAATAATAATAATAATAATAATAATAATAATAATAATAATAATAATAATAATAATAATAATAATAATAATAATAATAATAATAATAATAATAATAATAATAATAATAATAATAATAATAATAATAATAATAATAATAATAATAATAATAATAATAATAATAATAATAATAATAATAATAATAAAATAATAATAATAATAATAATAATAATAATAATAATAATAATAATAATAATAATAATAATAATAATAATAATAATAATAATAATAATAATAATAATAATAATAATAATAATAATAATATTAATAATAATAATAATATTAATAATAATAATAATAATAATAATAATAATAATAATAATAATAATAATAATAAATAATAATAATAATAATAATAATAATAAATAATAATAATAATAATAATAATAATAATAATAATAATAATAATAATAATAATAATAATAATAATAATAATAATAATAATAATAATAATAATAATAATAATAATAATAATAATAATAATAATAATAATAATAATAATAATAATAATAATAATAATAATAATAATAATAATAATAATAATAATAATAATAATAATAATAAATAATAATAATAATAATAATAATAATAATAATAATAATAATAATAATAATAATAATAATAATAATAATAATAATAATAATAAATAATAATAATAATAATAATAATAATAATAAATAATAATAATAATAATAATAATAAATAATAATAATAATAATAATAATAATAATAATAATAATAATGATGATGATGATGATGATGATGATGATCATTATTATTATTATTATTATTATGATGATGATAATGATAATAATGATGATGATAATAATAATAATAATAATAATAATAATAATAATAATAATAATAATAATAATAATAATAATAATAATAATAATAATAATAATAATAATAATAATAATAATAATAATGATGATGATGATGATCATTATGATGATGATGATGATGATAATGATAATGGTGATAATAATAATAATAATAATAATAATAATAATAATAATAATAATAATAATAATAATAATAATAATAATAATAATAATAATAATAATAATAATAATAATAATAATAATAATAATAATAATGATGATGATGATGATGATGATGATCATTATTATTATTATTATTATTATTATGATGATGATAATGATAATAATGATGATGATAATAATAATAATAATAATAATAATAATAATAATAATAATAATAATAATAATAATAATAATAATAATAATAATAATAATAATAATAATAATAATAATAATAATAATAATAATAATAATAATAATAATAATAATAATAATAATGATGATGATGATGATGATGATGATCATTATTATTATTATTATGATGATGATAATGATAATAATGATGATGATAATAATAATAATAATAATAATAATAATAATAATAATAATAATAATAATAATAATAATAATAATAATAATAATAATAATAATAATAATAATGATGATGATGATGATCATTATGATGATGATGATAATGATAATGGTGATAATAATAATAATAATAATAATAATAATAATAATAATAATAATAATAATAATAATAATAATAATAACAACAATAATAATAATAATAATAATAATAATAATAATAATAATAATAATAATAATAATAATAATAATAATAATAATAATAATAATAATAATAATAATAATAATAATAATAATAATAATAATAATAATAATAATAATAACAAAAGGTAATTAAATTAGGTAACCTGTGATATTAACTATATACGCCCTCTTTATACAGGTTGATTTTGATAATGTCGGATTTATTTACTATTATAGTATTGTAAAAACGTTACGTTATACTTCTGCTCTGTAAAACCCTCTTTCTTACTAGAAGACTTTGTTTGAGGGAAGCCAATTTTCAGCCTTAGGAGGATTTTTAATATTTCGTGATATATTGAAAACTTTGTTATTTCCTAACGAATCAGAGCGTTTGAAAATGATGCGAAATTAACAATTATGTTTTAATTATAGAAAAATATAACAAGTAAAAACTGGTAAATGTATTACTTGTAAAGAAAGGAACAAAATTTAACTAAAAATGTAAGATTAGTACAAACTTTAAAATTTTATTTTGTCAATAATACTTTTAAAAAATATGTTGGTTGAATTTTCATCATTAAAAAAATAGCGTTTTAAAGACAAAATCGGGTTAAATTTCTATCAGAAACGTAAAGCAAGATAATTTCGCTTTTATATTTCAGAAAATCACTTTTAAACACATATTGCAAAAATAAAATAAAAGCATCAACTTTGTTAAAAGTATTTCGTTAATAACTTTGACCCAAAAGATTCTTTAAAAGGAAAAAAAAAAAGAATGTGGCTAAACGAGTTAAAGATACCCCCGAAAAGTTTGATGGCTCATGTAATTCAATTAGAGAAACTATAGTTCTGCCGACAAGTTTTGCCGAAAAAAATTAGTTCCCATTGCTCATTTAATGGAAAATTTCCACAGAAATGAATGGCGCGTGATCCCCTTTTTTGTTCGAAGAACTTCTTTTTGTTAAGGAATGATTTTATTAGATTTCCTTCACAGAGATCAGGCTCATTAGCTTTTAGACCCAAGAATAGTAGTTTTAAATTTATTTATTTTAGGGTATTTAGAGAGGTTGTAGCTGTTTTAAAATAATAATTCTGATAGTCAGATTGTATTTATTAATTCAAAATAAAGTTATAGGAGGTGTAAAATTTGTGTTCCGGTTTGTATAATTTAAATTACATTAATATATCGTACGAAACAAACCTTGTAATTGAGTTTTTTTGAAAAGGTAAGTCATAAGTACACTATAGAAAATTCTTGTAAAAATACAGCAAGTACTTTTGCAGTTACTTTTTATATCAAGGTTAAAGGTTTGTTTTACAGCATAACTAAGCTATGAAATCCATAAATTACAAAAGAATAGTAGATAGGTAATAAAGATATATGTTAGTTATTGTCTATGTTAGCATTAACATAGACTAGTATTGGCGATACGTATAATTTAAAAGTCTTTGTATACTACCAATAGAATTAAAATTTAATAATGCTTTACAAGTGAAATAAGGTAGATATATTAAAGTCGATATTCTATTTTTTTTGTTCGTAGGTAGGTACTTGAAAATCAATAAAAAACTCATTTTAAAACAAAGTGAAATAAAAAAAACCCGTTATGAATAAAACAGCCTTCACCAATGATGATATAATCTTATCACAGTCACCAACCTTGCCACCGCACATAAAGATACTGGCCATTCTAACCCTCAAACAACAACAATTTATCTTATTACCTTCACCAAAAACACTGAGAACCCTTCAGTCGCACGACTTCTATACATACCAAAAATACACTATCAGATACCGCCTACTAATAAAAAGATCCTTTATTATTTTGGAATTGGATTAGAGGCCATTATCCTGTAAGAGAGCTTGGATATTATAGTATATTCTCGGATAGCTACACGTGAAAAGGGGTTTTAATATTAGGTGAGTTTCCCTCCAAGCCCTTTCCTTTAAAACAGTTGGTGATAGAGGAGCCGTGTACGGAAATCTTCAAGTGGATCTGGCCCTTTTAGTGATTCATGTACTCTTGGGTAGGCTAGCTTTACCTCAGAGTTGAATGTCAGTGTTCATCCATCTTTGGAAAAGGATGACGGATTAGGTTTTTATATGGCAGGCACGATTTACTGAAAAGGGGCGCTTCTCCTATAATAACTCAATGGGAGAATGTTCACTTTTCTGCGTACTAAGTCATATGGATGGTCTAGTTGGAAAACTAAGATTATCCGAAGTATAACTAAGATATAGGGTCCGGCCCGTTCAGTGGCGACTTTTTCCTATTGAAATTACAATTACCAAGAGTCGCCAATGAACGGACCTGACCATATAGCATAGTTTTACTTTGGAGAATGCGAGTATTGCAACTAGAACCTTCATGTAGTCTCTCAAGTTTCTATTCAAGGATATTATCTTTTTAAATAAATATTGGGAATTAAAAAAATCATTGTATCAAGTCTATGTTAATAGTAAAAATGCATAATTATTGTATATTGAGAATTGAGGAATATTTTGTTTGTCAAACCAAATTTATTAAATATTAAAAATAAATTTGTGAAAGTTTAAATTTTAAAGGTATGGGAAGAATTTCTTTGGTTTAGTGTAATGTATATTGATGCATTAAAATTAATATAAAATTAAAAAGAAGCCACGATAATATTATAAGTTGTTGAGCTACTATTTAGTTTTATTTGGAGATTTGACAGTTTGATTTCGAGTATAAAATAGAATTTTATCTGATAATTCCGAAATAAACACAACTAATTTTTTGATTAAGTAAATATACTTTAGAAGTCTATTTTAATACTAAAATTTTATAAACTCATCTATATTAGTATCTTTCATACTGTTGTAATTTCAGTCAAAATTAATACATTTCAATGAATTACAATAACAACACTCTTAATAACCTCAATGCAAGAAATGTTAAAAATCTAAAATTTTATGACAATCTTTTAAAACTAGTTTTTGAGAATTCAATCTTATCAATCAGATATAATCTTCATTTAAAACCAATTTACTCCAAAATATCCGTTATAATAAAAAAAAATAAGAAGTTGTCCAAAACCATACAGCCTCTCCTCCCCCACGAAAAAAAAATGAACCACCATCGTTTGGTTCAAGGTTTAGGACCCATTATCTCTTAAGAGAGTTTCGGTATTCCGGAGGAAGGCTCGCTTTACCTGCGAGTCGAATGTCAAAGTCCATCCATCATCGATGTCAGATCCCGTTTTTATATCCCGTTTTTATCGGATCCCGTTTCGAGGATCGGGAATGAGTGTCTTCCTCTTTTTTAAAAAAAGCCAGGCCCTCATCGTGCTGATGAAAAAGCCGTGTATAGTAATGATGGTCGAAAGGAGATGGTTTGGGTTCTCTCTTTCCTGGATAGGAGAGGATGGAAGATGAGATTGATGGATTGGTTGGGGGAGTAGGTGGAGTGGGTGGAAATGCGGTTGGAATCGAACATTGTTTCAATATTATATATTTATTCTATTTTTAAATAATGTATTTTAATATATTAAAAGTAACAATATATTTATTTTAATAAAACATATTTTTGCTTTTTCCATTTGGGATATTTTTTTTTAATAAATATAAAAGAGAATAGAAGTTCTGGATAGATTGAGGAATGGAAAAAATGGGGCATGTAGAAATGCGTATTGTTGTTTCAGGAAAGTTTTTTTTGTGTTACATTTTAATATACTTTAAAAGAAACAAGCGAATTTTTATAAAACTATATTGATGTTTATTATTTTACTATTCTTAAAATTATATTTCTAGTTGTGATAATTTCTTTAATAAAAATGTGATAAGTTTATTTTATCGTTCAAGTTTAAATAATAAGCGACTAAAAATGTGCCGTGTATAGTAATGCTGGCTGAAGGAGATGGTTTGTTCCTCTCTTTCCTGGATAGGAGAGGATGGAAGATGAGATTGATTGATGAGTTAGTGGAGTGCGTGGAAATACGGCTGGAATCGAACATTGTTTCAAAATTGTATATTTATTCGACTTTTTAAAAAGTGTATTTGGAATATATTAAAAGTAACAATCTATTTGTTTTAATAAAACAATTTTTTGCCTTTTAATTCACTTTTTCTGTTTGGGATAAGTTTTATAATGAATATAGAATAGGACAGACGATCTGAATAGATTGAGGAATGAAAAATATGGGGTATGTGAAAATGTGCATTGTGTTTTCAAATTTTTTTTGTGTGTTATATTTAAACATACTTAAAAACAAGAGCATTTTTAAATATTGTATTTATGTTCATTAATTTGCAATTCTTAAAACTATATTTCTAGTTGCGATAATTTTTTTAAATTAAAATGTGGTAAGTTTATTTTACTATTCAAGTTATAAAAGATAAGCTACTAAAAATCCACCGTATGTGATAATGATGGTCGAAGGAGATGGTTTGGTTCCTCTCTTTCCTGGATCGGAGAGGATGGAAGATGAGATTGATGAATGGGTGAGAAGAGTAAGTGAAGTGCGTGGAAACGCGGATGAATCGAACTTTGTTTCAAGATTATGTATTTATTTGGTTTTTTGAATCGTGTATTGGAATATATTAGAAGTAACACTATATTTATTTTAATAAAACAATTTTTTGCGTTTTTTAATTTACTTTTTCTATTTGGGATAAGTTTTATAATAAATATAGAGTAGGATAGGCGATCCGGATTTATTGAGGAATGGAAAAAATCTGGTATGCGAAAATGCGCATTGTTGTTTCAAAAATGGTTTTTGTGTTCCATTTAAGTATACTTCAAAAGAAACAAGTGCATTTTCAGAAAACTGTATTTATGTTTATTTATTAGCTATTATTTAAATTGGATTTCTAGTTGTGATAATTTTTTAGATAAAAATGCGGTAAGTTTATCTTATTATTCAAGTTATAAATAATAAGCGACTAAAAATGCTCCGTGCATAGTAATGATGGCTGAAGGAGATGATTTGGTTCCGTTCTTTCCTGGATCTTAGAGGATGGAAGATGAGATTGATGGATTTGTGAGTTGAGTAAGTTTAGTGCGTGGAAATGCGGTTGGAATCGAACATTGTTTCAATATTATATATTTATTATATTTTTTTAAATAGTGTATTAGAATATATTAAAAGAAACAATATATTTATTTTAATAAAACAGCTTTTTGCTTTTTCCATTTGGGATAATTTTTTTAACAAATATAAAAGAGAATAGAAGATCTGGATAAATTGAAGAATGGAAAAAACGGTGTATGTAAAAATGCGTATTGTTGTTTCAAGAATTTTTGAGTAAGTAGGTAAGTAGAGTAAGTTTAGTGCGTGAAAATGCGTTTGGAATCGAACATTGCTTCAAGATTGTATATTTATTCGATTTTTTAAATAGTGGATTGGAATATATTAAAAGTAGCAATCTATTTATTTTAATAAAACAGTTTTTTTTTTGCTTTTTCTATTTGGGATAATTTTAAAACAAATATAGAAGAGGATATAGGCGATCTTGATAGGGAATTTAAAAAATGGGGTATGTGAAAATGCGCTTTGTTGTTCCAAAATACTTTAAAGAAACAAGTGCATTTTTAGAAAACTGTATTTATGTTAATTAATTTCTATTCTTTAAATTATACTTCTAGTTGTGATAATTTTTTAAAAATAAAAATGGGGTAAATTTATTTTATTATTCAAATTATAAATTATAAGCGACTAAAAATGGCTCCGTGTATAGTAATGATGGCTAAAGGAGATAGTTTGGTTCCTCCTCTTCCTGGATCGAAGAGGATGGAAGATGAGATTGATGGATGGGTAAGTGGAGAAAGTGGAGTGAATGGGAATGTGAAACATTTTTTCAAAAATAGATATTTATTGAATTTTTTAAAAATATTATGCTGAAATATTTTTAAAGTAACAAGCTACATTTTTTAATGAAAGCCACTTAAAAAATGGCTTCTTTTTAGGTATATTTTTATTTGTGATAATTTTTATAATAGAAAGAGGAGAGGAAAGAAGATGATATTGATATTTTGATGAGTTGAAGAAAGTGATTCATATATGCTTCAAAGAGGCGTATTGTGCGTATTTTTTCAAAGGCAGAGATTTATTCAGTTTTCTTGGGGTTATATATAAAAGTATTATGAGAAGCAATCCGTACTATTTTGTGAATTATTTAATGGTATATATCCAAAAGCCGACGTTTATTACTTAGTTTAAATATAAATTTTTAAAGAATAAGTATGTTCAAGAGATTTAGACACTGTTAAAAATTTGGCGTGGTTTCACCCAAAACTATGTAGAATAACTAAATTTATTTTGGGTTTTTGGACTAGAATTTTTTTTCGAAAATTCTTTTTCTATTTTTATATCACATCATACAATTTTTTTCTCCATCGATTAAATTGCAATAAAGTGTTTCGGTTTCTTACTATCTGGTAATTTAATCAGTAGTTCTTTTAAGATGGTATTTTTTTAATTAAAAATTGAAGATTAAAATATTACCTATACATTTCTAGAATAATAAAATTAATCTGATGTTTTTACTTATGCATTGATAAAATGTTACTATCAAATATAACTAAATTTATGTTTTTATTTGGAACACTGAGCCTTGTATATAACTTCGATTTTTCCAAAGCTTTGCCGCATTCTCTCTAATTTCCGAGAAACAAAGCCGAAACTCCTCAACTACCAAGCTGTCTCAAAAGAAACACAAGGACGGAGATTCCAAAAGAGAAATCGCCTTAAATGACACCTCGAATTCGAGTCGGGTGAGTGCAGATTCATGTTCGCCGAAGATTTGCGTCGGGCTCGAACGGCGGATTCCTCTTATCATATAGCCCGACTGCGCTTTTGGAATCGAAAAGAGGGCTTAGCCGTAAGCTCTTTTTAACTAGGAATTTCTGATGATTTGGTGGCAGCAGTGAAGTTTCTTGTTCTTTTTGTCTCCACATAATCCGCGAGTACACACGAAGTGCTTTTCGCCCACTTCCGCCGCAAGATGCTTCAAGGGAAAATAAAGGGCCCAATAAGAATAAACGCTGCTTTGTGTTTTGTTTCTTTTTAGAAATCTCTGCGAAACGTTTAGTTTTGTATGTTGGAATATTTTCCTTTATAGTGTTTCAACAAAGAATTTTATTTAGTACCGTTTATACACTGTTTTCTTCAATATCATTTTAACAATAAATGCAACTCTGTGTTTTTTTCTTTATTGAAATCTCTGCAAAACATTTAGTTTTATGTGTTAGAATGCGTTCTCTTATAGCATTTCGACGATGCTTTTTTAATACCGGTTCTACACACGGCTAATTTTAATAACAAAGCCAGAGAAGTTTTCCCAAACATGAGCGTAGACGGAATTTTTGACGTCACTGTTCCGAGTGCCGAAGATCGAGGAACTAGTTCGGACGCATTCGGAACCCTAACCATGTAGTTAGCCGTGAACGAGTGCTTCCGAACAGGTTTCGAGACAGGTGATCTTCATCTTCGGAACAACGTCACTCAAATTTGACGTCAAAATTTTCGTCCCCGTGCTTATTTAGGAGAGCTTCTTTGGCCTTAGTAGTTGAGTAGGCCGTGTTCTGCACCGTTTTCTTCAATATAATTTTAACAACTTTTTCATGTAGGTTTTCATCATTACCATTAATCATATAGGAATAATCAATTTAATGGCCATACTATATTTTAATATAAGGTATAACTAAAATTCAGTAAGTTTGAATGAACTTACATAGTAGTAAATTATTTGTATGCTTGATGTATTTACAGTTTTTACTAACCAAGGCTAAAATTTAAATATTTTTAAAAAGAAAAAAATTAACGTTTTTATGCATTAACATAAACTAGACAACTGGACACCAAATTAAAATCTTTTTTGAATTAAATTAAAATTTATTCATTGATTGAAATTCAAAACTAAAGTAAATACGTTATGTGTCTTTGCATTATATATTGGAATTTTTATATTTTTGTAGAGTCAAAAATGTTATTTGAATTACGCTTATTTTTTACTATACTTTGATTTTAAATAGATTTGACTAAAAAAATTATTAAATGCGTAATACGTACATTTTAAAAGTATTAAGGTTTCTGTATTTGGGTTAAAATTTTAAAAAGCAGTCTGAATTTTCAAAGTATTATTAAATTGTTGAATGAACATCGATAAATTTGTATTATTTTACTATTAATTGGAAAATAAATGTCAGATAAGATTTTTTAAATAAAAAGTCAGCAAAACTTTCAAAAGTTCATGTGCAACTGAAAATAAAATATTTATCAACCTTTATGAATTAATGAGAATTGATTATATCGTAGATAAGACAATTTCGGAACGAAAACATAGCTTTCTTCTCAATGGTCAATATAAACCCAAATAACAATCTTTAAAAAGCCAACTGCGATCGAGGTCCCGCCTATTAAACCCTACCATTGGCTGTCCCTATCTTCTAAAAAAAAAAGCATTCTCCAATCTAAAATCTTCGTCAAAAGTTCAATCAATTACTCCACGAATTGTTGGTCGGCAATCAAGAAAATTTCTTTCAACGCAGTGAAAAAGGAGTAAGATAAAGGAATAAAAAAAAAAGCTTAAGATAAGGTGGCAAAGAAAAAGAATGGAGGCAGGCTTTAGTTTCATTCCTATCTTCAATCCTATTAACTTTGAACAAAACTTCTGAAACCTTAGATGAAAGCGTTCCAACGGAATAGCTTTAACGCCCCCCCCCCCCTCTCTCTACCCGAGAACTGTGTTTTTTCCAATACCTTTTCTTCACCATTTATTCGTCTCATTTTCATTTTTTTTACTCCATTTTTTTTTCGTTCATGTCTCTTCACTATTTCTTCATCCCGCACTTTCGACACACAACAAAAGTAACGAAAAGAAAAATATATCAAAAAATGAAGAAAATACCTCTAAGAAATATATCGAACCGAATAAAAATATATATACAAGGGGAGAGGAAAAATATCCAAGAACCCCAGAGAAAGAAAAATAAAAGAAAGATGAAAAAATATAAAGATTTTCATCTCGAATTTCAGAACATTCTTCTTTATTTTTTTGGTGTTGTTGGGGCGCTATTCCTTGTGAAGTTCGATTAGTTTCTTCAAGTTGGGTGACTCAATTCATGGATTCTCGGCGTCAGCCAATTACTGGACCGGCCGTGACTGGCAGAAGAAGCGATCACGTGATTCGTCTTCAGTTCCCTTTTCTCTAAATCGGGAGACGACAGCATTTTTGACTTTTCTTGCGATTCTTCGATTTTTTTTATCTGATAGGATCCGGTTGCGGAAGAATTGTTCCTTTTTTTGTTAAAGGTGGAAAAAAAATTGATGTAAGATTTTTTGGGTATATTCGTGATACTGACCAATGTCTTATTGGTCTCATCGTCAATAATCAATTGCTGTAGCAAATCACACTTTTTATATCAATTATTTTTTCCCAAGAAATTTAAATGTTGCCTTTTATTTACGTTAAATTTTCTTTATAAAGTGAAAAGTAGAAAGTTTCAGAATCCTCTTGTTCGTCAGCCAACCTATAGATTGAACCAGAAATTCCACAAACAAGCTTATTACTTTAATTTAAAAGCATTGATCGAGGAGTGTGTAACCTTAGCTTATAACTTTCTATAGTACAGCTAGCTATAAACTATAGTACAAGCTTATAACTTTTAATTGATACTTGCTAAATCAAAGAATTTAAAGGAAATTGTGTACCCTAGGAAATTTTCAATATCGTTAAAACTTAAAAAATGTATGGAAACTACTATTAGTGCAAGAGCAATTTTTCAAAAACCTCAGTATTCAGTCCGACAGGTAACTAGGCATTCCAAAATAATAATAAAAAGGCATGTAGCTCTTTTAGATAGAACTGTAGAGTGGTTTCGACAAACAAACTTACATACGGACCAATGTCCAAAAACTTCTTTTCCAAAAGCATCACCCTCCCAAAACACGTAGAAAATACATAATCTAATTTCACCCCCATAAAAATGTACAGCATTTAAAAGCTATTAAATTTTAGTAAATTTCGTTGCTGTCGTATTTTTGTACTTTATTTCATTGATGTAACATCTATTACCAAATGAAAATTAGTATTTAAAAAGGAATGAGTTGTGATGGTTTGATTACAGAAAAAATTGAAAAGTAATAACCATATTTTTTAATGAAATATAGATGCATTACAAATAATTGAAATTAGAGGAGAGTACAATAGAAATGAAACACTTTGAAGTCAAATCAAAATATTTCGATTCCCTAAATTTGACAAAAAGAATGCATATGTATTGTATTTATGTATGTAGTATATGTAGTGTTTTTATGTATGAAATCAAGCTATCATAAATAGTTGGCAGCATTTAAAAAGAACTTTTTATTCGTAACAATTCAGTAAATTTGAATAAAATAAAGAGATTATTATTATTTAAGTTGAATAGCTTGTATTCCGATATTTTTTTTAGAAAGTTCTTTGATTGAACGGGAAAAAACTGAAATCCAATGCTTCTTGTTTCGACAAAGATTGAAACCTTGTAAGTTCCAGGTCAGATTGGGATCATTTTCATCTTCCAGTCCCCCATTCCATTAGAGTAGGGCAATAAATTAATTTCATGCCCCCCTACAATAAATTGCAAACTTCTGTATTCGCCATTTCTTGTTTATTCATTGTAGAGTTTCTATGAATGCTAATATAAAAAAGTACGAGAGAGGGAAGTTCATTGAAATGAGTTGTTATAGTTTTGTATTGAGTTGTTATAGTTTTGCATTGAGTTGTTATAGTTTTGCATTGAGTTGTTATAGTTTTTGTATTGAATTGTTTAATTTTTTGTGTTGAGTTGTTGTAGTTTTGTATTGAGTTGTTATAGTTTTGTATTGAGTTGTTGTTACAGTTTTGTGTTGAGTTGTTATAGTTTTGCATTGAGTTGGTTGTAGTTTTGTATTAGGTTGTTATAGTTTTGTATTGAGTTGTTATAAATGATTACATGAAATATACTGTTATTTGTTGATAAAGTATGGTTAGATGGTAATAATATAAACTGTTAGGTGTAAAAGTGTACCTATATAGTCGAAACTTAGACTCATAGATATTGAAACTTATTAAAATTCATTTCGACTTTCACTTTTTCATTATTTTAAATATTTTAAAAATGTGAAGTGAATTATTGTTTTATTTTAAATGTGTGAATGAAGTTAAATTACTAAGAAAACTGCAAATTCGTGAAAGTTGGAACGTTGAAGGTCAAAAATCTAATTAATAAACTTTCAGTGTGCATTAGCTGCTTTTAAGTTATTAAATAGTAACTTATCCTAATAGTTGGAATTGAAATGTTATTAGTCCATAAACTAGAATTTATTGAACAAAAATATTCAATGAATTAATTTTTCATTTTAGTTAGCATAATATATACCATTTTAATTTTTCATAAAATCTCATTATGGTCATATCATCAAAGACACCTTAAATCAATTTCTTATAATATTTTTGATTTTCACTGCGTTACTTCCTTCAAACAAAATAGATAAATAAACATGAAAAAACATAAAATACATAAACATAAAAGAAACCTTTCCGGTTGTTCGTTAACTCGCAGTCTAGGAAAAGGTCCTTAATAAGAAGACGGCTTTTGTGCCTTGATCATTTGAGGAACAACGATAATATTGAACGAAAACATTTAATGAAATCATTTTCCATTTTAGTTAGGATCATATAAACCATTTTAATTATTCAAAAAATCATTATGGTCACATCATCAGAGAACCATTAAATCAATCTCTTTCAATATTTTTCATTTTCACTGTTACTTCCTTCCCCAAAAAATAGATAAAAATAAACCTGAAAAAACACAAAATACATAAACATAAAAGAAACCTTTTCGGTTGTTTGTTAACTCGCAGTCCAGGAGAAGGTCCTTAATAAGGAGACGGCTTTTGTGACTTGATCAATTGCGGACTAACGATAATGTTGAACAAAAATATTCAACGAATTCATTTTCCATTTTAGTTAGCATAATATATACCATTTTAATTATCCATAAGACCAATATGTGGTCAGATTATCAGAGAAAAAATAAAACAATCTCTTTCCATATTTTTAATTTTCACTGTTACTTCCTCTCCACAAAATAGATAAATAAACACAAAATACATAAATATAAAAGAAACCTTTTCGGTTGTTTGTTAACTCGCAGTCCAGGAGACGGTCCTTAATAAGGAGCCGGCTTTTGTGCCTTGATCAATTGCGGGAGTAACAATAACTTTTTCGTAAGGGCGTCACTAGACCATCGGTCAACAATGAGACCGCGGATCCTTAAAGGCACACAATGATTGGACAATAAACCTAACCCTCTCTGTGAAGGAACGAAGTTTTTATACTACTTTGTCTAAATTCCTTTTTTTCTTTCGTTTGGTAGGCATGTACGGTAAAGTGATTGATTTTGAAAGTTATTTTAAGAGTGTGGTTTTTTGCTGGTTTTGGTGATTTTATTTATTTGTAGTGAGATTCAAAATAGTAGATTTCGGTTTTATGCTGTATTGCGTATTTCATTACGAAGATAAATAAAAGAAAATCTTAAAATAATTAAATAAAATAAGTTAATCTATAAGTCATTTTGAAATATGGAAAATAAAGAAACTAATTATTTTTAACTACGACTTCATTCTCATGTTTAGATTTAACGGAAGAATTTATTTGTTGTTTTTGGTGTTTTCATGTATTTGTAGAGATATCAAAATTAGTAGCCAATAGTAGATTTCGGTTTTAAGTTATAGGAAGTATTGCGTTGTGAGGAAAAATAAAATCATAAAAAAATAAGTAAATCTGTATTTTTTTTAATCTTCTAAGTCATTTTGAAATATGGAAAATAGATAAGATTAATTTTTTTTAAAACTACAACTTCAATTTTATGTTTAGATTTATGGAAGGATTTTAAATCAACGATACAGACTAAACTACGAATATAGTTTCAACGTTCACACTACAAGAATAAAACCAAAAAAGAAAACCAGGCTACCAAAGAATCAGGTTTAAACAGTATTATCAAACTTTTAAATTGAAAGAATTTATCAGAAATCAATAATGTATCATCTATATTTAGGGTTATTTCTCACATTTTTTCAAATAAAAGAAATAAATTCTTTTAAGAATTCGCTATCCTTCTTTTGTATTTATGGATAGGTTCAAAATTTCGAAAGTTTTTTTACTTTGGAAATTAAATTAAATTATAAGCAACAAAGACAAAAAAAAGCATTGATGTATTTCATTATTTAGAATAGCCATACTGGTTTATACAAAACTTCAATTTTAATTAAAACACCGAAAAAACCAAAATCGGCATTCCATATAAAAACACACACTAACTTCCAAATCCTCTTTTTAAAACAAGAAGGCGTGTACTCAAAAAGCCTAAACTCCGCCCATTTTTTATTTCAACCCCCACCAAATAAATTTTTAAAGAATCTTCAATCCAATAACGTGGGTCTAAAATTGGAAACATCATGACGTCACCCCATTGGCGGAGATACATAAAATAAAAAATCCTCCCCCACCCAGAGTGGGGAGCGAGCCCCCTGATTGCAAAATATCGATCGCCGTAAAGTACGCCCGCCCTTGTGGTTGCATAGCTATTTATACGCCAGATAATGTGTCATTACTTTAAAAACGACGTTTTCTTGTGGGGGGACCATAATTCTTTCTCCCCTAGTCTAATAGGGAGCGACAAGTCATGGGTAGCATTGATCAATTGAATGGATTAAGGTGGCGTGTAAGGTGGGGGGTGTTTGTGAAAGTAAGACAAGGTGGGGCTTTTTATGGTGGAGGATGGAAAGTTGGCTGAGTTTTTGTATTATTTTAGATGATTGAAAATGTTTTTTAACCTCTTAAGACCCTAGCAAAATCCTACACGTATATTCTTAATCTAAACATACTTTTCATACAAATATATGCTAAAAAGTATGTTTTTTAGGAAATAAAAAAAATGTTCAATAGTTACTTAGGACGCGCTTCAAACTTTAAAATGTGCTGTAAATGCAACAAAAATGGCTGCATCACTTATTTTTAGTTAACAGATTATTTTAACATTGTTTTTAATGCAAAATGCCTTTAAATTAACTACTAAAAGAACTTTTTGAAAAGTTTGAAATTTTTTTTTAAATAATATTTTTAAGAACTCTAATATTATATTAACCCTTGTTCAACTTCATTTTTATAGGAATAAATGAATGATACTTGTAAATCAAAGGCTGAAAACTGATATTTGGATCTTCTTCGATCGGACCAGGCCAAATTTGGAACTAATTAACGTGTTAATTGTTAGTGGGGAGGTTTTAAAAAATTTCCCCAAATAGGGACGCCAGGTCGTAAGAGGTTAATAACTAGACATTGTCGTGTTACAATATTTTGAATTCTTAATTTCATAACTCTTCATTTTGATGTCTTTTTTTAATAAGAAAAGGTTATTCAAATTGAAGCTATGTCTAAAATGCAATTTAAATCTCATTTGGGTTATTTAATTCCTATTTGTAAAACTTTAGATAAAGACGTGAATGAAAGGAGTGTTTGAGTGTGTGAATGGAATAATTCATATTACAAACTTTCCTTAACCAAACTTCACACATTTACAACTTTGATTATTTGTTAAATTCTTGTTTTGACAGATTTCCTAATTACCAGTCCAATTATAGCTGACTATCATCCAATATTATGTATTTCATTTATCCAATTACCGACAAACACATTAATCTTCAAAACAAAAACATGTCTTCTATTTTTGCCAAACTTCCATTTTAACCATCTGCTGCAAGTCCAGCTATCCGTACGAAGTTCAATGATGCAGCGATAACTTAATTTTGTTCTTAATATCTTCCACACACATCGTTGCTCTCCAAGAACTGCGTATCTCCGAAATAAGAACGAAAAAAGAAAGACACTGGAATAAAAAATCTTCTCGAACACATCAAATCGGAAGCATCTCACTTCGTAAAAGACACGCCATGGCCTATTATAGACTGTGTGATTGGACGAACTCATTTTTCTTGTTTTTTCCATACGTTTTGGGTGTTTGTTATTATTTTTGTTTCTTGACGTTGAAGAATTTTCTCCTTTCATGTTCGACAGATACGGGGGCGATCAAGCGAAAAACGCTGGGTGACTTGTAGTTATCGGGTTTTCTTCATGCCAAGATCCCTTATTCGTGAGATTGGTCGCCAAACGCCAATACACTCCGGTTCTTGCAATTTTCATTAATTATAACCACCGAATTATCTAATAAGACCACAGAAGCTCTCTGAGACGTCACACTATCCATATGGTTCACACTCTCAGAAATGAATACTCAAAAACGTCCAAATACTCCTTAATTTTGACGATGCCGTTTACTGGCAAATTCTCCGAGTTTTTCTTTCCTCAAAGTGAGAAAATTTCGTCTAATCTAAAGAAATATTTCGTCATTTTTGAGCATTTGAGTCCAGTAATGAGATTCAGTTTCCTCAAAATCAAGAAACAGAATCGTCAAATCAAGATCGTTAAAGTGAGGATTCGCGTTTGCTAAAAAGTCACGTGATAGTTTGGCGAAATAATCCTCAAAATTAACGAAATGAGGTTTGAGGATTAATGGGTCGTCCAAAATGAAAGTGTTATTTCTGAGAGTGCAGGTACAGGGAAGGGTAGATAGATAATCCTGCCTGTGTGCTTAATCAGAGATCCGCTTATATAAGCCTTTGTCAAGTAAGACAGACATAGGAAGAATTTTTACTGTAACAGAGAAAGGAATTTACATCTAGGGCAAAAGCGGGAGTCGAACCCGCACCCTTTACAGCGCACAGACTGCAAGCGTAATGGCCCAAACCACTCGGCCATTCGGGCCCTCCGGTTCGGGTTGTCGCCTGTTTTGAAATAGAGGAACTGAGCCTGCTCGGTTTTGTACTTTTATTTGACAAACCCGACAATCCGAACCGGAAGGATAGCATGACGTCACGAAGAGCTGCTGTGAAATTAAAATTGAATAAACCATCAATACGACTTCTACTGTAGATGACTTTTAATACTTCGCAGGAATAATGTGCAAACTTATATAAAGCCTCACTACGTTTGAAGAATTTTTGTATCAACTCTGAAATTTTTACTCTTCCTGTAAGTTTCTAAATTAAAATATAATTTTAAAATCGTCTCTTTAATTATACTTTGTGAGAAGTTAGACAACTTAATAACTATACAAAAAATTTTGTTTTAAAACGTCATTTGTACTCTAAGAAAAAGTATTCTAAAGCATTTTTTAAAATCACCGGAGAAAAGTTTAGCCATGTAATGTAGAAAGTTATAAAAGTCGCCAGTCTTGTAGTATAAATTTCCCAATTATTGGCGACGAATTGAAAGATTGGCGAACTAAACCCCTGCAGTTGGAAATTTTTCGAAATGTAGATCCAACCGAGGAGATGGAATGGGAAGATGAAGGAGTAAGAAATAAGGTACCAAAATGATAAAGTGTCCGAAGCTGAGAATCTCTTTTACAAATGAGATATTGAGAATCAGGCAATTCATTTCAAAGAACTGCTTTGGGCCTCTTGGTCTTTCTTTTATTATAAAAAAGACAAAAGCAGGTAGTTAAAAACCAGTTCAAATGTATTTAATTTACTTATTCACTAGTAAAGAGTTTCAACGACAATTTATTGAAACCATGTGAAAATTCTATGCATTTGAACCATGTCCACAATCAAATGAGACGTATCTATTACAAATAGTGATTATTATTTAAAACCTAACTAACTTAACCACTCAATAACTCCAAAAAACTATATCCTCACAAAAAACTACCTCAACACAACAGAGAGAGAGATTTGTCTTTTAAAGTAACTCTTCTTACAAGCATGTAAAAAAACTTAAGTGATGAATCAGAAGACATAAAAAGGTATATTAATTAACAAAATCCCCAATTTATTGAATTATTAACAACTTAAAAATTTCATTAAATCTCAAAATCATAATTGATGATTTCAGACACATCAAAAATCGTAGATAGAAGACACACAGCATCCAAATTAATTAGTGGATATTCAATAAAGTTTTCACGTTCATTGAATCTTAACAGCATCCACACTTTGGTAATTCACAAACTCGTACCTTTAATTAATTGTACAAATTATTATAACTCGGCTAAACTTTATCATTCAAAATGTTCTAACTCTCATCCCGATCCAATACAGGTAACTCTCACTACAATCAGATCTAAATTTTAATTGATAATAAAGCAAGCATCAAAAATCCCAGATAAGCGAGGCAGCAATCTTATTTATTAATGAATACTCCAAGGTGGTTTTCAAGTTCATTGAATTTTAACTAACTTCCTCACATTAGCAACCTAAATTGAATACCTAATTTCTCATCTATAATAAATACTACTACTTATTTCAGCTCTTAACTTTATCATCCAAAATCTTCTACCTCCATTAAATATAAGGGATAGATCCCCAAAAATTAACTTTCACTACAATCGTATCGAAATCATAATTGATGATCCAGCAGGACATATCAAATATCCCAAGATAAGAGAGGCAGCAATCTAATTAATTAATGAATCCTCAAGGCAGTTTTAAGGTTTATTGAATTTTAACCAACTTCCTCACATTGGTAACCTCTAATGATTAACTAATCCCTCACCTATAATGAATACTACTACTTATTTCAGCTCTTTATCATCCAAAATCTTCTACCTCCATTGAATATAAGGGATAGATCCCCAAAAAAGTAACTTTCACTACAATCATATCTAAATCTTAATTGATGATCCAGCAGGACATATCAAATATCCCAAGATAAGCGACGACAGAAATTTAATTAATTAATGAATCCCCAAGGTGGTCTTCATGTCCATTGAATTTTAACCAACTTCTTCACATTGGTAATCGAAAATGAACACTTAATCTCTCACCTATAATGAATACTACTACTTATTTCAGCTTTTATGACTTTATCATCCAAAATCTTCTACCTCCATTGAATATAAGGGATCCTAAAAAGGAACCCTCACTACAATCATATCTAAATCTTAATTGATGATCCAGCAGGACATATCAAAAATCCCAAGATAAGCGACGACAGCAGCAGTCTTATCGCATGCAGTTGCTGACGAGGCCCATATTTTACAGCGATGTCCGAAATCGGAACGGGAATCCAGACGAATGGACCACTCCAGAGTCCATCAGCACTCGTCACGAGCTTAAGGAAACAGGGGGCTTAAGCTCTTAAGCTTCTTTTAAGAGCTCCGAGCTGCCGGAGATGAGAGAAGAGGCTCTCTAATTACTCGGGATTCTTCCTAGTTCTTTCTCTTTGAAACAAACGGAGATTAGGAGCGGTTGGATTGCGTCTCCTGGAGACCCACTTGGTGGTTTGGCAAACTTGTGACTGTAAAAACTACACTGTTAAAAACGTACTTTTTTGAAAACTGTAAGTGTAGAAAGAACCTTGTTGCACCCGAAATTCACCAAACTGTGGACTTCAAACTTGTTAAACCAATTTGATTAACCACTCGATGATTTTTCACAATTTCTGAGTAACTGATATGTCACTCAAAGAGTGAAATAAGCATACTAGAGACACAATTTTTCTCCGTGAGCAAGTTGAACAAGGAGGGGGTGTTTCACGTCACCTCATACGACAGTATACGTGTCACCAGGGCATTGGTTAGGTTAATGTGAATTATCGTCGCACTAGCGCTACACTAGAGATATTGACCACGGGCCCCCAAGGCATTAATGGTAATGTAATCGTTTCCAGCTGCCTATTTTTAACGATTTATTGATTCTGACGAATTTGATTTACATCAAAATATATTCCTCTACAAGGACTTTATTTTGCTGGATTTATCTTGCGCAATCCATTTTTTGAAGGGCCCTGTTTCATCACTGTATTCTAAAACTGTCCTCCTGGGATCACTGGGGCTAAAGTCTAAAGTAAGTCCAATTAGGTTACTCAGACTATATACGAATTTTAATGACGATCAATAGAGATAGACTTTAATACTTAATACTATAACCATTGCTCTTCGTATAAATAACTATCACAGCATTTTCAAATTCACCTGCATTGTATGCTATTAACAAAACTGTCAATTACATGTAAGTCAAACCAGTTGAGCGAGATGTCAACAAGTTCGAGTCCGTTCTCGCGTGAAGTAATGAGATTGTAATGATCAATCAGATCAAGGATTTACGCTTCCTTTGATGGGAATTTCTGAAATAAGAACATCGTTATGAAAGATCAGGATTCTTAGTTAAAGCCATTGTGTACTAAGTCCTCTAAATTAAATGCTTTCTTGCAATTGTTTTGTATCTATGAAAACTATTAGTAAAGTATTGAATATTAAAATTTAGAATTTGTACTTTAAAGTACTATGCTCTAAATTTATTTAAAATATTCTTTACAACTAAAGTTTTTTTATTAGACTTGGATGCATTCCTAAATCATATAAAGTAATCAAATAATTTAAAATCCCGATAAAGATTTATTTTAAATTTAAGTGCATATCTATTATCTATTTTTAGTGTTTTAAGAAAACTAATATCAGAAGGAAATAAAGCTTTGACAAAAGAAAAACTTTAGTACCAGTTCTATACCACACCAAGTTAAGCAGCAATTCCAAAAAAAGATAAACTAAAATACTACCGCCTAAGATTTTATTTCTCAAACGATCCCAGAAACCAGAAAAGGCACTTTAAGAAACTTTTTACAAGCATCTGCAGAAGAAAATCACAAAGCTAAACCTTTTGAATTTCTTTTTTTTATTTTGGTGCAGTAATGCTTTTACCCCTCGAATCGTAGTTTCATAAAAGCAGTTCGCTTTTCTCTTCTGAATTATTGACGGAGGAACATGAAAAGGTTCTTTTTCAATTTCTGCCGTCCTCCGAAAACCCCATTACTCCGAACTTTTACCGGACAGACCTTTTTAACGCACACTGTCCGGTATTTTATTTATTGACGTTATTTCCCCACGGTATTAGGGTGAAATTGTTTCTCTAAAGGTCTTAAAGACGAGCGCCCATGTCCAATCAGAAGCTGGAGAGAATTTATTTTATACTTTTCCCTTATTACTAGTAGAGAAAAATAATCAATATTTATCAGTCAATTTACAATCAGTTTAAAATAACCCGAATATATTAAAATTACTTAGTAATTAGTAAAAAGTTTAATTAACAATGATTCATATTTATAAAAACGGTAATGCTACACAACTTTCAATTTTAGCTCAATTAAAATATATAATTTTTGAAGGCAATCATAAACTTTATAAGGTAATTTAATACCTTTAAAACCTAACTATGGCAGCTACTATTTGCGCATGCGATTTGCTAATAAAAACCTAAAACCCAATTATGACTTCTTTAAGAAAAATTGGAAACTCGTATATCAAGTTTGAAGAGTGTGGCTTTTTTTAAGCAATACCTTTAAATCCTGTTAATAAAGTTAGTGGATGAGAATGAGGTGGTTGGGAGCAGTAATTTTCCTATACATAACCTAAGTCTAAGTCAAAAAAATTGAATCATTTGTATTTGTAAATTTATTGTAAAAAAACCCCTTAAAACTAAACGAAATTTTTTTTAAGTGTGTGTTTATAATGAAAAAAACATGACCGAGAGTGATTGTTCAATATTTAAGATAAATATTTTTGGTTGAAATATAAGCATCTGAAGAAGTGTGTTGGGTTGGTATAAAATGTAATATGTAGTAAATGGTTAATCCGTGTAAGATCGTAATAGATTTCGTGCACAGACATAAATTAACTTTGTTTGCTGAACAATACGGGAGTCTCGAATTTACATACAGGATTGAGCTTATGTTTCAAAGTTAAATTAATAAATAATACTACATTTATATTATAGCCTAGGTTACTATCAACTGCATTTCTTAAAAAATTCAGAAACAATGCATGAAACCGAAATACCCAAAAAACTAAAATAATTAAAACGGATATTGAAAATATAAAAGTATTTAATGCTAGTATGGGAAGTACAGAGCGAAAATGAGGTAAACTTGAAACGAGAGGTAAACTAGAAAGGAGATCTACAAAAATAGACAATGATCTGTCAAAGAGTAATGTTTGTCAGGAAATTGAGGGTTGAGTACAACACTGAGGTTGGAGGACTTAAGTAAATACTGAGCAGAGTAGATATAATAGTAAAGAAATGAAGTTTTAAAGGTTGAAGATTGAATCGAAGGTTCAGATTCAGTAGAATAATGAAGCATATATAATTGTAAATATGATATTTACAATAGTTTTTATTTATTTAACTTTGTCATTTTCAATAATTATTGTAGTTCATTTCTTTGAAAATGCTTTTAAGTTTTCATTGTAAAGTTAAAACTGACATTTCAGTATAATTTAATTTTAAAAGGTCCCAAAAAGAATAACGGATTGTTGATTTAAGCCTCTTTTAAAATTGTCACTACGCATTAAATGAAACTAGTTAAAATATGCGGTTAAATGCTTCTTCATTCTTATGCATGTTTTATATTTAAACTTTATAATCGCTATTCTTACAATAACGGAAAATAATAATAATATTTAAATATTTAACTAGTCAAAATTATTAGCATGATTAAATTGCTAAATACTATTTCTTTATTGTTCATTTTGCTTTAACAAAATCAACAAAAACATTTTATTGTAAGAATTAAAAATTAATGTGTAGAAGCCAACGTAATTGTTTACAGAGTAATTTCTAAGTTTAGAAAATTTATTAAATTGGTGGCTTTTAAGTGCGAAACTATTTCATTAAACACTAATGATTTATTTTATGCCTTTAATTCCAAGAATCAATAAACTTTCTCCCAAGCTTTCCTAAATATAAAAAACAAAATAAAAATAAACCCAACGAATAAAAATCAACTGAAGCATCCCCGTTGATCCATAAAGAAACTAAACTAAAAATGTTTAGAAAAGTCTTTTTTTTCTTTTTAAAAGGAAAGACAGGATGTCTTTAAGGACTTGGCGGGGGGATGGGGGGGATGGAAAATAAAGTCCAAAGATTAGAGACAAGGCGCGGTGGGCGGGGGGAACAGAAAAGATTTATCTCCAGAGGACTAGAGTTGGTTGGCCAGGATAACCGGGAGAAAAAAAGGGGGAGGGGGGATGAAACGAAGCTTACAATTCCAGTTTGATCCCTGGAAATTCAGAACCAATCAATATCCAGCTCCAGTTTATATTGTTCACCTCCCTCTTGTGGACGTAAACTAGGGATGGGAAAGACGGTAAACCATGTTTTGTTTCAACTGTTATTTAATATTAGCATAGAGGGAAAATGTTCAATAAAAATTTTACATTTATTAATACATTTGATATTTATGAGATTCTTATGAGATATTTATGAGATATATATATGATCGCAGAAACATCCTACACTCCTTTCCAACCTAAGTTGGGTAAATAGAAATATGCTATGGAGAAGATCTCTCCGCGGATGTAAACAGTTCCATAAATAATGTGTGAATCCATCCAGAAAACATGTTCAAAAAATTAATTTCGTTTAAGGTCTAACAGATTTGAATATTATTTGAGAAAAGTTCGGAATTTTATCACAATGAAAAAGTGTATTTTTGTTAAACTGTATTAAGATCATTTGGTACGTAAATATTACCTTACAAGAGTTTCCAACTAACGCACCACTCGCGCGTTTCTCCCTGCCTTTTTTATATTTGTTTTTACCCAAGTAAGGTTTTTACGGAGTGCCAAACTTATAAATTGGCACTAAAAGTAAAAACCAACACTTTTGTTTTTAAAAGTCCGTTTTTAAATTTTTATTGTGTGAAAAAGAGAGAAACCTTACTCACAAAAGTATGCGATAGTTTTCTTTGCGTCCCTTTAATTAAATATCAGGAAGACAAACTGCTGGAACGAATAACATATACTGAAAAGACTGAGAAATTATTTCCCTGCTTTTCTTTAGCTGATGCTTTAACTCTTAATGTACGAAATTAAGATTTTAATTATAATTATTTGCCATTAAATGTTTTAATGTTGGTTGCACAATAAATACTAATATATATTAGGGTTAAAGATATTTGGGACTTATAATGCACTTTATGTTTATAATCTTTAATATGTTGAAACCGAATGCAGTATTGCCAATAGACCTACTATCATCTATTTCTCCTCAAACGAACAATGAAAAGTTAAAGAATGATTTATAAGTTTGGACTTATAAGTAACGTCGCGACAAAACGAGCTGGTGAAGGATAACAACAATTTTTTAGGAAAAAAAAAAACTTTATCATTTTAAACTTTAATGTACTAAAACAGAGCGTCATTTAAAAAGCAACAACCCCTCGTTTTCTTCAAATTGAACAATGAAAAGTAAGATAGCGGCCTAATAAGTACCATCGGTAAATAAAGGGTTAAATTCTGTAATTGAATACTATTTAATGAAAAGCTGATAAAGATACATTTTTAAAATTTAAATTTCTGAAAATATTCACAGTTAAGTAGATTTTTGCAAGTAAAATATAAAAGCTTAAACTTGCCAATTTATTTTTCACTAAAATAAATAGATAGCGAAAGCTCGAACCTTAAAACGAATTTTTTTGGTAACATTTCTGAACGACATTTGATTATCTGAAGTAATATAAGTATATAAGTTAGAGTGTCAAATTTAGAATTATTAGTTGAAAATATTAAATTTTTGATGAACTCTAAAAAATATTTACGAAATTTTTTGGCTATTAATGAATTTCATTGTAGTGTATAAACTAGTGTTTAACTTTATACTTCATACCAGATATCTTAAAATTAAACAATTTTTATCGAGTAAGCAGGATAAACTTTTTCTGAATAATAAAAAGTAATATTTGATTCAGAAAGTATTTAATCTTCAAAAAGAACTAGCTGTTTTATCCCTAACGTAAACTCTCCTGAAACTCTAAGCCATTGTCTTGGTAGAAGGAGATTTTCGAAGTTTTTCTTCCTTCTTTTCCCGAATTTTTTTATTTCTACTAAAACTATTTATTTTTTATTTCTCCTCCCCTTTTTCTTGTTCCACTTTATATATTCTTTATTTTATTTATCCCTCCTCGAATTCTTTAGCTATTTTTTTTCATTCTATTTTTTTATAGCCTGAAAAAAAACCCGAGGCAACAAACGAAGCAGAGATAACGACCCTCTCTTTCGAAAATCGATGGATACTGTAAAAAGTTTTTGCAGCCGAACAA
The DNA here is from genome assembly GCA_023701765.1 of Hylyphantes graminicola. Taxonomy (NCBI): domain Eukaryota; kingdom Metazoa; phylum Arthropoda; class Arachnida; order Araneae; family Linyphiidae; genus Hylyphantes; species Hylyphantes graminicola. The sequence goes on from CM043115.1 coordinate 13,382,966, forward strand.
TTCCTATAAAGGAAAAGAACAAAAAAAAAAGAACTATAGAAGAGAATAAAAATACTAAAGTTAAACTAAAAAAAAAAGTGGAAGGACACAAAATTCCTCACACGTTCGTTCCAATCTACGACGTGTCAAGTAGTGCACGAAATGGCCCTTCAATGTTTTTCCTCTTCTCAAATTCTCACCGATAAAAGAGCAGGGGGGTTCGGGTGAGATATGCCCGGGAGCAGGCGGAGGGAGCAGTTTGAGAAGTTAAAGGGGATTAGGGTTATACGGTGAAAAATATATGGTGCTTAAGGGAGGAATGGAGTTACTGGACTTGAATGTAGAGAACGGAGCCCTCATGTTTTGGAGAGAGATTTTATGGATTATTTTCTAATGTGCCTTGAAGGGCATGGTTCAAAGAGAGTTTTTTTATGAATCAATATATAAAAAAAATATTAGTAGAGTAACAGTTTAAAAGGTTATTAGTTAAATAGTTTATTATACAAGAGTAATAATTGAGATTCTAATTTCAAAATTAGTTGATTAATCAAAAATAGATGATAAGTAGTAAATAGCATGAAATATATGTTAAATTATTTGAAAGAGAGCTTATAGTTGTTGATATTACTTTGTTACAGGAAAATGCTTTTTTTTGTTTCTTTGTTTTTGAGTATTCTATGATTAAATATTTATAAAGAAATAAGTGCACCATGCGAATATTATTTTATATTTCATCAATAATTTTGTTACCGATCAGGATCATACCTGATCGCTTACCGTGTTTCAAAATTTAAAAAATTAACTTATTAAACCTCAATAAAGAGAATAGAAACAGTCCTTTCCTCATTATAGAAATTGATTGCTGAACCTTCTACAAAAACATTTAAACGAGCATCAATGTAAAAGCCAACGTTTTTGTCTTTAAAATAAGTTTTAAAATCTACATTAAAAATCTGACCATCCTCCCCTGTTATATCCCCCCCCCATTTACAAAACTTAAAAAGAATATGATAGTTTTATTTGCCTTCTTTGATGTTTGTATGTAATATCAGGCAGACAAATTCCTGGAATTCATAAAAGCGAAGTGTGTAAGAATAGTGTGGTACGTTTTTCATTGATTGAAAAATGATTGCTGAACTTTCTAAAACTTACATTTAAATAAACAGAAAAAGTAAAAGCTGTAAAAGCTAATGCTTTTATCTTCAAACTAAGTTTTAAAATTACTGCACTGCAAAAAAGACTTTCTCACAAAAGATACAAAAGTATACGATAATTTTCTTTGCATTCCTTGACATTCTTTCCCGATATCAGGCGGACAAACTGCTTGAACTCATAACATCGTTCTGAAAAAGAAAATACTGTGCTTTTTTGTATTAAACGTTAACTTCTGAAACTCCAAAAAATAAAATTCAATTAAACACAAAAAGCAAAAATCTATTTTTTATCTTCAAAATACGATTTAAAATTCCTGCATTGCAAAAAAGACTTTCTCACAAAAGATACAAAAGTATGCGATAGTTTTCTTTGCGTCCCTCGACGTTTATTCGCGATATCAGGCGGACAAACTGCTGGAACTCATAACATCGTTCTGCAGAAGAAAGGACCGAGAAAAAGAGGAACAAAAAATAATACATAAAAAAGTTGCTCTCCGGGGAAGTCCTAAATGCGTGGAATGGAGTACTTTTATTGTCGAAGCCAGGTTCCCTGTAACGAGCATTTAGCGTCCTCGCAAATTGTTCCAATTTTGAAAACCCGGAGCTGCTGAAAAGACGTTGGAAATTTTTTCGGCCCCTTGAGAATGCTTTCTGCTTCTTTGTTTCGCCCGAGGATTTATTTGGTTTTTAGATCTTGGGGGCTGTGACATAAAATCGTTGTGTTGGTTCGAAGAAGTTGCAAAAGAAATTTGATTGATAATGCGTAAAATTTGTATTGTGTCTTTTAGATCAATCTGATTACAACATCTGTGTAGATCATTATGGCAGCTAATACATGCCTCGTAGTTTTTAATTTGTTAAATAAAAGGGAAGACCTAGTTGCTCTCAACGTTATTTGATTAAGTCGGATCACAAGAAAAATCTACGGACTACAAACAGATTAAAAGTGTACATGCATCTTTTCACGCCGCCTTTATTACAAGTAATATGCTAATGAAATTAGAAAACGATAAATTTATTACCTCGAAGCCTAGATGTCATTTGTTAAAAATGATTAAATTTAAGTTACGTAAAGATTCCAATACAAAAAAATTTAATTTTTACTAATTCATTTTTTCATGTGCACACAAAAAGTGTTCCAAGTACAACGAACTGATTTTTGACGAAGGTACTAGTTAAAATTTTGTCAAACTATTGAAGTGAAATGTGCAGAGCAAAGATAGAGATTTAGAACAATTGTTTATTTTTACCAGAGACATAACATAGAGTGGACTGCGCATTGGCAAACCTAAAGTGTCCTAATCATCTAACTTACACAGTCACATGACTGTGTCGCATTTGGCTCGCATGTATGGCGAGTTTACCATTTGACGAGTTTTTCCACAAAGACCTGAACACATGAGGCAGACAATCTAATAGTATGATAAAGTAGCTCGGAAAGGAACAAAGATGAATCACTATTTAAATTCCTTCGCTGTTCAATTTAACAATTGTTCGACTTTTTAAATATATCAATAACTCAAAAACTACGATACCAAAAACAAGTTTATTTTTTTGGCCAAAATGTTTAAAAAAAATTGTCTGCAAAAACATTAAAAATACACCAAGCGGCTGTGATTGGTAGAAACCCACGTGACTTGGGTATTGATGGTAGTCTCCACTTCGGTTTGCTAGCTGATATTCAGGTCTGGCGACAATTTGGAATAGCTCGTAACGAAACGGTAGCGTTAAGTTGCCATATGTAGCAACCTTTCCCCTCTTGGCGATTTGTGATGTTTAGGACATAATGCTAATCTGCAAGGGATGACGGTTTTTTAGAAAAAACCGTTTTTCCATTTTCCATCAGTTTTTCCCTAAAAAACCGGTTTTCGGTTCCGAAAGGCCTCATACAAAAAAAACGGTTTTCAGTCAAAACCGGGACCACCGGTTTTCTGAAAACCGGTTTTAGTTTTCCATCCCTAAGCTGCTTTACTATGAATGCGCAGTCCACTCTATGTTATGTCTCTGATTTTTACTAAGAAGATCGATATGGAGAATCGATACTGAGAAATATAGGATTTTTATTACACTAAGGAATAATATGGATCTGAATTGAAAAATTAGTACTAAAAGCTGAATTATTGTGTAAACGCTTTAATTAGTATTTAGCCATAAAATCTTAATTTATTAATGGTTATAAAATTAAAACAACAATATATCTAAAGTAAGCAAAGAGCCTCTTATAAATTTTAAGGTGTCTGTTTTAAAACTTCAACAATCTTAAATAATGTAAATACTTAAATAGATATTGTCTAATAGATAAAAATAATCTAAATATATATTTATAAACGATTTACCAAACCAATTCATTTAAAATATGCTGTCTTCGTCACGAAGAAAAAGCAGAGATGTTCCGTGACAAAGATCCTGATTGAAAATTTAAAATGATTGTAGGGGAAATGAACTTTAAAGTAGTTTAATCATAAAACAACAATAATGTTCTAAAGATAATTAAATTTATTTAGACTTTTGAGTAATCTCTAATTTGGATTAAAATATATGCTTCCTAAACGGACCTCAAAACCTTACAGTAACACATTTTTAAGCGATGTAAATGCTTAAACAGAAATTCGAATTTCTTTACCGGAAGAGAAACTTTTGAAAAGCATATTCGTAGCCTAAAAATCAATCCAACGTGTGTAAAAATACTTCCGGGAAAGAGAGATACCCATTCCGAGATAAAGAGCAAATGTGCTTTCCAAATAAATCAATAATTTAGAAAGTGTGTTGGACGAAGGTACTTTAAAAAAGTTTTTTTTTTAAATAAAGGAACACGAAAAACTGCCAGAAAAATCACATAAAAATGTTTTTGATTGATTTCAAATTTTAATTCAAAAATATATTACTAAGCAATTAAAAACCTCGCAGTGACACATTTTTAAATGATATTAATACTTTAATATAAATAATTTCTTAACAAGTCGATAAAATTTAATACATGCTTAATTACTGACAATTCAAATAAATGTGTTGAATTGGGAGAAATTCTTAATCCAAAATATCCTATTTACAAAAAAACTACAACTTTAAAAACTGTGCAATTTTAAAAATGCGCAAATACTTTAATCATTTACATTGTACAACAAGTAAAAATAAATTAAATACTTAGATCTAACTACCGAAGCAAACGCGCTTAAAAATGCTGCCCAGCAAAAGAGCAAAGATGCGCCGTGAAAAAATCGATAATTTAGAATGTGTGTTGGGGGAAGGGACTTTCATTATTTGGATAGAGAAAGGCGGAGTTTTGGAGCTCCACCTTTTAAGTCTCAACTGTTACTATGGAAACGGGAAGGGGAGGCTGAAGAGCACTTTTCAATCCGGGACTACAAAATGCGGAAACGCTACTTTTTGGAGAGAAGAGAGATGGATTCAAACAATTGAAAATGACGGGATCTATTGTTACAGTTCTTATTTAAATATTATTTTGAAGAAACTATATTTCAAAGTCTATTTTAAATTCTCAATGTAATGCACCTTTTAATATTAGAAATATAAATCTTCTACCTTTCAGGCATGATTGCTTATTCCGTAATGCTCCTTATTTCCGGTGCAATAAAGATATTTCTGATTTTAAAGATACAATATCTACAAAAAGACCCTAAAAAAGTTACACAATTCCTAATTTTAATAAAAAAATGAATATAAGACATTTTTATTATTTAGCTCCCAAGTACTTTAATATAGTTTACCAATCGCACTCAAAATATTGACAAATACTCATCTTATAAGCACTCTCTCTTTAAATTTATTATAATTAGTGACGATATAGACATTTTTTTAAAATTTTGTTTACGCGAAGCGTAAGCAATTTAAAAAACCAGTCTCTTGCCAAATACTGTGATGCTGTAGTTTATTATTATTTATTAATATTTGTACTTTGTTAAAACTTATTTAATTTAAATTTCTAGGGTGCTTGATCGGGAATGTTCTCCAAATCTGCTAATATGATTTGTTTTTGTATTTATTCATATATTTTCTTGGTTGATATAATAAAGTTATTATTATTATTATTATTAAGTTAGCCCTGCCAGATTTGTATTAGTGATTAAGTTTGCAATTTATGAAATTATCATGAAAATTTAATAAATCATGTTTTATTTTCGTTGCTTTCGTTTCTAACAACTATAACAAATGAAACGCCATTTTATTAGGGTAATTTTTATAAATACATAGCAGACTAACATGTACTGCGAAATGTAGATAATCAGGACACCTTATTGGAAAATAGGAATGTTCGTAAATATATTTTTTTTTGTGTTAAATTCTTTGATAGAGTAAACAGTTAAATAAGTTTTAAAGTTTGGAAAACTTTCTTAGCCGGAACACAATATTCAAAACTACGGGATGAAATTTGTAATCGAAGTTGAATGAATCAACAAGATCATAGTTATTACATGATTTTACCATGTTTCTGTATAATATTTGCGTACGTTGAAAAAGTTATGACAATGAATTTAACTTTAAATACTAAACAAATTAAAAACTAATTTTGTATCGTCAATTGTAATCTGTTGACTGATGTGGAATCTACCTTTGATAAAGAATATTATATTTTAAAGAGAATTTACTTTTGAAAAACGTATTTCATGATTATAGAATATTTATTTTCTAATTTGATTATGGTTGGATTTCTAGAATGTAATGATATTTTTGTTTTCTACCTTCGGTAGACCAAACATTTGTAATTTAAATTCTATATAAAAAAATTGGATTGGTTAGATTTCTAGAATGCAATGATATTTTTGTTTTCTACCTTCGGTAGACCAAATTTGTAATTTAAATTCAATGTAAAAAAGAATCATATTTTTCAAACCATGTTTTTATAGAATTATATTTTGGTTAATTAAATGAAATTTCTATATAAAATATAGATATTGAATCAAAACTCTATTGTGATGAACAATACTTAAAATGATTTGTGAGTAATATTATAACTTAATTATACAGAATTAATGTTAATCCCAGATATACACTGTAGTTTTGGCTATTTTCTTCAATTCAATAGTTCCTTTCTGACAAAATATTTTTTTACCGTTAATGGTTTTAAATTTCGAGTGATTGTGTTGATTCGTATACTTCTACGCATTTTAAAGTTTGAAAAATATGCTATATTTGAATGAAATAATTGTCAACGCAAAACTGTTTTCAATTTTTTTATAAACTCTTTACATTTTTTATTAGGTTAGCTATTATGATTTTAGATTTAAAAAGAATTGGATATCACACACAAAATTATAATTTTTTTAAAACACCAAATACAGCTTGAAGAAAAAATCGAACATGATATCGTATTTTTTTTCCGAATTTTATTTTCATGTAATGTGAAACCTGTATTTTTCGTTAAAATTTGTTTGACTCTAAACTATTTGAAACTTAACTATAAGACTAACTATACTCTTTACGAGTTTTATTTTTGTTCCTCAAACAAGTAAGTAGCCAATCCCTTATAAAAAATTCAACATCTTTCGACGTGCCCTAAATGTTAACAACCAACGTTCTATAAAAATATAAAATCAAAGCGGATTGGGTGAAAATAAAAATCGTTCGAAAAGGGGGAGGGCACACAGGGGCTTAACTTCAACCGTGAGCGGGGGAGTAAGGGAGGAAGGAACAACAAGAAAGAATAAGCAGAAAAAAAATAAAAATCGATATAAAACTAAAACTAGAAAAAAAAGTTGAGCTCAAGAAATACGAGGTTAGAAAAAATACCTAAAAGAATTAACAGCTTGTTCTTTTATACAAGGAGTTATAAAGGAGCAAGATTATATCCATCAAAACAATTGTAATTTTTAAAGACATTTTTGCTCTAGTTATTTAGATGTAGTAACTGAATGTAACTTCACCAAAAAAAAATGTGTAGAGTTTTCTAACTAGACAAAAAATGTATATATCAGTATTATAACTTACTTTAAAAGAATTGAATTGTTTTGCATAATTATTTACAACATAAACTAATTTTGACACACGCATCATTGTTTGCTGTATTGTATACATAAATATTAATGTAAGGGGGTGTTTTAGCCGACCCGGCAGCACGGTTAGGGAACTAGCCTTTGGAGCTTCTGGGTTCATGTACGAATCCCGGTAAGGCATGGATGTTTGTGTTTGTCAATAAATGCTGTTATTTGTCTAAGTGTTTGTGTCGCCCTTTATATGTGTGTCTGTATCACTTCTAGTGAGTAGTGTAACGGGCTATAAATCATATGCTCCTCCCTTCTAGTGGGCGCATTCCAAGTGAAGTTAAGTTAAGGGGGTGTTTTAAAAAAGCCAAAATTTATAAAATTTTAGACGACAATAATAAACCATCACAACTCCTCTACTGAAAAGGTTCTTACTCGGTTTGCTATAATCAGAAACTGTCACCAAATTGGTTAGTTGGATAGAATACGGATTTTAACTCTGTCAACTTTTAATAAAATTGTTTAGGTTAAAGATTCAACGAAAAGATTTTGGTTTAGAGGGAAGGGTGTGCACGTTTAATTGGTTAATAGAATTTTTAATAAATATTTAAAAAATAGTTTATATTTATGACTTAATTTTAGGTCAAAAATATTTCTTCAAAACTCCTTTAAAATTCAAACAATTCTGTCTTTAATTCAACCAAACCAAGTGATAAAATGTTATTTAAAAGAAATCCAAACATCACACCTCCGCAAAATAAAAATAAAAAACTCGCCAATTCGATAGAGCGGTCGTGAAAGGGAAGAATCACTCTTGAATTTCAAGTGGGAAAAATCGATTTCTTTGAGAAAAAAAGTCTCGCCGAAAAGCACAAGTTGACGACGTGGGGTGAAATTATGATTGAAACGCCGCAAGAAAAAGACATCAGAGGGACCATCATTATAAACGTCGTTTTACACCCCGGCCTTTGAAAGGAAATATATTATATAAATCTTCGAGGGGCTATATATTTGTTTTATGTGATTTTGTTTTGTTCTCGGATTTTGGCGTCCCTTTGTTTTTGTTGGATGAAAATGGTTTGTTTTTTGGTCTGAGAAATGAAATCTTGAGATGTTAGAATGTAGCAGTGGTCCATTGATATGACTTAGGCGCTTTCGTTGAAATATTTAAAAAAAAATGTATGCGCTCGATATTAATTTTTTTATAGTAAAATGGTAATTTGTTTTCAAAGTATCATACATGTTAGTGTCATAAAATACATTTAGGATTTTTAAGCGTCCTGTGCAACTAATTTTCTTAACTTAACATTAAATTAAATTGAATCTTCATTTTATTTAGCCAGAATTTTTGTAAATCGAAAAATATATTTAAATGCAAATCTGAAAGAAATTTGTTCAAGCAAAATAAAGAAATGTATGTTAAAATCTATAAAATACTTCCATATACGACTTCTTTTTGAAAGGAAAGCAAGATTTTTTTTAATTAAAAAAGTAGTTTACTTTTTAGTGCTTCATAGATTTAACAAATGAAGGGTGTAGTAGCACAACTTACATTTTCCAAAGTAAAGCTAAGATATTTAGGGAATACTATTAGGAATGGATGGAGGGTTGATCATTGGCGACTTTGTCCAATTGAGTTTCCAATTGTCAAAAGTCACAATTGAGCAACCGGACTCTATATTTTAGTTATAATTTGGAGAACTAAGTTTTGACTGAATTATTCATATAAATGGATAGAAGGATGTTAACCTCACGATATTTTCACAATCATATATACTACAATACAAAAAAAAAAACCCGATAAAATATCAGTTAAATTCAATTACTCCTCATTACCTAACCTATGCAATTTTTCAGTACTCAACTACGGAGGTCTTATATAATAATCACTAATCGATGTAAAAGCCTGCCCGGGTAGGCGTGGGTAAAACAAACGAGGGTAAAATTGCCCATTACTTTTGACAGCAGGCGTCTGATTAGGCACCTTGTGTTCGCTTTTTTTTATGATAGTGTTTATTGCTTCCCCTTGTGTTTCCTATGACGCCACCTGGCGTACGTTAAAGGTGGATCGTGTCTCTTCAATATATTACCCTATATTATTACATACAAATCTCTCGTTTTGGAGGAGTTCGTGATTTTAAAGGCGATTGTGGTGTTTTAAAGGCATTAGTTTCCTTCTTGGGACGATGGCGAATGTAATACGGTACACTCTCAGAAAAATCCGTCTTTATACACTAAACTTTCCGTCTTTTTTCACAGTAATTTTTCCGTTTTATAAAAAAACAGAAAAATTCCGTTTTCTTTGAACCGCGCATGCGCATCGCGATAATATTGTTGGTGGGTAGAAGAGGCCGCCATTAATTTCTATCGTCATCACGACTTTTTGCAGCAGTAACTCCTATAATAATATTTTGAAGAGATGTGTCACAATGGCCGAGTGGTTAAAGCATCCGGCTCAGGATTCAGCCTCTCAGGAGTGCGGGGGTTCGAATCCCACCTACTGCCAATCATCCTATAAATCGGATATGAGTACTGGGAAGTTTAGGGCTCGAGGGCACTGGGACAGACGTGCTCGTTAAATCTGTGGAGCCCAAAGTCCTGATGGCGTCAGCGTACGATGTGGCTCGAAGTTCGATATTTCTTCAAAATACATAAAGTTTTGGTTTTTTAACGAAAAATAAACACAACGGATCTGTCTTAAAAAAAAACCGGAATACTTCCTTCTTTTAGCGGACCAAAGTGTTCCTTCAATTCACGGAAACATTCCGGTAGCAGTGCTGCACAGACTTTTTCCGTGAATTGAAGGAAATTTTTTTGAGAGTGTAAATTAAAACGCAATAAATACATAAAAATAAAAATGAAAAATTGTGAAGTGGGAATTTTGTTAAAAAAATAAGAATATTGCATGATAAAATAATAAACAAAAATGTTTATAACAAATTCAAGTGCGCAGAAAAAACTTTCAAACACATTTAGTTATTTTAAACTTATAAACGTAAAAATTAACCATTTTTCATTGAAAATTAAATAACTATTACTTATCGTTTGCTATATTTGTTTATACTTCGAAGCATTAATATGTAATATTGCTCACACCATATTTTGCAATAACTTACGACTTCGAAGTTATCTATCACCTTCAAAATATAACTAAACGAATTGATTTTAAATTCTTTTTAAAAAACGAGAAAAAAATATAAAAACCTCATCAAAAGGTATAATTACTAGCCTCATTATTCAGTGATAATTACTTAAATTTAAACGTAACTAGGGGTTTGCAAATCTACTACATCAATCACTACTCAAAAAATACATTTAAAGATAAATGTGTTACCCTAAAAGGGAATTTAAATACTTTTAAACTTATTGGGCTCCAATTCAGCAACCGAATTTATAACCATTTACGCATGCGCGATGTTCTTAAAATCTTTATTATAACGTCCAAAATTTACTAAGAACTAATTCAAAAAATTTGTAGTCAGTGACAATTTTAGTTTTTCAGCAACACCCTAAAAACCAAATACTTTGATGGCAGCTACTATTTGCTCATAGACGATTTTTTTAGGCTTATCATGACGTTCGACAGGTACTGGGAACTCGTGAGTACCAAATGTGTCTGTGTATAATCTAAAATGAACTCAGACATTGATAAACATTTATGACATTCAGAATCAGCATCCCACTTTTTTCGATTAAATGTCAAGCGGTCAGATATTATTAGTTTATTAATATTTATAAAATATATTTTCTGTCATCTACGTGAGTATTCTTATCACAACAACTTTGTAATGAAGTTAGTGTTCTTTTTATTGAAATAAAAATGGTTGCTAATTTCTCTTGTTAAAATGTTTTAGCTACTGTTCATTTTGAATATATGTGTGTGTTTTGCATAGATGATATCATAACAGCATAATATTCTTTAAAAATCCTCATTTATAATAGGAAGCCAAAAATAGAGAATAATCTTAACAAGAAGTTCCAAAAGAACTAAAATAGCCTACTTTCCTGTTACTTAAATACATACTAAAATTCTTATCTTGAAAAAATTAGGTCCGTAACAGCAAGTGACATTAACAACCGTTTCTACATTAAATTTATATTCATTAGAATAAATTTCACCAAACACAGCATCTAGCTATAATTTCAACTTTAAGCCAAATCAATTATTTTCATTAATTTTCTATCGCCAATAGAATAAATATTACTAATCGTCCGCATGATTTATTTGCAGTTAAAAATAAATATTTAATTATTCGTGGAACAAAAACCATAAAACTACACCAAAATACACTTAAAATAGGAAATGTAAATTAACAAGTAGGTTTGTAACATAATCTGTCACTTGACCCACTTCCAAACAACAGTTGTGCAAACAGGTAAAAAGGCGCCAAGCACAGCATTAATTCTATATTAAACATGTACCCGCTAAATTCGGAAAGTTTCATTTATTTATTTCAAAAATTAAATAATTATTACTTAAATCGTTTGAAAAAATTTATAGTTCAAAGAATAAATATGTAATATTTCTCGCTTTTAAATAGAATGAAAACAATTCATAACTACAAAAATTCTCGTTGTGAAATATGTTTGACGTCATTTCACACTGATCGATGTCGCAAAAATAAATTTATTTTATTTTATTGTCTAAAAGAATTAAAGTTTCTCGAGTGATTGTTGCTATGACAATGGTCATTTAATTCTAATAAAAATGGCTTCCTTGTGCTTTTTAAATGAGCATTAAATTTTGAAGTTTTTTAATTAATTGCAGTGCTTAGAATTCGAATTCTTTTCTGAAATTTTCAATATATTCTCATTTCGGTACGCTGAATTTTTTTGACGTATGTCACTTGTCCGTAGCATTTGTAGTTAAATTCAGCGATTTAAATGACTCGAAATTGAATTTCAATGCTAATTCAAAGGGAAATTCGTCGACAAATAGTAGATTTATGTCCGTCCGATCTTACAGACAGACGGACAAAAAGTATGAAAGTTGGGTGTCTGAGGTTATACCTTTCTAATAAAAACAGAATTTTTAAGATCGGATAGGTAGAACTGATTTTGGAAGGGGGGTACGGACGGACGGACGGACATCAACCGCATGTCAATACCTACTTTTTCATTTTTTTTTAATTCTTCGAATTAAAAAAAAAAGAAAAGTAGGCTAAAAATCTTGCCATTCATCGTGTTGGTTGGCAATTTATCTCGTTAAAATGTTTTAGCTACTGTTCATAATGAATATGTGTTTGTGTTTTGCATAGATGATATTATAACTGCATAATTGTTTTTAAAAATCCAAATTCATATTATGAAGCCAAAAATAGGGATTCTTTTTAAGAATCCCGCCATTCATTGTGTTGAACCAAAGAAAGAGGCCGAGACAATGAAGAAAAATGGAGATGAATGGAGTAGGCGTGTTTGAAAACGTAACTCAACGGCGGTCGCGAGTCTAGTACATTTATCACCAACTCTAAGAATACCGACTCCAAAAATCAAAACAGTCCCTGATTATCCATAGCTTTTGTTTGGATGTCTTTATCTCAAAAAGACCTACAGCGGAGAGCGGTTATATTTAGAGAAGAAATAACGAGGCAGTTAAAATTTATTTAGGAATTGTTTATGAACTATTCGGAAAAAGTAGTTGAGTTAGAAGTTCGAAACTAAAAAATATGTGAACTGTACTAGGAGTGTGTCACACTACATGATTTTCGATTCTATCAATAAATCAATACATTTAAAGGTAATTATGTACCCGATAAGGGAATTTCAAGAAGTTTTAAACGTAAAGAGTTTTAAGGCAGCTACACTCTTAAAACAGAAGAGTGGATTTTAACTCAGTCTGATTAATTTTCACTCGTCCAGTCTGGAAAATGCACTTCTCCTTTTCGAGTGGACCCTTTGTGTGTTAAACCTCCGACAGGATCACTCCAAACGAGTGATTTTAACTCAGTCTGAGTAAATATGCATGCCTTTAGGGTGTCGAAAATGCACTTCTCCAACTGGAGTGGATTTCGCTCTTTTGTTTTAAGAGTGTAGCATTTGCGCATGCACGATTTTTTTTAAAAAACCTTATTAGTCCGTTCAATTGGTTCTGAGAACTCGTGTACCAGATCTGAAGTCCGTAGCTCTTTTAGTTCTAGCTGCAGAGTAGTTTCAAATGGACGGAAATACGTTAAGAAGCACTTTTGTGGAATTATCACAGTCTAAAACGTGCAGAAAACAAAACCTCCTTTTCGTAATTTTTTTCCTCCCTTCGTAGTACTTTTCTTGCCTTATATTTCATATTGGGTAATTGAAAGTTATAGTAGATATTTTTGATAATAGTTGGTGAAGTTTATTAATGACATATAAGTATTAAAAAGATAAGTTGATTACATATTTGATTGTTTTAATGAATTAAAAAATTTATATAAGACAAAAGTGGTTTGGAAAAAGTAATTTGGTTAGTTGCATCTGTAAGGGTTTCATATCAACATTATTTATAAATCGAGCACTTTGCTAGAACTTAAGTTTATAGTGCAGTAGAAATGAATTTGGTTTGAAAATCATTTTTTTTAAGAGAGTGTGGTGAAGTAACTAATACTAATTCTGATAAATCAAGGTACTTGGACATTTAGCTTTTGCAGATTTTTTTAAAGATAAACAACGTTAAAAGCAGTGATTTACGAACTGTGTTAAACATTTGAATGAGCCCAGTAAAAGTAATGTCGGTATGTATGTAGTAAAGATGAAATAAAAGAGATATATAGAAAGAAAGTCTCAGTAAAGATGTTGCAGCAAAAGTAAATGATCTAGAAAAATAAAAAAATCAATATTTCTGTGAGGTAAACTTACAAACCGAAGTTATAGAAGCGCAGTTTTTAATTAGTAGAAACCCTTTTAACCTGCTTATATGGGGCAGAACACAATAGAACAAACTTTAGGATTTTATTTAATGTATTCAAGTATTACAAATTACGTACTATCAAAAATCAATATAAAATATCAATAGAAAATGTGAATTGTCACACAGTTTCAAAATTCTATTAACCACCATCAAATGGATTTTACATTTCAATTATAAAAAAAAATGCTCGATTAAAAAGTGGAGATCCGATTAAACGGAATCCGATTATAAGGTAGACTACTTTAGAAAAAGAGACACAGCATTTAAGACCTCCAACACAACTGGAGTTTATTGATTTTAAATATCTAAATATGCAACAATCTAACAAACATTTCCATCAGGGTGTAAGTAAACATAAACAGCATGGGAAATTCTCCGCATATACAGAGCAATATAATTTCGCATTAAAAATTATAATATTGAATGTAAGTGAAATTGATGCTTTAGGGAAATTAATACGAAATAAAAACAATTTAATACCACACACATCGCCAAATTAATTTAAAATCTTTGTTGTTGTTGTCGTGTGACCAGTGCAATAATGGAAAAATACTTTAATTACAAATATTTACAAACTATAAACTCTCCATCCATCCCATCCTTATTTCAGTATTAAAATAAACGGCAATGGCATCATAAAAAGGGGCTTACTTAAAAAAATCTATTGCAGAATCCCATCGGCGTCAGCTGTCTCCAGTGGTCACGCGGGGGCGCTGCCGACAGGGGCGTGCGACAACCGCTGGTCGCATGCCAAATGAGATGCAAAACGCCATCGTCTGCCCGTGGTGGGCGTGCGAAGAGAAGTGAATGGAGGAGTCCCCCTCCTCTTCCATGAGTGGCTGATCTCGAACATCAACATCAGACGTGATTTTTGATGAATAAAAAACAGCTTGGATTGTTGGGTTTGATAGAAGCGTAACTGGTGTTTTTTTTTTAATTTTAAAAATTGGTTTTGTGAGAATGCTGTTAAATCAATATTTCTTGTAAAGAAAGACTGGCAAAGAGAGTAATTCATTTTTCCAATCACTTACCAAAATAACAACAACAATTTACTTGTATGGTAATAAAAATATAATATAAATTGAATAAAAAGTAGAACTATAGAACAGTAGCTTGAAAGTTTAAAAATATTTACTTTAAAATATTCTTCATTGCGTCAAAATGTAACTTTTAAATTGCAACTAAATTTTCTGAATCCATAAAATAAAACCCCAGGGAAAGTTTACAAGTATTCGGAACAGACTACAAACTTTTCAACAAGCCACTTTATCTATGAGTTAGTAATCTGTAGGTATTTCTAGATTACTAACGATTGTCCGAAAGCAGTATATTTTAAATAAAATTGTGTACTTAATATGCTATAGTTTACGAAATTATTTCCTAATGTACCTAAAAAGTTAAAATGAAAATAATGAATTTCTCTAAATTTCTTACTTATAACTGACTAGAATTACTCACAGAGAATTGGGAAAAGTACATATTAAGATTCAAGGGCAGTACTGAAAACCTGATTTAAATTAAAGACACTCAGGAACATTTTTGATTAAAAAGAATAACAACACAAGTATCGTGCAAAAATGTCAACATTACAATATTGTTTCAATATAAAATTGTGTTGAGGACATACGAACATAAATTGGCAATAGCGACTATCGATTACTATATCCATGTGTGATTGGAAAAAAAGTAAAGTATATTAATTTCTAAAAAATGTATTACAAAATTATAACATTTATTTGAAAGTACCGTAAAGTGTATTTCAAAAGAATTTGTATTGCTGTTTAATTCAAAACTTTAAAGAACAAATGTCAAACTACATTTTGGAAAAACTAACCATGCCTTATTATTTAGTCAGCCTATGCACCTCCCTTCTAGAGGGCGCAATCCAAGTTAAGCTAAGTTATTATTTAGTAGCAGCATAATCTTTGTAATGGTTCAACACCACTTGCAATAAACAGGATAATCACAAGTATTCGTATTGGAAGTCAGCATATGTGGTTTTCTGAGTGTATATTACTGGTTGCTATTTCTTGCTTTTTCATATTCTAATTTTTATTTGCTAAAGATTATGGATCATCTTTCTTGACAGCCTAATTATGGTGTTGAACTAATTTCCGAATGAAAATCATGTGAAAACATCCGCTATTACAACACTACCCAATAAAGAAAAATCTGCTGGGACAGCAACAGGAAACTGCTGGCTTCCAGCAGCCGAACTGCTGATTCAGTGCCGGGAGAAAGTGTACTTAAAAGTCAATAAAGTGTCCGCGGGAAAAATGCTGGTCCAGCAGTGCTGGCCAGCAGCGATCCATCACTTGTTCGCAGACAGCTGCGTTTTCTCCAGCACTTTTCTAGTAAGCCGCCCAACAGTTACTGCTGTTTTAAAGCGGCAATTTAGCAGCGGGCCAACAGCAAGTGCCGATTTGCCAGCACTTTTCTAGTAAGCCGCCCAGCAGTATGCTGCTGTATTGACGACAGCAATATGGTGGTAATTCAGCAGTTATTTCCAACAGCCTGACCAGAAAACTGCAATATAACAGCAGCAATAATGCAGTGATTTAGCAGTTATTTCCAACGGCCTTACCAGAAAACTGCAATATAACAGCAGCAATAATGCAGTGATTTAGCAGTTATTTCCAACAGCCTTACCAGAAAACTGCAATATAACAGCAGCAATAATGCAATGATTTAGCAGTTATTTCCAACGGCCTTACTGGAAAACTGCAATATAACAGCAGCAATAATGCAGTAATGCAGCGCCTTTTTTGCTGCAGCCTGCCCAAAACAAGTTACTTTTAATTTCAAATTTTATTTAATAATTTATACTATAATTATCATTCCTTCTTATTTATTTAATATCTCAATTACATAATGCAGTTATTTTCAATTAGCAATTTTATTTCAAAGGTTCAATAAAATTAACACAAGATTGAATTCTATATCTTAATATATATATTTATTTTTGACAATTTTCACTAACAATTTTTATTTCAAAGAAAGTACAATAAAATTAACACAAGATTCAATTCTATATTTTAAAATACACATTATTTTTTTTTTGGCATTTTTCAAATACAATTTTTTCATCACTTCTACATTTATCCGCACGGAATCTTTTTGAGTTTGAGGAACAGCAACTGAAAGAAGAATAAATATCAACAAAAGAAAAAGTAAAGCATGTTAATTTTATTCAATTTACTTATTAATTATTTAGTATTTCTATGAGGGACAACAACCATGGTAATTGAATATTTGCTTAAAACTCAGGTATGCAAATAAGCAAAAAATATTTTAATTGCAAAAAAATTCAATAAATGATTACTAAAAAGTGAGTCAAGCAAAATCTTGTGGGTACTTTTCATGCAAGAATTGCATTCTACGATAGGGATAATTTTTGACTAATGTCCTAAGAATAACTTCAGCTCGGGAGTTTGCTACATATAATTTTTGAAAATGGACAAAAGATCAATAATATACAGATGGAAAGGTGTCTTAAGCTATGTTGTTAATATTGATAAAATACAGATGAGCAATTAAACACACTCACTAAATTACTTCATCATATAAATACTATAAAGAATCCAAATCAGATCAATGATGATCCAATTATTAAAGTTTAAAATAATACTTTATACATAAATAATTTAATGTAATAAGTACCCGAAATATGGGTATTGACTCGATCACAACACTATGAGTCAGTATAACATCCAACAGAATATATAAATTTTTATAACACCTGTATATATTTTTGGCTAATTGACATTGGCTAATATTTTTATCGCCAATGCTGGAAACCCTGCACCATAATATAAGGTTAATACAAAGCAATGTAACTATTTATAAGCATAAAATCTTTTTTAAAAAAATAGCTTATTACAACATTATTTTACTTACACAAAATAACACAAATTTCAGAAATATATAGGGTTGCCATAAAAACACTTCTTAAAATATTAAAATCGTTAAATATGGGAATACCCAAAAAAAAGACCTATTTTTAAACACTAGTCTTTCGTCTCCCATATTGTCCCAGGTATCTTGCCTACAAAAAACAATTGTACTCATATCATAAACATGTAAACTAACTTTTTAAATTCGTACCAAGAATAAGGTAAACTTTACATGTTTGCCAGGTGGGTAATAGTTTAACAATAATCTCCAGTGTAATATCAATTTTAGAAAAGCCATCATATTATGGCCGGATGGACGGTCGCGATTAGGTGATTCGAGTTACGCTGTCAAGAAATGAAATTGTAAAAAAAAATCCCATTTTATATTTCATTCAACTCGTTAAGTATAGAGCCCTATGTTGAATTTTTCAGCTTGTCAACAGTCGGACCGGCCATTATACCATACATGAACCAACTTTGTTTTTCTACCATCGGGAAGTTTGTTTTTCGACTACTGGGAAGCCCTAATATCAAAATTACCCACATCTGTTTTGTTTGTTAAAGTTTTTACAGAAAAAAAACTTAAAAAGCATGATTTATGGCAATTTTATAATGATTTCATAATTTAAAATCTAGTCACTGAAACAAATATGGCCAGGCTTCCAACTTTATGATAACCCTAACAGTGTATTTACTTGTTTCGTAGGAAAACAACAAATAGGAAAAACAATTAACTGTGTAGGAAATATACAATCAATACAGTGAAAAGCAAACTTGCTTAAAATGAAATTAATCCAATCTAATTCTACGTTTAAAACTGTACTGGTTAAATTTCTACAATGATTACTACTTACATTTTATTTAAAAGGTGAGGTTAATGTGCATTGTTCAAAGTTTAATTTTGATATGATAACACAAACACATAAAAACACTAGTAATAAAAGATTTATAATTACCTGCCAATGTTGTTCCTATACACTAATCTGAAGATGAAAGTATAAAAAAAGAAAGTTTTAATTAAAAACTGTAATCTAAGAAGATATTTCGAGATCTTTTACCAACCAAAACATTGTTACTTTTCTGCACATGCGCATGCTCAACTGCTTGCAAACTGATGTTTACCACCACTGACTCGGCAGAAATACGACAGCAGTAATCCAGCAACAGTAGACCGGCTTTGGTACACCAACAATTTGCCGACAGATAATCAGCACACGCATGCCAGCAACGTAAAGGTGCACTTTCCAGCAGAAATATACCTGCACCAGCACTAAACCATCACTTCCAGCAGTTAATCAACTGCTGGGCCAGCAGTTCACTGTTTACTGGGTAGTTTCCAAATGCATTGTAAATGAAATCAGACAAGTGTTAGTAAGGATTTTGTCAAAGTAATGCTGTGCACTGTCGCGTGTCAGCACCTGAGAGTTACACAAAGAAAGGGAGGCTTCAAAGCACCTTGGGCCTATTCACTTTCTTCTTAATGTGTTCGAATGTTCGTTTTTGCGGGAGGCTCAAAAGCGTTTTCAATAGAAACCGAGGAAGAAAGGAACCCGAGGGAATTTTTTTTGGTATTCATATTTTTTTTTCAGTGGTAGTGAAAAATATTGTAATCGATCAGATTGCATTGGCAATGACACGTCGAATCGATCAAGTTATAAGCAGACGATGTATTTTAAAGCTTTTGAATCTTGAAATTTGATAGTGAAGAATCGTAGGCGGGATGACTTAATAAACATTCTCTATAAACTGAATTTCTTTCGCAGATTTCGAAGAAGTGCTAGCGAAATCACTATATTTTTTATAGGGAGTGTTTCATTGAATGTAAATTTTTTACCTATGTTTTTTATAAATATTAATAATCTTTTTTAATTAATTTAAGAGTTAAGATTAAAATTGTGTTTGAGTTTATTTCGACAGTTAATAATTATTGTTTAATTTCATTCATAGTAACAAAAACTTATATTGCATCGATACATTTTTAAGAGACTATACTAAATTATCAATTAAAAGCGCCTATTAAAATACATTTCCTCAGTTAAAAATATATCTTCATAATTCGGAATTCTACAATGTAGAATTTTATTTCATAAATAATGTAATATTGTAATGAACATAATTAAATCTGGATGAAATCTGCCTCCAAATTTAAGGTGGAAATTATCTGTAAAAATTATGGTACAAAAAATAGTAAACAGAATATGAAGTTTTGTAGCGATTAGGGGCAGTTATTATTTTTTACCAAGGTCAAAGTTAATCCTAAGGCCTGGCTTGCTCTTGCTCTCCTTCGACTTCCAGAACGTATCTTTACCGAATACTCAGTGCTAGTTGAACTTATAATCATTTTGGTTTAAGGCCACTACCATATAATTAAAAAAAAATGATTTTCGATTTTAGTATTTGTGTAAAATACGTTTTAAGAGTTCCAACGATGCCCTTACATTAATTTACCTGAAATTTTTTACAGATGCTATTTCAATATATATCTGTGCCATGAACCTCTAACATCTGGAGTAAATACATAAGTTTTTTTTAAAAAAATGTCCAATTTGTATGTAACTCTAGAGGGTCATTGCATGCATCAGTTCAAATCGAAGAATTTAACACATAACTAATGTTTATAGGATGAAAATTCAATGTAGTAGGCTTGTTATATAGCGTAAACCTCTTTTTTAGTAGAAAAACACCGTTTAAAATAAATAAATTATATTTAAATTTAAAAAAATGCCTAAATAGTATCATTCATCATATTTGAAATCACCATACCAAATTTGGAAAAGATTAAAGTAATAGCAAAAATTTTAGAATTTGGGGGAATTTTGGGTATTCGCCTACCTTAAGTAAATATATGATTGTGCATGGACTTGGGTTCTGTTGAAAGTTGCACAGCGGGGTTAAACAGCGTTTTGTGAAAATGTCCTCACACATTTGGAGTTTAGTAAAATTACTTCCAAATTAGTGTAACATAACACACAAAAATCATGGTAACGTTGCACAGTTTCTTTTCAATGTAGAGATTAGAACCAGAGATTATCTTATGCATGAGGTAGAGAGGTTGTGCGAAGTGTGCACCAAACGTTCCCCCTGCTTTTTTTTTTCATTGTGTCGTATTACTTAATACCGGTAGCTTTTACTTATCCTGCTAGTCTTCAAAGCAAGTAAGGAGGGGAACTCGAAGAAGGGAGATTAAATATGTTAGATTTTTCTTATTTGGAGAATATGATATAAAAAAATTGAGAGAGATGGGAATGCATACTTTTATATGTTTATAAATGGTGAAATGAACACCAATGTTACAACATAGGCTAAAGTTGAGAGCTAGAATTTAGTCAATGACCTATCGAAATTGGCTCGTTGACTAAATCCATATAAATAAGTTTTACGTGGTTCAAACCCCTTATTATAGAGCTAAGTAATTTAATTCGCAAATGTAAACAAGGTTGATTGCTACTTAAGAATTGATTGAAAATTGTTACTCATAACCTTTCTCATGTATTTTTCACATATTATTACATTTTGTTTCACAACTTTTTATTACAACTTCTTCCTATGTACAATTCTTAAATATTAAATAAATATAAATTATTAATTATTATTTAATATTTTTATCAGTATTTGATGCTATTCTGATACTTAAATATATATGTTAAACAAACAAAATACAAACTTAAATTATTAAAAACGGAACGAAAAAATAAATTTTAATTATCTACTTTCTTATAAATATCATTTCCCTTCAACTTGAGCAGAAGCTTATGACTTGACCGAATAGATATTTTGAGGTTTTTTTTTATCTCTTTCGATGGAACAGTTACAGAAAAAAACAACATTTTGTTGAAAGAACATATTTTTTTTATTCAATAAACTTCTTTGGTCAATAAAGCGCCAACTAACGTTTTTCAATTGTCAGTATCAAATTATTTTGTTGGTTCAACCAAATGATTTTGTTGATTCAACAGAAGTCTAGTCAGCTTTGATAAATTATTATGTTAATTCTGCTTTGCTAATGATCCTGTTTGCACATACAGATTTAACGAGCACGTCTGCTCCAGTGTACTTGAAGATCTCCGTAATTTTTTTCTTTTGTGAACCAAGCTCTCACGATTGTTTAAGAGTTTACAAAATGATTTTCACACTACGATATATTACTATAATAATATTCTTATAATTACGATGAAAGTCACATGTAAGTCCATCAATAGTTTTATCGATGAAAGTTTCTCTTGGAGAAACGTGTCCCAATTTTGAAGACATTTTGAAATTAAATCGGTTCCTATCGTAACAATCTACCTTATCAATCATTTTTAAAGCGCAACCCTTGCATTTTGTATTTATCTTTAGCGTTCTATAAACCTTTTTTTATTGCCTAGACAGTTATGACTCGCCAGTTCATCTGAAGAAAAATTGGAAGACGCTCAGAAAACATTTTTCTGTCTGGTATATTTTGTTCAACTCCTCATCCGTAATCTCTATTAATAACTCCGCAATCCCTTGTTCCCCCTTCTCCAGCCTTTTCTTCTTGGTCACGCCTTTATAGTGCACGAGAGGTTTTTGAAATTTATCATTTGCATTGTGCCTGTTAAATCGCAAGAAAAAGAAGAAGCTTCAAGAAAGTCAAGAATTTAGTTCTGTCTTTTTACTTTTAAAATGTTTCAGAAAAAAAGATTAAGTAGAATGATTTTTTACTGAGATAGCCTTTTCTTCTTGTTCACGCCTTTATAGTGCACGAGAGGTTTTTGAAATTTATCATTTGCATTGTGCCTGTTAAGTCACAAGAAAGAGAAGAAGCTTCAAGAAAGTCAAGAATTTAGTTCTGTCTTTTTACTTTTAAAATGTTTCAGAAAAAAAGATTAAGTAGAATGATTTTTTACTGAGATAGCCTTTTCTTCTTGTTCACGCCTTTATAGTGCACGAGAGGTTTTTGAAATTTATCATTTGCATTGTGTCTGTTAAATCGCAAGAAAAAGAAGAAGCTTCAAGAAAGTCAAGAATTAAGTTCCAGTCTTGTTACTTTTAAAATGTTTCAGAAAAAGATTAAGTAGAATGAATTTTTACTGAGATACACTGAAAGTTCTTTTTTACTTGTGAGAATAAAAAAAAAGACATTTTGAATTGTTGCGCTCTCTCTTTAATTCCTTGATCAGAGCAGGAACTGCCGGTTGCAAGAAACAAGTTTTTTGAAATTGTTAATCAAAAATGTCTTATTTTTTGGAATATATATGTTGCTTTTTAAAAAATTAACTTTAGTATTTCTTAAAAATCGGCAAAATTATATACTTAGGAGGTGAGGCTTTTTTTAAAGTTAATTATATTGTCCAGTATGCATTTTTACAGATCGTAAAACTTAAGATAAAATTATGAAAAATTTTCATTGTGCCTGCAGCCTATTTCACGATCAAATTAAGAAGGTACTTCCTAATAGTCCCATTGTCTTTATAGTAAGCGTAACCCAGTAGTCCCTGTTTCGTGCTACGGAAAGTACCTGCCAACCGACCTGCCGGAATCCAACTGAATACACGATGAATAGAATGTGATTATCCTTCTACTTCATTGTTTTCGTACACATATACTACAACAACTCAAATAATTTTTTACTAAGAGATTTTAAACAATCTTTAGCAAAACCTCACCGCTTCTTTTAAAAAAGTCTCAACTCAAATTCAGGATCAAATTATGCATAGTAGTTCATATAAAGTAGTTCTGTAAGTTATAGTAGTTGTAGTTGAGCGTAACCCAGAAGTCCCGTTTCGTGCCACGAAAAGTACCTGTCACAGACCTACTAGAATCAAACTTATTTATTCACTCCATAATCTACTTCATAGTTTTCCACACAAAGGAAAACTTTCAAAACCAATATATACTCATCAACAAAACCAATATATATTTCAACAAACAAAAATCCTTATATGACAAAAGATTTTTAACAATCCTTAGCAAAAAAACCCTCAGTGCTCTTAAAGAAAATGTGGACAAATTAAGAGGGTACTCCTAATCGTCCCATTGTCTTAATAGTGAGCGTAACCCAGTAGTCCCGTTTCGTGCTTCGGGAAGTACCTGCCACAGACTTGCCGGAATCGAACTGAATAAGTGATGTCTGGCATCTGATTCCCTGGCTCTAATTTATCAGCGGCGCTGCTGGTAGCACCTGTTGACGTATGCCGATGCGAGAGATAGCAGTGACGGATGGAGTTTTTTTGGGAGGATGCTTCTCTATTTCACTAATGGGATGGCAGAGGGAATTAATGGGGGAATTTGGAAGTATCGTTTGCTGTGTTGGGAGGCCCTTTATACTTCTAGGAATGTCTGCTTTTGGCTTCTCGCTTGGTCGTAGCCATAAATTTCTAAATATTTTACTCTTTTACAAACCCTAAAAACAAACGTGATATGTGATTTGAAATTTAATAATTCAAACCATGCTATATTCTAAATTTTCTTAAAAAAATTAAGTAGAAGTATTAAAAAAAAATAATAATGAACAGTATGATATCCATTTTAATAAATTTAAAACGTCATTTTTTGTTCATTCAAATTGCTGTTGCCTCATTAACAATTGCACGAAAAAAATACAGGAAATTTATTTTTGTGATATAAATCAGTTTGGAATTACGTCATTATGTACGGAATGCTTCATTGTTTATTATTTGTTTATTAAGAATGCTGGGGAAAGCTTTATATCTTTTTTTGCATAAAAATCTAGTTTTTTTTTAATTTGTGCATTTAAGCACTTATTAATGCATGATAGTTTCGCTTCTATTTGTAGAGATAGCAATTTTACATAATTATTCTTCAAACTATAATGAAATTTAACAAACAATTAAGAATATTATTTTAATTTGTGAAAGAAAATAATAATGAAAAAAAAACTATTTTGGTCTTAAAAGTTTAAATTAGAAATAATGTTGTGTTTGGCGACTTTGTGTCTAAGGTATATGAATCAAGTATGGAATCAGTTTTAGGTAACATTAACTGTTACAAATATACTCGTTTTTGTTGCTGCCTGGTAGCTCCTTATGCAAAGAAATAATGAAAATCGGCAAGCGTATGGAGTGAAAACATACATATATCAAGGAAAGTAACTGCTGGTTAGATGCCCCTCTAATATATATAGTTTCACATTTTTTTTAATGCTAATTTGGCAATTTTTTTTAGCAAGATTTCACGTGAAATTTTATACCACAAATATCCTTAACCAATTAGTTCCATTTAAGCATAAACACCACCGCCTGTAACAGTAGCTTCACCCAAGTGCAACAGGTACGTTTTTTATATTTCACTCCATAGTTCGACAAAATTGTAACTGACAGTTTTGTGAAATAATTACAGCTGTATAATTGCAAGGCGGATGAAGTGTACTGAGAAAATTTAAGTTTAAATATTATTTCTTAATCTCGAGTAAGCAAAAATGAAGTTCTTCTACCCCAAATGATAATCGGGTTGCTGGCTCCTGGTGACCCAATGGGTGAATCTATCTCTTTCTATGATATTCGATTTAGTTTGTATTCCTATTTCGGATTCCCCTATAACAGACTATGGGTAGACAATTCTGACTATAGCTCTCTAAAATGAGCTGAATAAATTATTATCCACTTTTAAAAGCTGTTCCGTGCTTAGTTTTACTATACTATTATTTTTCATATGGATGCGTCGGCTGTGGGGTAAAATTAATAATCTTTCTTTGGGTATTCAGATAAACCACTTTTAAGGTTTTGGAAACGAAAAAAAAATGAACAATTAACTGTCTTGAACTTATATGTGCTACCTTTCTTTAAAAAAAAATCTAAAAAATGCTTAAAGAAGACATTTTTAACAACGTGAATTTTTAACCATTTTAAACTGACTAAAGCGATTTCGGCGCCAACACATGGAACGGATTTAATTTTTTCCCCCTTCGTTTGAATCGGCATGGTAGCTTTTATTGAATGTGCAATCACATTCAATCAGGTTCTCGCTTTTCCTCTGAATTTTTTACTCACTTTGTTTGATCATCTTTTGTTGTCAAATAGTAGTAAACTAGTTAATCATAGCTCTATAGTCTGTCAAATTTACTATGCGATCTTCAAAAAGACTTCCTTCCCCCTTCCCTTCGTTTAATTTTCTAGGAAACGGAGGGAGCATCACTTTTCTAAACCTAACGCGTTTGACGCTCTGTTGTGAGGTTAACAATCCGAACAGTTCAAACCCAAGAAGGGTGGGGGAAAAACCACGCTCACGCTGTTTCGAAGAAAACCACATGCGGGGATGGGGGAGTAAAATGCTTTCGAGGCTCGCATTCTAGATAGACAAGGTATAGTTAATTGTCCTTTATCTCTTTGTCAAACTGGGAGAAGCAGAGATCCGTGGCGGCACAGAATAACGCTAATTTTCCGCTCTCAATGCTCAACCATGACTCCCACTGTCGGCAACTGTTTACATATCTAAGGCCGAGTTACCTGTGAATTTTTTTCCCTAGCTTCTGTGTACTACATCAGAAATAACTCGCGTGAGCATAGAGCGGCAGATATAAACCATATTGTTTAGTTCCACTTATAGAACGGCGCATTTCTTTCTCTCCATTACATACATATTCCAGCGGCAGCGCGTTTCTCATACTTTTTCATCTCCCCGTGGCAGGTGTATTTACGGAACCTCGTTTTTTGGGCTAAAAACGTAAATATGACGATTTATTTTGCTCTTATTCTCTGTTTCGTTTCTTTTTAATTATGCTACTGGGGTATACAGAAGACTAATTTCATAGCATATGCCCTCCGCCAGTGTTTACCTTAGTGAAGTATGTTTATGAGAGGATGAATGGCGAAAAAAAAAAGTTATGATTGCTTTCCAAAATCTTTCATTGCCAGTTTGCAGTCATAATTCTTAAAATGAAACGACTAAAATTGTCATATTTACAGGGTAGTGCCAAGAAGTCTAGATTTAGTATCATTTAATAATTGCTTTTTATGCTTTGATTCGGGGCTGCAGCATACTTTTGCATTCCGAAATGTAAATACTTTTAAAAAAAAAATGAAGTAAGTCGTAGATAATTAGGGGTACCAATTTTAAACAAGTTTATTAATATTTTAATTAAAAAAAAACGTATGAATTTTCTAAAAGTTTATATCGTGTTTGTAACATACAAACCCTCAACTTTGTAACAATACTTTTGTGTTTAATCACAAAACGAATTTATATTTACAAAACCTCAGAATTCATAAATTATTCAAATAAAAATATTTTATATATATTTAGGAAAAAAGTGCCCTTGTTGTTTTATTTGTAATAACTATACTACAGCAAAATAACATTTGCGAATGTTGCTGCCTCAGTAACAAAAACATTAATGGAACATAAAGATAAATATAGCATATTTTAAGGGATTAATAGCTTCATTAATAGCTTAGATGAAAATGTGTTAGTTTACAATACTTCTCTTCTTATATCTCTCGCTTGCTTCTCCTTTCAATTAAAAAATATCGTTATAATTGGATCAAGTTTTCAGAGAGAAACAAGATTATAGTTTCTAGCTTCTTCATAATTGAATATAACAATTATGGTCATATTACGCAGTCTATATTTTTTTGTGCTCAATAGATTCAAATAGTTTCCTTGCAGAACAATATAAAACCAAACACAAAAATCTAAATAAATACTCGAAAAGTCGCTTTTTTTTATTTTTTCCCCCCAAAGACAAAAAAAAAAAAAGCTTTTGTGCCAGTAGAATTATTTATTTCCTTTTAATATTTTTTCAATCTTGACTCGTTTTTAAACTTAGTTAACGTAAAAACTATAATTTTTGGAAACTGTATACTAATATTTAAATCTGAAAGTAGCTGACACATATAATTTTCAAAAAGCATATTGTTATGATATATTATGTATTTTGACTTTAAGACATATTTCAGAAAAAATCGCATGCATGTTAAGTATACAGATGAGTATACAGATGATATAAAAAAAGTGAATCACTAAATGTAATATTTTGATAAATTCAGTCTAGTTTTTTTTTTTTAAAATCCCGTCCCGTCTAAAACTATCTTACTTCTCGTAGCTACAAACATATCCTTCTTGATGACAGTGACACAGATGGCGCTACCAAAAAACTTAGACATTTTCATAGTGGGATAGTGGATAAATGCTGGAAATTCATGAGTTTCTGAAGTTCTTGAATCGTTTTGTACTCTAATTTAATCCATGTAAAAACAAAATCCTTTCCTTTCAAAATGTACCTCAAAGGTTTCTTGTCATCAGGTATCTTTTTTGTCCGTATATTTAAACTTCATCTTAAAGGGATATATTCACACATATATTCCTTTTAGCATTTTAAAAAGTTTTTCAAAAGTGCGGAAGGCTTCTGGAAACCAAAAAGTTCTAAATTTAGAAACACATATTGATTTCTTGCATTCAATAAAAAAATTTAAAAAGCAAAATTTGAGTTTTAATTTAAATAGATACCAGCCAATAGATTTCAGCTCATACCTTTGAAAGAAAAATCCTAAAAGTTCCCGGTAGATTATTATGCCTAAATTTTAATTAAACTCTACCAATTACTGTAATTATTATTTTAAGTATTCATGAAATTAATCAACAGAAATTGGATCTAAATGGCTTTAAGCGCGTTGAACAAAAATAGTAAGTTAAAAAATGTTTCTTTTGGGAAAAAAAAAAGAGTTGGAACTACAACCAAAATCAGTCATGATGCGAATACTAAATAGTACAAAAACTTTCTAAAGTAGCATTTCGTCGCTACCTTTTTATCCAAATTAGTAATCCTTCCGATTATTCTCTACAGTTCAACAGAGCATGAGATGAAAATGGATAGTTGCAAAAAAAACTAGCTCGGAAAAAGCAGGTATGAAAAACTGCAGGGGTGATTATTTTTAATGATCCTTTAATAGATATTTGAATGAATGGTTAATGAATTGGGTACCGTGTTTTTAATTTCGCTTATTCATTAACCATTCACTTTTTACAGTGTACTGCGAGGTTAAGTGAACCCTTCAGTTTTGTGAAAAAAAAGTATTTTGCTCGCGTGTCACGTATATCTACTCGTTATTCAACGTGAAGAATATTTAATTGATTAGCTACTAAAGTAAAAAAAAATGACGGCTATTATCTTTAAACAGATTTTCATGGACTTTTGACGAGTACATTATATGTAGAGATTTGTTTAATTGAAATGATCCATACTGATTTAACGATATTACTCAAATTATAATTGAAAAAGTTGAAATGGTGTAAAAAATAACTTTTTGTGTAATTACGTAAGTCATTGGTCATTAATAATTAAAAGTAGCTATTGTGAGCTATTCGATATTATTTTCATACCGGCATTATTTGTCAATTTGCTAATTTAAATAAACAAACAAATTAGGAAGCTATATTTATTTTTAAATAAGGAAAAATAGTTTAACATCTCGAAAACGTGCAACTTAAACTTATTATCAATTACTTAATTATGAAAAAAATGAAATACTATTATCTCAACTAGTTTAGGTGAACAGGTCAAATTTGTAAAAAGTTAATGTTTAATATTTGCTGAGGAGGCACGTCAATTTCATGAAATTTGTGGTCTTAAATGCTTACTACGAATGCAAAAAAAGCTTTATAAGTTTTTTGTAATTAATGGATGGTTTATTCTGACATTGTTTTGAATGCAAAAAGCCTATCACACAAATTTACTGTTGCAAGAACTGCTTTTTGCAAGAACTCCGAAATCGTGTCGACCTCTGTGAAACTGCATTGAATCATCATTCATCAACAATCATCGAAATAAACGACTGATACCTGCATAAAAAGGCTTAATTTGGTTTTCAGACTTTCCTCTAGAGAGTCACTTCAGTGCTTAAAGCTTAATAGAAGTTGTATATACTGGAAAGTGAAACAAACATCCATTTGAATGGAAGATCTCAGAACAAATCTTCTTGCCACCCTAACTAGGGTAAAAACAACGGGGTAAAAAGGACGATTGAAAAGCGCGGTTGGTCCGTTACTTGCAAACTTCTGTAAGGTAATATTTACATACAAAATGATCTGAATACAATTTAACCAAAAAATATTTCTCACTTTGAAAAAATTGCCAAATTCTCTCAAATAATATTGAAATCTGTTAGACCTTAAACGAAATTAATGTTTTAAACATGTTTTCTGGATGGATTCACAAATAATTCATAGAACTCTTTACATCCGCGGAAGGATCTTCTCCATAGCATATTTCTATTTACCCAACTTAGGTTGACAAGGAGTGTAACCTACTACAACTTCAATCGTTCCTTAGAGGGATTGTCAGACAGCACATCCGACAAATTTATGAATTTCCAAAGGAATATTCACACGCTTCAGTGATAACAAATTACGACTGTGGCAATCCGAATTGAAAGCATTTCATATCTCGCCATTATCCTGCATATCTCGGCACGAAAAGGCGGCCGCCCCCGACAAAAGAATGTCAAACACAAACGCCCTCGCATTGACAGTCGCATCCCTCTTGTGTTTGCGCATTTGCACGGGCATATATCTCTTCCCATTGTTGTCTTCTTCTCTCTCTCTCTCTAGTTTTTTTTTAATATTATTATTTTCACTTTCTGGCACCCGTCTATGCACGAGGGATGTGCAAGGAAATATAGTTATGTTCGTTTCTCACATGTTCTTTAGGTTCTGTCTGAATGTAAGCCATCCAAGTTTTCTGTCAGATAAAGTGATTTTCTTGCATCGTTTTTTCAAGACTATGGAATATAGAATTGCATTCATGATGTTTTAAACACTGGGGATTTTAATTTAGAAGCACTAAATGAATGACTCTGGAATTTAAGAAGAACATTCATGATATTTTAAAAAACACTTATTTAAATTTCAAACGACTGACTGAATGAAGTTAGAAGTAAATTCATGGTATTTCAGACGCCAATATAATTGAAATTTCGAATCATTTAAAGTAATTAGAATAATAGGAAACTGTCCCTTGCCTGAACTTATTTAAATTAAAAGCATATGAATATATTATTTTTCATTAGACATTATAAAAGCATATTTACGTTTACCTTGCATATTTTAATGGCCTTAAAATATAAAATGACATTGATTGAAATCGAAAATTTTCCTGTAACGGACATAGTTAAAAAATAATCACAGGAACATAAAACTGTTGTTCACTTCAAACTAACAAGTTCCCCACAACTCTACCCTGCACCCCCGCAACCAACCAAAAAAACGACAAGAAGCAAAAGAAAAAGAAGGCAAAAAGGTAGGGCCATGATACAACAGATGCGACGCGTCAACAACAAGCGCATAAAAATCTCTGCCTTCAGCTGCTGGCAGCTGCCTGGGAGTTTGTACAACAAAGGCGCTGTCTCATCCGATGACAGTCGCAGTTCGAGCTGGTTGTTTGTGTTGTCTTGCGGCTGGCCCGTCAGGTAAACAGCTCCCAAAAAGCGACATCTAAAGAGTTGTGTCGACCAGAGACGTTTCTGGTGCGGACACATTGTAGCAACATCGCTGACAGAAGTTGAGGTTGATGAATGGCATTGTTAAAAAATCTGTTAAGGAGCGAGAATATTTCTGTTGTTTTTCTTATAGATTTTTTTTTTTGTTTTCTTAGAGTCCAGAAATGTTCAGAAAAACTATACCTCGATTTGTTAAAATTTGTTTAAATCTAAAATCTGATTAAGTTTGCTTCTGTTAAGAAGAGATAAATTGAAATATATAATCTTCATGCATTTATGGTGTAATGGTCGGAGCCACTAGCTTTTATTCCATCAATAAGTGTTGGTATAACAGTCAGGCCGATCACTTTTTTTAATGCACCCTGCGCAACAATACAAAGAATATCTGTTATGTATTTAAGGAATTAACGATTCACCAAATTCATTGTGCAATGCCAATTCTGTAAACAAATTCTCGTTAGTAGCTCATGCTGATACTAACGAGTCATATCTTTCAGGCCTAACTTAAACGTTCAACGAGTTTTGTTTGAACACATAGTTTCGAAAAGATTTTCAACGTGAAAGATAACTTAGTTTATAAAAACGGTTATTTAAAAAAATATTATTCTAAACTTAAGATTTTCTGTTGTGAATAAGTGAGAAAAACTAAAATTTTTCATCTTTTTGTATACATTTAAAAAACTTATTCAAAACAATCACGCATTCAAGTACAGATATTTAATTAATTATAAATCTGCTCTTCTAAACCCCTTATTTTATTTAGTTGCTATCGTGTAAGCATTTTCTTCCTAACCATTTTGTGCTGCACCCACAAAAAGTTTGTAGTTATAACATTGAAGATGGTAATTATTACCTCTTCCCTTGTTTTCATCATTCATTCAGAAAAATGGCATGCGAATTTACATACTCTTCTAATAATAATAAATCTGCGCAATCTGCATTCATAAAACTAGAATAATTTAATTCTACAATATGTTGAAATAGTTCATTTGACATGCAATTTCACACATTTTTTTGAACACAAATTCATTTACTGATAATATTTTAAATCCATCGCGTTCCTTTTATTACTCCAAACTTAAAACATGAATAAATTAAAAAAAATTAACTATTATTTTATTTCTTTGAACCACAGGCACCATACCTCAATAACAGCGTATGAAAAAAAATGGCACGCTGCCCTGGGGCACACTCTAGTTTCAACCTCGCAAAAAATATCTCCAATTTCATCTATGGACTTATAATCGCGGCGAATGATACCAGATCCCTCAAACTAGGAGACGATCGATCCATTGATAAGTGGTAATTGGCTTAATGTGTGTGTGGGAAGGATCTACTTTACCAAGGACATTTCCCCGGTCTTCTTTTCAAATGAGCATAACGCAGGTGACGATGTAAGATGAATCTGCGGATGTGGGTGATTTTGTACTTTTCAATGGAGATATCGGCCCGTTTTTGATTGGGATTACTGTTGTAGTTTGGTATATGATGGAACATGATGTGATTTGAACGTTTGTTTTTGGATTTAGATAAACTGTAGCATTATATTAGTCTGAAGTTTGGTACTTTATGAAATGAACTATGTTTGGAAGAAAATCAGATGTTAAGAGTTATGTTAAAATAGATACTGTGGAAAAAATAGTTAGTAGTTCCTGAAGGATACAGATGTATAAACCGGTCCCTTGATTGTTAGGTGTCTCAGCAAAGCAATTTTTTTATATAGATTTTACACTTTTAAAAATAAAAAAAATTAAATATGAAAGAGTTATTAAAAACATCTGCTTCAGGAAAATTATTTGAAAATTTTAAAGAAAAATTAATTTTAGGTTAAAAGAAATTTCAGGTACAAATGTAAATTTCAGTCTTGTGTAGTGAAAACAAGTTTTTAGTTAAGCCAATTTGCTCTTCCCCAGAGGGATAAATATCTTAATTCGATATTATATAATTAAAATTTTAGTTTAAAAATGTAATTATGAAATAAGCTGTCCCAATATATTTTAGTTTTTTTTAAAAACATAGTAACTGTATTTAAAATTGTTTAAAATTGATGCAAATAATGTAAAACAGAAAAAAATGTTTCGTAGACTAGAATAGAGTTAATATTTATTTAAGGAACAAAAGAAGAAATGCATTTACGTAAACTATTTGTTTTTTTACAATGAATAACATTTTCTAGCTTCTCTTCTTCAAACATTTCTTATTTACGTTCGACGTTGTTACGAAATATAGTTTAATTTATATAATTATCCTTTTTTAAGGCATAATTTAGTCAAGTAATTAGTAAGTTCCCACTGAGCCTCATTTTTATCTTTTTAAATCTTTAAAAAATGAGTTGTTCAGTTGTTTATTACAATATTTTAATTAATAAAGAGAATAAATATACCACAAAGATATATTAACCAAAAAACAAGAAGAAGACGCCATTGATTTATCGATTGGACTAAAAAGCAAAATCAAAGAAGCAAAAATAAGAGAAAATTAAAAGCAGAGAAGTGAAAATAAAAGTAGAGAACCTTAAACAAACGGAATTAATAAATTAATGGAGCGAGTGAAAGCGTCTAATCCAGCGGAAAGTCTAAAGTAAAATCAATTTATCAGCGTTAGTTGGGAGCCAAGTCAAATACCATTGAGGAGATGTTGACTTCCCTGTCGAGCAGCCCTCTGGCTGAAAACGAACCCCTGGGGGGGAGGGGAAGCTGCAAATGAAAAATAGATATCTGCAAAATTATTAAATGTGTTTTTGACGAAAAGTGCCAGGAAGCCGAATTGGAGTTGAAAATGCTTGCAAGAAGTGTAGAATGTGGAATACCGTTTTTTACTTGGAATGTTCTTCTTTAAAAAGATGTAGTTTTTATAAATATTAGCCTAATAATTAAGAAAGTGCTTGATGAATAATAAGGGTAAGTTAGCTGCAAATGAAAAATAGATATCTGCGAAATTATTAAACGTGTTCTTTTTTGACGAAAAGTGCCAAGTAGCCGGATCGGATTTGAAAATGTTTGTAAGAAGTGTAAAATGTGGGAGACCGTTTTTTACTCGGAATGTTCTTCTTTAAAGAGATTAGTTTTTCTAAATAATGAGGAACGTTACGGAACGTGTTCCAAGTCAGAAGCTCATGTAAAATTCACCAAAGATAAATTGTTTTCTTAAATATGTTCTAATATTGTGATAAGAGATAAATCAGTTTTTAGTTTTAAATTAGGTAAAATTGTTATTTTATTTAAACTCAAAAAGAGAATTTTATCGGAGTTATTAGAAGTTAAGTAAAAATATTAAGATAATAATTTATAACTGAATGTAATAATAACTAAATCCTTTCAGAACATAATGAAATAGAGTATTTTCAAACACAAGTGCAAGTGTAAGAAGATCAAATTATAAAAGAATATGTAATGCAAAAAAAAAAATCTGCAGATAGTAGTAACACGTTTTAACAATTGTAAGAATGTGTTTGTATTTAACACATAAGCTCAATAGATTGAATTTTTTTTAATTTTCAAAGAAAATTAAGAAATTAAGAATCAACAAAATACACATCTAATTAGCTTCCAGAAAATATATAGGTAGTTACTACAATTTTTTTTTTCAAATGTAATAATCAAGGAAAATATACTTGGTCCAAAAGCACACAATTTGTTCCAAATAATCCTGCATTATACCATAACAGCGTTATTTTTCTACGAATCATAAGCTGTTTCGATACCATCTAACAAAAATCATCAAGCATTTTCTCTAATTTCACAAAGCTACTCTCCTGCTCATTACCAAAAACACAGTCTTAACACAAATCGGCTACTGAAACAAAGTTTACTGCCTAGGTTGGGAAGTGGATTCCGTTGGAATGGCGGGATTAAAAGAGGGAGTTTTTGTTCCCTCAAAACCTTCCACCTTTCGAATGCCACGGTCCACTTTATGATCTGGAAATAGACCCTCACGTTCTGCCTGATGACGGGGCCATTCGATTTGATGAGCCTATCACCACCTGCTTGAAATCTGCTAAGAAACTCACAGAGCCTGTTCGTTGATTCCTTGTTAGGGGTTTACTGTTTTGTACTTTGAGAGGCAGAGGGGTATATCTTCTAAAAATGATGATGTTATTTTTACGTAGATTAAAAATTAGAATGTGGTCATTTGAACATATTTCGTTGGGTTTAACCCTCTAATGCATACTGTTACCGTTCGGTAACAAGTAACATAATCCACTTTATTCTATTAAAGTAGACCTCTCTCTCGACAAATTTGTGTTGTTTCATCTATTACATTCCATTTTGAAGTTTTAGTTGATAATAACCCTCATAAATGACATCAGTAAGAGTGTATTCAAAATTAAAAAGTGAAGTTTCTAACTGTTGTAAAATTACGTTTTTGGCAGTTTTCAAAGTATAATAGTATTAGTACTAAATACAAATAAATTGTTTTGAAAAATTAGTTAAAGTTAAAAAGGGATATTTTGAACTATATTTAGTAGTTTTCTAGTCATTATTATCAAAATTGGAATTTTGTAGTTGGTTTGACATTGTAACCAGTTATTATTTTCTATAACTTAGTATGAAATATAAATTAATGTCAAGCATTACGATAGGGTCAAAAACCTGAAATGGAGATTTTGTGTTTTCTGCAAATTTTCTGTTTGGTGATTCTGAAAAACAGTTTTCTAACATTCAGCGTTTGTCTGTCTGAAACCTCTTTACAGCACAAACTAAAGGAACTGCTGACGTCCAATTTGTTACACGAGCTTCCAGTATCATGTAAGACGTCATAATAACGTTTTAGAGAAAATCGCGCATGCGCAAAGTTTTGTTTCTATAGAACTTATTTCGTCTTTTATTGAATTTTTATATCACTTCCTTTAAATTTATTGATTTATTAAGTGGTAATTGATAGTCGTGTAGTTCCCTAGTTTAGTTTAATTTAGAAAATCTGCGATTCATCAGGAATACAGCATGAATTTAGGATTCAATGTGCATTTTTTTGTTTTACTTGTAAATTTTTTTAAATTTCAGCTGCTGCACACTCTTAAAATGAACGAGCGATTTTAACTCAGTCTGAGTAATTTTCACTCCTCCAGTCTGGAAAATGCACTTCTCCTCTTGGAGTGGATCCTTTGTGTGTTAAACCTCCGACAGGATCACTCCAAACGAGTGATTTTAACTCAGTCTGATATAATATTCACTCCTTTCCAGTGCCGAAAATGCACTTCTCATACTGGAGTGGATTTCACTCGTTTGTTTTAAGAGTGCAATTTTTTGGGTTTTTAGGAAATTCCTTTTTTAATTTTTTAAAAAAAGAATGGTGAACGCATAGTTTTAAAATTGTATTGCGCTTTGTTTATAAGAAATTTAAGTAAAGGACCTTAATAAAAATCTAAATGTCTTACCTGGTGAACGAAGACATCGGGTCCACCATCGTTCGGTGTGATAAATCCCCATCCTTTCGCCACGTTGAACCATTTGCATTTCCCTCTACGTGCACCGTTGACGGTCGCATTGGTACCTGTAGAAAAAAAATCTTAATCATGTCGCAAATGAAATTTTAATTAGCAAATATGATTTCCAGAATAAATAATAAACATTTAATAATAAATTCAGAGTACATCGTGAATTAGGGTATTAAATTATTTTTTAGGAATGAAATAGTAAACCACATGTAACTTGCTAAACTAGTGCTTAATTACTTTAACTAGTGTGTTAAGCAATTTCTTCAACTTTCTTTAAAATTTTTATTTTTCAACTCTCTCAAAAATAATAATTTAAGATTTTTAAATCTAATTTATCTTTTTGAATCTAATTTATTTTATGCACGTCGCTAACCTTCACTAAACTATAAAAAAATAATATATTTACAAATACCACAATTTTCATCAACCAATACATAGAAATATTCTTCTCAAACCTCGACTAAGAGCACATGGCGAAAAACAACGTGACAATAGTGCTCGACTAAACATAAATTCTGCCCAACGTCTCCAATAACGAGCCTGAAGACGTAAAAAATTGCAGCAATAAAGAGTGAATAAAAAAAAAAATTAACAAGCCCTAGCGTACATAAACACACCGACAATAATAATAACGATAAAAAAGAGGAAGGAGCCAATTTGCAGACCTAAGTAGCTACATAAATTTAAGCTTATGTACATGCATGAGAATAACTGTAGAAATTTTCTTTGAGGAATCTTGATTAAAGATACGCTCCCCGTAAGTTGTGTTTTTTCAGATGACGTACTTTTCCAGTTTTCATTCTTGTGTTTCCCGCAATTTCATTGATCTCAAAATGTCGTCTCAAAAAATCTTGATAAAAGATACGCTCCCCGTTAGTTACGTTTTCTAAGATGACGTACATTTTCATTTTTCATTTTTGTGTTTCCCGCGATTTCATTGATCTCGAAATGTCGTCGCTTGTATTCTGTTTAACCTTTAAGAGCAAGTTTTTTTTATTAGTGCTATAGTTTATGGTTTTTAATTCGAATAAATTTCAAGTATGAAAAGCATTACCAAAAACGTCAATGTTGTTGGAAAACTTCGGTTTCGATGATATTTTGAATTATGCGGAGAAATTAAGCAACATTGTGGGACAGCAATTAAACGTGATTCATGAACATACAATATTCGCTTTAGTAAGGTAAGAAAATATGGTATTGTCTATGGAAAATGCAGTTCCAGACGCAACAAGAAGAAAATAAAATCTTTGGAGCTGTTGCCACTCAAGGTGTGAAACAGGCCACTCCGACATTTGTGTCATTTCATATAAACATATAATTGCTATATTTTCATTTACAAACATTCTATTGTTGTACTTTTTCTGAGAAACCCTCAATTCTAATACTTTTTTATCAACATTTGAGTGTTACCGGTTGACGAAGAACATTTGATTGTTGTAACACCTTTTCAGAACACCTGATTGTAATACTTTTTAGAAGCCCTTAAATTTTTACAATATTTCTCATCATCTGAGTAATACCGTTTTAATTTGATTGTTGCACCTTCTTTTTAAAACATCTGGTTGTTGTATAGTTATTATCTTTTTCTTATGAACACCTGATTGTTATACTTTTTAAAACACTGTATCGGTATACCTTCTGTAGCTGCAAAGTATATTGTTGTTTAAAATATTTGTGTAACAAAATTAAACTATTCTTTTAAAAAGATAGTAATATGATTTTTTAAGCTTTAGTACAGTGATGTTTCCGAAATGTAAAAGAGCAGAATTTGAACTGCATTTGGGAAGAATGCATAGTTGCTGCTCTTTCAACATAATTTTTGTGGTGCCTTTGCAATATTATTTGGTCGCAACACAAATTGTTGTATTGTTTTGACATAACTTCTATAATAACTAGAAAAGACACAATTTTTATGCTGAGAGTCAACACAAGTTTTGTTTCTTAATTTTTATTAGCGTAGAACATTAATTAAACTTAACCTCTTGCGACATGGCGACCCTATTTGGGGACATTTTTAAAACCTCCCCACTAACAAATAACACGTAAATTAGTTCCGAAATTGACCTGGTTCGATAGAAGAAGATCCAAATACCCGTTTTCAGCCTTTGATTACAGGAATCAGTCATTTATTTCTATATAAAATGAAGTTGAACGAAGGTCAATACGATATTAGAGTTCTTAATATACATATATTTTTTTACATTTTTCAAAAAGAGTTCTTTTTAGCAGTTAACTTTAAAGGCCTTTTAAATTAAAAACAATGTTGAAATAATCTGTTTACTGCCAATAAGTGATACGGAATTTTTTGTTGCTTTTATATCCGAAAAAATGCGTATTTTTAGAGTTTAAGGCGTGTTCCTAAGTAACTATTAAACATATTTTTTTCAAAAAATTTCTTTGAAAAACATACTTTTTAGAATATATTTGTATGAAAAGTATGTTTAGATTAAGAATATACCTGTAGGATTTTCTTAAGGATAAATATTTTCCTAAAAACAAAATAACCCATTCCCATGTAAAAGATAACACTTTAAATGCCTCACCATCCCCATAAGCGAGTCAGTCGCGTGCCAACAGAGAGGGGTGTCACTAAAGATGCTTCTAAAACCCCGAAACGAGCCCCAATTTTTTTTCCCGCACGGGGCTTCTTCCGTGTATCCCTGACCTTATACATGGGGGAGTTTAGAAAGCGAAAGGAAGTTAAGACTGTAAAAATAGCTTCTCCCTCGCGTGTCTTGGGTGGGGTATTGGTTTCCCCAAAGAAACGCCGCTTTTTTAGATTTTTTTTTTGTATTTAAAGTTGGGAAAGTGAGCTTCATGTTTGCCGTGGAGCTTTCACCGTTTGTATTAAGATTAGTAGGAGTTCATGCATTTGATGGTTGTAGAAGATTGTTGTTTATGTGTGGAATTAAAAGTTGTGACATTGTGGTGTTTTATATTACAGAAGTAAAGTAAAGACTAGTATTGACTACCACACTAGTTTATGGCTTGTAAGACACAAATTCATAAAAATTGAAAGCCTTAAGTGTTGATTCTCTTAGTACAAAGCGTGTAAGCATATAATAACGAATTGGCTATATATAAGCTTCCCATAGAAATTGGACATAGACTGCTGGAAAAATACCAAATTATATAGTAAAGAGTCATTAAGATGGAAGCTAGTGCCGAACAGGACCAAAGTAGCTCCCTTTGACCGATTTATTTTTAAAAAAAGGAGCGTTATACAAAACAAGATTTCGGTAGGAATGCATTTAAATTTGTTGAAAAATTTTAACTTTCAAATTCCATTAATTTTCAAATTTTATCAACTACAAAAATATGCTCCAATTTTTAAAAAAATTCTGAAATATTGGAGTTTGTGTATGGAAAATAATATACCTTTTCATCGATTACTTCTTTTAATTTTCTAAATTTAATTAAAATACAGTTTAGGGCATTTGACTTAGGTGTCACTTATATTTTTGATGAGGTTATTCATTCATATAGTTGATAAATCAACAGTAATATGTGAGATCGTTAGAAAAAACTTAAACTTAAACAAATACTAAGGGTAAAAAAAATCTGTAAAATTACAGTACATTAATGGTTTCCCAGCTAACGGAAACACAGTAATAACTTACTTCAATAAGGTTAAACAAAGAATGGGGTTTCATTCAATCATTGCCAGTGTAGAAAACGCTTTCGCTTGTACAAAACAATGAATTTTACATCATGTATAATTTCACAGCATAGGATGATGGCAGTATCTTTACTGTCACACTGTGATTAAATTTTTTTACTGTGTTACAGTTTACATAAATTGATTAAGGAGAAATTCTACCGTATGGTAGAAATTTATAGAGAATGACTACCGTAATCTTTGGTTATATAGTTATTATATTATCCCAGGCTAAAGTAAATATTATTATGTCGTACATTGTAATTCCAATTTTTTAGCTCTAATGAAACATTTAGTGTAGTTATTACTAGTAAGTAAAATATAACTTATATGAAATTATTTAAATTGTTAGTAAGTGTATCAAACAATACTTCTATAATGTTCAAGTGAATTCTTAATTATACAAGACATGATTTCATGCGAATTCTTTTTAAATTTTAAAACAAGTTGAAACACATTGTTAAAGATTTTAGAATAAGTATCTGAGGTAAATAACAATTCGTACTCACAAAAACTGAAGTTATAATGTAAACGTATGTCGTATATGCAATAATACAGCTCGGTAAGTGTTTCAATTTTGAATATTTACTTAAAAAACTTTTGTACAAAATTTACAAACAAATTATTAATGCTAAGACAACGAATGATAAAAATTCTAAATACAAAATTTTACAGCTCTAATCATTGCCACCGTAATATTTAAAATCTTTCGAATCGTTTGCGAAGAGCAAATATTTTTTCTTTTTATTGAATTTTTGAAAATATTTATTTTATATAATAATAGTTATGTAGTAAATGTTTTTTAATTAAAAAAATAATCAATGTTAAGAGTAAAAATTTAAGGAAGAATTGGAGAATAAATGAATTAAAACTTAAAAACGTACATAGCATTTTTTTAAAAAGCTTAAACATTGAAACTGCAAAAATCTTATTGTAAATTAAAATAATTATTTTAGTCAGTTTTAAATAAAAAAATAGTTTTAAGTAAATTAAGAAATTCAGTCTTAAAATATAATTTTTAATGTTTTAAAATTCCATGAAGTAATTTTCTAAAAGTTAATAAAATCGTTTGCATTTATTATAAATTTTATTTTCAAAGTGAACTTCAAAATTTTTCGTTCCATGCGTAGGGTTATTGATTTTTTTAAAGTATTTTAGATTTTATTTTGTTTGTTAAATTATTTACCTGTAAAACGTACATCTCTTATCTTTGAAAGGGTGCATGATGAAACTGGTAAGAATTATTATGTTATTTAAAAAATTATTTCATTTTAAAATTAGCAGAAGTAAACAAGAAGACAAAAGTAAAGCTGATAAGTCTATTATCTACAGCATATATAGAACACGAGGCCTGAAGAGGTAAATATGGTTGTCGCAAATGCTTAAAAAATTGTGTGAAATGGGTGAAGATTGAAATGGTAATTTTATAAACTAAAGTTGGTTTACCAGACACTTGTTGACTTTACGTATGTAATGTAAATAATGCGACGACTTAGGTTTCAATCGATTGTAATTTCTGTTCATAACTAATTATTTCGCTAAATTTTTCATTATCTGGTTTCTATGACTATTTTTTTCGAGAGCACTTTCAGTATATAAATCTTTATTTAACTTTGGATTAATTTATGTAACTTGGGGGGTAAAACTAGCATATTTGTATTTCATATTTGTCGCTTCGATAGGATAGATTATAGATTAATTCTAATGGGTAACTTTCGTAAGACTTTGAGTAATTTTTAATACATTTTTGTTTTATTTCAAAAGAATTTCTAGCAGTCCATGTTATTTCTAAAAAGCG
This sequence comes from Hylyphantes graminicola, assembly GCA_023701765.1. Classification (NCBI taxonomy): domain Eukaryota; kingdom Metazoa; phylum Arthropoda; class Arachnida; order Araneae; family Linyphiidae; genus Hylyphantes; species Hylyphantes graminicola. Next base: position 13,425,119 of record CM043115.1, read on the forward strand.
AATTATTGTTAACTGTAGTATTTTTGATCTATATTATTTTCTTATGCCATGTTTATAAATTCCCATGTGAAGGTAATCGCTATCTTTTGCAACAAAAGCCATACATATCCACTACTATCTTCAAACGGTATCTCTGCAACGAAACCATACAAAAAATAAAAGCCTCGCGCCTTGATGCTTGGGACGGTCATGACACACCTCTCCTAGATCTTAATCTCACTGCACTGGTTTGACAAAATACGCTGTTGGTTGGTAGACATATATTTCAGCCTCGTGTGCTTGGTCGCAAGGACCAAGCACACAAATAAACCATCGTCATTTAGAACAACACAAGACACACACATACACAAATAACATATGCTGCCATCTGACGCCACCTCCACAATTTAGACATGTCCCTGAAGGTATACGCTGTAAAATGGATTGATTTGAATAAAATGAGTTTAATTAGACTATAGCCTCGTTTACATGAGTCATCGAATCCGTGGAATGCCAAACCCTCCATTAGTGGAAAGAGTGGTCGAGCAGGATTTTTAACCCAATGCGGCCGTCTGTGGCCGAATCCATGGAATGAAACGTCAAAGCCTACTTTATTGGAGGGTTATGGACCCTCCCCCTCTCAATGGACCCTGCAATTCCGGTTCTGCCTGGGTGAAAATCCCCAAGGGGAAAAAATTGCGGAGTTTCCTCTTCACTCCAAGGATTCCATAGCTCATGTATACAAACGCCTATCATGAGTCAGAATTTACACGTTACTCATTGTTTATGTTAAAGGCTAATTGTTAAAGATGGAACTATGTAGTAGATAAATTTCTTAATTGCGAGCATGTTTAACCGCCGTGGTCGTATTGTTAAGGCATTGGGCATTTTGGGAGCGGGGACTCTAGTCTCACCTACTTTAAGTCCTCCTATAAATTAGATTTTTTCTGGGGGAAAATGAAAATCCAAGCTTAATCACTATATCCATGTATACTGCCATGGGCAGGTAAATGAAGTTACCACGACAATGAATTGGGACATTTTTGCTCTGTAAAAAACAACAGTTTTTAAATATTCTTTCTTGTAGGTTTAATTTTTTACAATATTGAGAATCCAAGCCATTAATCTGGATACCGCAGTTTACCTGCCCACAGAAATATACTAAGATGGGTGTGCTTGTTAAATCTGTGTAGTCTTAAACTCTTACGAGGTAAGCCTCCTACGATGTCTTTAAAAGTTTCGTTGATTGCCAGGTCAGGTCAGGTGCTTGCCTCGTCACTTGATCACTACAAACAGTAACGACTGTGTTGAGGCCCCTCTTGCATAGTACAAACATGCAGACAGAGACTTTCCAATCTGACCATATTAAATAAGCTATACATTTTTGAGCTCTGGGGGTGAAAAGTCAATTCTGGAGATCCTCTAGTCTCTAAAAATATTTGTCTCTAAAATTTAGATGGATTCATTTACATGTGTGTTGTGTCTGTCTTATTTGACGAAGGTTTATAAGCGGATCTCTGACCAAGCACACAAACCTGAATATCTATGTCTACCAATCAACCAAAATTTTCGATCGAAATGTCAGTTGAAAGTATATCAAACCCACGAAGTGATCCCATACCTTCAGAAGACAAAGGCCCCGCCCAAAGCAGCGGGAGCCACCACATAACTAAGCTGTTTGTCACCTGAAAATGACTCAACGAGAGGGCATCCGGCCAACACACTTCCATTGGATGCGAGAGGGCCGCCTACCTTTCGCATTTTAAAACAAGGATGAGAAGGCCTTGTTTTATGAGCATGCAAATGAGCCACTCAGGGCCGCCCTTAGGCGATGCGAGGCCTTGTGCGATTCAGAATCTTTCGCAAGGAAGTAAAAGACATCATAAATATAGAATAATAGTCATACATTTTTTTTGTTTATGCATGATTTAAAATGTAATTCAAATATGATTTTTTAGGTTTTTTTTATATTTTAGCTCTTTGGACAAAATACTATTTTTATGCAGAATGAATGTTTCATATTTTTAAAGTTTCGTCATTTGGTGCAGCTCTAGAGCGAAGTTAGTTCAGACGAATAAAACATTTCTACTCCACATAAAATTTATTATATAATCTAGGTGGAATTTTTAGGAAGTATTCATTTGGTTAGGCGAATCACTGCGGATGACAATTTGAAATTTTTAAGGAATATAAATAAAAAAAATATCTGATTCAACTTGAGGGTCAGCCTAAACAGTTGGTCCCTGTACATAGTTGTCTTTGGCCTACTGTTAAGGGTGGTGACTAACCAAAATTGAAAAGGCCTGCAAAAGACAGTTAACTTGTGATCAACTCACAAAAAATGATAGTTTGCCTATCTCTTTGTAAAATAGATTTGATGTTTCATTTTGGAACAATATGTTTGTTAAATAATTCATGAAGAAGCTTGAATTACCGGACAACTATAATTTTCTAGTAGGTTATTAACATATTTTCCAGAGATGACAAATAATAAAAAAAATGCATGATTGTCAAGTTATAGCTACAACCAATTATGAAAACCATTCATTATCTAAATAGGTATTATATACAAATAACGACTTTATTTGACTTTCCTTTCCCCAGACATTAGTTTTGTGCTCATGTTGATAATTGACAATCATTTTCACAGATATAGTTTTATATGATACAAATATATAAACGATCGGTTAATCAATTCTTTTATAAAAAAAAACTTTGAGAGAATAATGTCGTACTTTTCAATAAAAATCAAATATACTTAGAATTAGGTTTTACAGTTTATCGAAAAAAAAAAGCATATTTACCTTAAGTTAGTAATTTAATAATTAGGTAATTGTGAATCTCAATTGAACACTATAAACTTGTAGTCAAGTGTTGGCGACTTCTAATGTGCAATTATATAATATTAATTTCGTAATTACATTAAATTGCTTAAATGTCAAAATTTAACAAGATTTATTAAGCCCTCATGTACAAAACTACAGTTATTCTTCTTTTCTTTAAGATTTTTTGACAACTATTAAGTAAACAAGTGCTGTTAAAAATGTGTTATCTTTTTAGTAAGATACTTTAAAAATATCACATTTCTTGTGTAATGTTTGTATACTTCGAAGTGTCAAAAGATTAAAAAAAATTATTTTAAAGATAATTTTGCACATGAATGTACTATGCATATCAAGGACAAAAAATGTATATATTACATCTTCCGCAATTTTAGACTATACATATAAATTGTTTTACATTCATATAAATTGTTTTACATTGCAACACTAAAGGAACTAAAAGATTTCTTTCAAAGTACAGATAATTGTTGACAGGTATGGTGTTTATCCATTCATTAAAAAAAACGTTTCGAAACAATAAATTATAATACAAGGTATTTTAGAAAAATCTGAATTATTGTGCTTCTCCTGATTTGCAATTAATTAAAAAACTATTTGCCTGGCCTAAAATTTTACTTGCCCAAAATTATTTAGAAAAATTTCTAATGAAATATTCTTTAAGCATTATTAACGTTTAAACTATGCGGGTTATTAAATTGTCATTTTTTCATAAACATTTATGAAGGTAAACCGTGAAATATTTTTCGAAGATTCAGTTATAAAAAAGCGGAAACATGAAAATTTTATTTGTTAATTCGGGCTAGTTTCAACAAATTATTCTTGTCCGATCCAAATTAATACTTGTCCTGGTCAAGTGAGGCAATAGAGTTTTCTAACCATGAATCCAAGTAGTATTAGGAGCTATATTATTGAATTATTATCATAGATTACTAGCTTGTTAAATGTCTGATTATTTGTGAAATTTTTTTTTCTGCAATTCTTGTCTGTTCATCATTTTCAGATTGCTCCAAACGAGAAAAGATCAATGATTTTTAAACTAATATTTTAAATCCAAAGTATTTTGAATTAATTTTGTTCAAAAATCAGATTTTTAAAAAATTAAATTTAGTAATTGTTAAAAAAAACTTCTACTAAATTTCTTTAAATAATTAAGCAGATGCGTAACTTATTAAAACAACACAAAAAGCATTCGAATGGCAAATTAAATCGTTGATAAGAACCAAAGTTTCTTCTAAACTTCTATGCATGATTTTTTTTTATTTTGTCCCAAATTGATTAAATTAACAGACAATTGTAATATAATTAAAACATCACAGCTTTTTAGTTTAGTCAAGATTTAATATATTTTAAATAAATAAATCATCAATTAAATATCCATATCTATTTACATTCGAAAATGTCTAAATATTTAAAGTTTCCATTTGATTCATCTATCTGATAAATTTGGCTTGTACATGCAAATCACTATCATTAATCATTCATTGAAAAAATGTCGATGCTCAGAGAAAAAAAGTAAACAAACAAAATTGCCACCAAAGGGTTAAAAGTCAAACTATAATAAAATACAAATAAAACTCACCTAATATTTTTCAATAAACATACAAGTATAACTCCAACATTTTAACCAAACTCACAAACCAACATATACTACATTTACATAACCGAACCAGCGCATTACTTCCACATTACACAAAGTCAAAATACGTCTGAGGCGCCTTAGCATATGGAAATGCACAAATGTGGGCTGGGTGCTGCCTGCTCTTACAAAGCATGCAAAGGAAGTGGGGGTGCAGGTTAAACTGTCTCCTTCCCTTCTTTTGAGGGGTGCTTTAGGGGGGTGGAAATAGTTTTTTCTTGCATTTTTGCAGATTTCCCCTATTTTTTTTGGAGGCATGCCGTTTGTGATGAAAATGAGTTGATGAATTTTACGGAGGAGTGATGTTTGTGTGATGTAGTAGAGAAATAGATTATGCTATGTATTATGAAAAGTTATCTAGATAAGTTGTCAAGAAAATGTTTTGAATTTTTTAAATATATATTTACAAAATAGATTTTATTATGATTGCATTAGATGTTTTGTAACGTATTAACATACCACAACGCATCACACCAAGAAATATTCCAAAACTTTTAACTCACTAAAAGTATCAGATGATTCATCAGCTGAGTTATCTGACAAAGCAACGTATAGTAAATTGTCTTGCTTACAAAAGGGAGGGCAAAGTATTACTCACAGTCACTCTAAGTTTATTAAGCAAATGAGACAGTTTCACTGCAAAGAAATGTTAATGAGTTAAATGACAATCAAATGTCTAGATGGTTCGGTTCCAAGTAATGTAAAACTTAACGAAATATTTTGACGAATAGGATATAGTCTATCGACCACAATACAAAAATATATAGATCAAACAAGACACCGTTCAGGGGCAGGGTATTTAAAGAAATGACTAAATTACACGACGTATCTATGGTCTACGGCAAAAGAGCCAGGCGTGCTGATAACAACACAATAGTAGTCACGCGGGTGTAGTTTGTTTGCAAATTACTTAACAAATATTCCTTTTTATAAAAAGAAAAACAGATATCTTTTCTTAACAGGAGCAATCTCTATTTGCGGTTACAGATTTATTTTTTTTGACAGATAAAACGATTTTGTTTTTAAGAATTGATTTTAATTTCAAAATAAATATTTGTAAAATAAGATCGTTTGAGATTTTCAGTGAGAAAATAAAAGAAATATTCGACTTTCAAGGACATTTTTTGCATTGTACTTAACCCATTAAAATGTTGTTGATATTTTAATAGAAGTATATGTGTAGATTAACTAAAAATTAATATTAGCTTACGTGGTATCAATGTCCTACCTTTAAAAACCCTGATTTTTCAGGAGATTTTTGAAATTTTGTGCATTGAAATATATTTCTTTTTAAACACACTAGGAAGTTTTGTGAGGAATTTTAAAACTTAATGAATGGCTTTCACGTAGTTTAAAATATTTTACCTTACAATTTCAATCGTCCTTCCAAGTTTTAATCAAACGTCGAGTATTGCTATAGATGACAAAAAATGGAGTCCATGAAATTCACATTAAATAGAATAAATTTTATATTACAGATTAAAATTTTAATCTTTCAGCCATGCAAAATTGCCAATGAATGTCCAAAATATTCTTCTGGTTGGTGGTAAGTATAAAATATTTCTTTTCTTAGTATACTGTTAAAATGACTGGTGCAAAATTGCACCGGAGTCCTGTAATTTTCTAGCTGCTACCACTATATGGAGCGTGAACTTACCAATTGTGTACTAAAACCCTAATTTTGATACACCGCAAACGCTGTAAATTAGCACATCTGAACAGTGGTAGCAGTTGAATAGATTCCAATGAAACTTTCACCATAATGTTTAACTATACCTAAGAATCAAAGGCATTTTCTCTTAATGTCTAGGTGCCGCTGATTCTGCTCACACCTAAGGAGGAAGTAAAGTTGCTTTCCTGTTTTCGAGCCTGTTCTCTCTCTCCCCCCCCCCATTGACTGCACTCTTTTAACATTACACCCCCACATTTTGAGGGTTCAGACGAGTTTTGAGGAGTACAAAGAAACCGATGTATTTACACCAGATGTAACACATACTTCCACAACTATAAGTGATTATTTCCTTTTGACCCGGTATACAGTGAGAAAAAACGTGGAAAGTGGGTTAAAGTTCAATGGGTTTTTTTCGTTTTAATAATTTTAAATATATTTGTATGTTAACAAAGCTATATTAAAGTACTGTAAATTTTATTTTTATCTGTATGAAATAAATTAGAATACAATAAAAAATATTTTTTAAAAAATAAAATTCATTTAATACGATGAGATCTCTTCCCAGGATTTTTTGGTGTCCGATTCTCAAAGAGTATAACATCGACAAATTCACACCAAATATTTCTTTTTAGTAAATTTATATAGTTCTTTTTTCACGAAAAAAGCTTGAATTTTTTTAAATACATAAAATTATGATAAGTACTTTGCAAGTATTTTGAAAAAAAGATAAAATCGGAAGGTGGTCGGGTTAAAACCCAACTTTTTTTTGGTTGATTTCACTTCTAATGACCAACAAGAGAAAACAATAAATTAAAATTAGATTTCGTACTTTAGATTAAATTTTCATTAAAAAACTATTTTCAACAAAAAAAAGTCCATCTAGTTTCCACCATTAAAAGTCTATATATCCCGATCTGAGCTTTTCTTTATTATTCTTTATTCTATTTTAATCATTCACAAATTATCGTTTAGGAAAAAATACGCACCATCTGAAAAAACTCATTAGACTACAATTCTTCTTCCAATTCCTCTTTCTTTAATCAAATATACAACAAATTTTGTTTTGGTGAAGCATCCATGTTTGTGGGGGAGTATGACACACGCTTCAGAGAAAGGTGGGCCGCAAGCCCCTAATGCGAGGGTGGTAAACCGTTTTCAACTTCCTATACTTTTTTCATTAGCAGGGTGCACGGCACGTCATTTCCGGAGCAGGGGGTTGCTCAAGTTCGAGAGGATGTGTTAGAAGGTTAAGGCCAGATGTCGGCAATGCACACGGTTTACCGTTTGTTTGTCGACCTAGAATCACAGGCTGCACTTAAGGAACGAGTTGTTTCTTTAAAGTTTGTGTATAAACGATGACGGCGGCGCACCCGTTAGGGAGCTAGCCTGTGGAGCTCCTGGGTTCGGGTTCGAATCCCGATATGGCATGGATGTTTGTGTTTGTCGAGTTTATGCGGAGTACTAGCTCGCTAAATCTGTCGGGTCCGAAAGTCTTGTGGGTGGTTAGTGCACAGTTTCATAAGGGTATGGATCCCTGGAGGCCATTTTCTTCCCCTTTAGGGACGTGTCTAAATTGTGGTGGTTTGGCGCGATAGATGGCAGCATCTGTTACGTGTGTGTTGTGTCTGTCTTACTTGACGAATTTTTATAAGTGGGTCTCTGAGCAAGCACACAACCCTGACAAATATATGTCTACCAACTAACGATGCCTCATTTTTGCGACTGTTCTACTTTTGGTTTAGTTGGATTAACGTCGCATTAGAGCTATGAATGGGTTATTAGCGTTTTGAATTGAAATGAAAATTCCTTTTGGGAACTTCCTTGGACCAGTGGTTAACAGTGTGCCTTGAGATTAAGCCCTGTTAGGAGAGACATTCGAATCCCACCCTCTTCTTATCATCCTAAACTTAGGTAGTAATTTATTTTTGGTTTTGAAAATAATTTTTGAATGGCTTTAAATTTTTTCTGAATATAATAGAGGAGAGTCGCCAAAAATACTCAAAACGTTTTTGAAATGTAATGCCCCGTAGCCTCCCTCATATATTCAGAAAAGTTTATGCAGTTTTTTAGGTGATGAGCTTTGGACATTGAGATTTGATGGTTCTGCGTGTTTAACAAGACCAAAATTTTTAGTAAGTTTTTTTAACCACAAAAAAAAATTATACGAAACATTTATATACCCTATTCAAACACTTGAAAGTCTGATCTTTCACTGCTATACCAACCTAACTCGCACGACCCTGATAAGGTACGGAAGTAATATTACGTTTTAATAATAATCTTATAACTCAATGAAGCTAACAACAGTTAATTGATTATAAGACATCTTAATGTCCTTTTATAACTTAATTTTTGGGGAATAAAATATTTAAAAAATAAAATGTTATAACTACAAATTAAAAAAAACTCGTCATAGCAATATAACCATAGTCTAAAACGATAACTCTTCGATCAATATAAGCTATTGGTTTTGAACATAGTAGCAAGATGTTCACAGAAAAACAAATTTAATTTTAAGCTTCACCTTTACATTATGAATTCATTTTGTTAACAATTATTCGTAAATCAATATTTTATCAAATTTAAGTTAGTGATGGTAAAATATCGACACTATTTTAACAATTTAAAAAATAACTTTCCCACATTTTGTAATGAAGAGAACGGAATGCTTTAATATTTATTACAAGTTTAAATGTTCATTGAAAATAACTATATTTTAACCACTTATACAATACAAAAGCCAGAATGATAATATACAAAAAACATTGAAATTAGCAATACGTCACCTATTTCATTTTTCCTAAAGGGTAATAAATCATAAAATAACAAATAAAACTTGTTATTATAGGCCATAATTCGAACTAATAAAAAAATCATCACCAGACAATCCTCTCAACTTCCGCAAAAACATTTTACCCATTCATTTTCCTAAGAAAACATCCATCATTCCCTTAAAAATTCCCTCTAAAACTATTCCCAACACACAAACTCCTTCTCAACTACCATAACAACAAAAGCCAGTCCATTCCTCTTACCTGTTCCGTTGGTCATAGCAGTGTCTGTAATGCACATCGTCATCCAGTCTCCAGGAAGTCAGAATTCGGACTTGACTTGTGGTCAGCACGTGCTGTAATGACCCCCTCTGACCACGGAACGGAAAACCACGCGGGCCCTCCCCCGCCCGTCCCCCCTCCGAGCCTACTTTTGCTGCATCCTCACTGGCTGGATGGGAAACAGGGGCATGGGGCGACCTCTGGTGAGATGGAAGGGAAACTCCGGGAGGAGTTTTTCTGCATCCCTGTGGGTTGGTGGTGGGTTTGGTATAGGGGAGATTTGAGGTGGGGGGGGGGGGTTGGTTTAATACTGCGTTTGTAAGGTGCAAAAGTGGAAGGTTTTATAAAGTGGTCGTTCGTCACCCACTTTCATAGTACAAATGCTACTTATAAGTGTCAAAAAATTTCTGCGCATCGGAACTGGAAGTCATTTGAAATCGAAGGGAAAAATTCGAATATAAACTAGATCAACAATTAAAAACCCCGCAGAATTTAATACTTATTGAAAAACATAAGGACATTTTCTCAAAAAAAAATCACAATTGTACTATGCGAGGGAGAATGACATTTCGGTCAAAATTGACTTTATCGGTCAGAACGGTTGCAAGATGCAAATTTTTAATATCTATCGATTGGTGCAATTGGGAAAATGATGGTAGCACTCGTTCGTTTGAAATTACAAGCGTATTACTAACAGATTAGTCACTTTTCCACATTTGTTAATGGAAGAAAAGGAGCAAACAAAATAGACGTATTAGCCACCTGCTGATTTGTTCACCCTCTGATCGCAGTGGTAATGAATTTTGTAGAGCTTGAATTTGGAAATTGAATTTATCTATATTTAACATTTTCATTCCCGACTTTTTATTTTTATTCTAAAATCAAAAATTTATGAAACAGACACATTAGACATCAAGAATAGAATGGTGAAAAGTAGGAAAAAATCTTGATATTTCATCTACATTTAAAGGTAAAAATTTTTGGAATAATAACTTTTAAATAAAGTATAACAGTAGTTTTTCAAAACTCTATTTGTTAAAAACCGTTAAAAAAAATTATCTTTTAAAAATGAAAACATGAAGAATTTGGTACCAATTTATTTAATAAAGTTGTTTCAAAGTTAATTTTACTTTTACTATTTTTTCATATTTTCTTTCAAAAACAACAAACATTATTTAATTCTTCGTTAAAATAGCGTAATAAATACGTTAGTCTTTCCTCTATAACGATCCTCCTTTCTATAACGATAGAAAAGAAATATATAATTTTATGTGACATTTATTTAGAATTAAAATTACTTATTTAAAATAAGTGCGCGTTTAACTTAGTGAGAAAAAATATTGCGAGTTTGTAATTCCAAATGGAATCCTTCGGAGTGAAAGGGTCATTGTAATATTAAACAAAACTCATTTAAAAAACTACTTTTTTTAGTGTCTTCTATAATGTAATTAATATGTATGTGGGAATAATTTGAGAAAAGCATGGATTTTAATGTTGTATAGAAATATTTCTAGTTTTGAGTTAATGTTTTAGTAAACTATAGTTTTAAATCATTTGTATAATTTTGACTATAATGTGACAAATGACTTTCTTGGTGGGGGAAAGTTTGCCGAACACTGCGACCTTAGAATGTGACTAATACTATGTTAGAAGCATTTTCACTCTTTTACATTGAATTAATTTAAAATCAATATTGGACACTATTCGTGTCAATCAATATTGGACAATATTGGATTTTTTACGTCATATTATTTTCCAGAAGCAATTTATGTAAAATATTGCTTCGTTCCTTGTAGTTTTTAGTCATTTTGTTGTTTTTAAAGTAATTTTGCATTTAAAAACAGTACTTAAAACGTGTATGAAGAACATTTATCTTTACCAGAAAATAAAAGATCTGCATATATTTATTGACAGGGACTCCATTGCTTCATTTTGTCATTGCTTTTATGAAACTGTTTTACAATTATGATTTTAAAGAGTTTCCTTTTTAATCCTATTTTCCAGTAAAATCTGAAATAACAAGCTTTGCATCTTGTATCACAAGCTCTGTATCTTTTACATTACTTTAACTTTATACAGTAATTGTATTAAAGTTAAAAATTTTATTTAAAACGATGTAACTATATCCTAAATTATATTCTTTAAAAATTAAGAAGGTTTCTATAAATTTCAATGAGTTTTAAAAGAATTCTAACTCTAAAATTGTGCTTTAAAATTCAGTTTGTTTTAATACTAACCATGTTGTATCATACAACAGTAGATTAAGAAGTTGTTTTGTGGCATAACTGTTAAGTAATTTCTACCACATTTAAAATCCTGTTTTAATAAGTGTAATTATATTTCAATGAGGGAGTGTATTTTTTTAAAATCTCATTGCTAATTTAAACTTCTAAGAGACTTATTTCGCTTCTTTCATTTAATGTAAAGATCCCAATTGTAATAAAATCGGGAACTTTATCTTGTCAAGAGTCTAACATTTTACATTTTATTTTTCATTGCATTTAATATATACTAGTCCGTAAGTAGTTCGCAAACTATCTACCCGATATATTGCGACTAGTGACTGTAAAATAATGTTGTATAACATAAGTAAGGTAGTACATACTCCTTAATAGGATGGCTTGGGTTTCGAACCCGGACCCTTCTTGAAGCGAGGTTGGCATTCTTACCAACTAGGAAATTGCGACCTAACTGATAGATATCGAAATATTTTTTTTCTTATTAATGACTATATATCAGGGGGGATCACTAGAGATCATATCAGGGATAACTTTTTGATTTTCTTCTTTAGGGGAATGTACTGGTAATTTTATTAAATTTTCTAAGAAATACGGTACTGAAAAATACATACGTCTTTTCGTTAGAAAACATACTCCTGAACAAAAAACGGCACTCGAAAACATAAAACGGGTTTGACAATATTATTAAATGGTTGATGGTTCATAAATTTTCGTTGTTCTTAACACAATAACTGGATTTTAAAATGCATACCAATTAAGTATCTTTCTTTTAACAGTCAATAAAGAAGCATTAAAATCTTCGTATTTTTCTTCCTAATACTTGTAAAATTTGTATTTGGTTCTAGTACAATTATGCAATTTACAGATAATTGACACATAACTGACTAATCTCCAATATCACGCGGTTCCTTTACACTTTCGGCGATCTCTAAACGGAGGCTGGGCTCAAAAGACGCAAAAAATGCGAGCCGCAAACGAAAAATCTTCGAGAAGATATTAGTATATTTAGAATCACCACCCTTGCAGCAGAGAAGCAAAACTCGCTATTACCCACAACCAATGCTTTGAATTCCAGTCGGTTGGAGTCAAAGAAAAGTATCTATGCAACTTTTTAACAGTCAATAAAGAATCATTAAAACCTTAGTACTTTTGTTTCTAATATTTGTTATATTTGCATTTGGTATTAGTACAATTATGCAATTTACAGATAATTAACAAAAAAAATCCCAAAACCGTGGTACCAAAAACTTTGAGCAGGCACCACCAGAAAAATAATATTTTAGAAACACAAGTTATACATTTTCATCTGCCAAAAACTTTCATTTTTTTTGTTTGTCGGATTCCTAATTAGAACACATAACTCACTAATCTCCGATATCACGCGGTTCCTTTACACTTTCGGCGATCTCTAAACGGAGGCTGGGCTCAAAAGACGCAAAAAATGCGAGCCGCAAACGAAAAATCTTCGAGAAGATATTAGTATATTTAGAATCACCACCCTTGCAGCAGAGAAGCAAAACTCGCTATTACCCACAACCAATGCTTTGAATTCCAGTCGGTTGGAGTCAAAGAAAAGTATCTATGCAACTTTTTAACAGTCAATAAAGAATCATTAAAACCTTAGTACTTTTGTTTCTAATATTTGTTATATTTGCATTTGGTATTAGTACAATTATGCAATTTACAGATAATTAACAAAAAAAATCCCAAAACCGTGGTACCAAAAACTTTGAGCAGGCACCACCAGAAAAATAATATTTTAGAAACACAAGTTATACATTTTCATCTGCCAAAAACTTTCATTTTTTTTGTTTGTCGGATTCCTAATTAGAACACATAACTCACTAATCTCCGATATCACGCGGTTCCTTTACACTTTCGGCGATCTCTAAACGGAGGCTGGGCTCAAAAGACACAAAAAAATGCGATCCGCAAACGAAAAATCTTCGAGAAGATATTAGTATATTTAGATTCACCACCCTTGCAGCAGAGAAGTAAAACTCGCTATTACCCACAACCAATGCTGGGAATTCCAGTCGGTTGGAGTCAAAGAAAAGTATCTATGCATCTTTTTAACAGTCACTAAAGAATCATTAAAACCTTAGTACTTTTGTTTCTAATATTTGTTATATTTGTATTTGGTATTAGTACAATTATGCAATTTACAGATAATTAACAAAAAATCCCAAAACCGCGGTACCAAAAACTTTGAGCATTCACCACTAGAAAAATAATATTTTAGAAACACAAGTTCTACATTTTCATCTTCCAAAAAACTTTCATTTTTGTTTGTCGGAATCCTAATGAGAACACATAACTGACTAATCTCCAATATCACGCGGTTCCTTTACACTTTCGGCGATCTCTAAACGGAGGCTGGGCTCAAAAGACACAAAAAAATGCGATCCGCAAACGAAAAATCTTCGAGAAGATATTAGTATATTTAGATTCACCACCCTTGCAGCAGAGAAGTAAAACTCGCTATTACCCACAACCAATGCTGGGAATTCCAGTCGGTTGGAGTCAAAGAAAAGTATCTATGCATCTTTTTAACAGTCACTAAAGAATCATTAAAACCTTAGTACTTTTGTTTCTAATATTTGTTATATTTGTATTTGGTATTAGTACAATTATGCAATTTACAGATAATTAACAAAAAATCCCAAAACCGTGGTACCAAAAACTTTGAGCAGGCACCACCAGAAAAATAATATTTTAGAAACACAAGTTATACATTTTCATCTGCCAAAAACTTTCATTTTTTTTGTTTGTCGGATTCCTAATTAGAACACATAACTCACTAATCTCCGATATCACGCGGTTCCTTTACACTTTCGGCGATCTCTAAACGGAGGCTGGGCTCAAAAGACACAAAAAAATGCGATCCGCAAACGAAAAATCTTCGAGAAGATATTAGTATATTTAGATTCACCACCCTTGCAGCAGAGAAGTAAAACTCGCTATTACCCACAACCAATGCTGGGAATTCCAGTCGGTTGGAGTCAAAGAAAAGTATCTATGCATCTTTTTAACAGTCACTAAAGAATCATTAAAACCTTAGTACTTTTGTTTCTAATATTTGTTATATTTGTATTTGGTATTAGTACAATTATGCAATTTACAGATAATTAACAAAAAATCCCAAAACCGCGGTACCAAAAACTTTGAGCATTCACCACTAGAAAAATAATATTTTAGAAACACAAGTTCTACATTTTCATCTTCCAAAAAACTTTCATTTTTGTTTGTCGGAATCCTAATGAGAACACATAACTGACTAATCTCCAATATCACGCGGTTCCTTTACACTTTCGGCGATCTCTAAACGGAGGCTGGGCTCAAAAGACACAAAAAAATGCGATCCGCAAACGAAAAATCTTCGAGAAGATATTAGTATATTTAGATTCACCACCCTTGCAGCAGAGAAGTAAAACTCGCTATTACCCACAACCAATGCTGGGAATTCCAGTCGGTTGGAGTCAAAGAAAAGTATCTATGCATCTTTTTAACAGTCACTAAAGAATCATTAAAACCTTAGTACTTTTGTTTCTAATATTTGTTATATTTGTATTTGGTATTAGTACAATTATGCAATTTACAGATAATTAACAAAAAATCCCAAAACCGCGGTACCAAAAACTTTGAGCAGGCACCACCAGAAAAATAATATTTTAGAAACACAAGTTATACATTTTCATCTTCCAAAAAACTTTCATTTTTTTGTCGGATTCCTAATTAGAACACATAACTGACTAATCTCCAATATCACGCGGTTCCTTTACACTTTCGGCGATCTCTAAACGGAGGCTGGGCTCAAAAAGACACAAAAAAATGCGAGCCGCAAACAAAAAATCTTCGAGAAGATATTAGTATATTTAGATTCACCACCCTTGCAGCAGAGAAGTAAAAACTCGCTATTACCCACAACCAATGCTGGAAATTCCAGTCGGTTGGAGTCAAAGCAGACAAAAAGCGGAGATTTTTGAAGGCGGAGTGCGTTTCGAATTGCACAAAAAGAAGAAAAAACCGCCACTGAAGTTTTTTGCGTAATCAGATCCAGAACTAAATAACGATGCAAAGTGGGTAAAGACAGTAGCGGCGACACTTGAGATAAAAACTTTTTTTTCTTTTAAAAATGACAGTTTGGTGGAGTCATTTTTGCATTTTTCACGTTGTGTGGTTTTGTTTTTTCTGAAGTTCATTTGAAAATATGTGTCGGTTTTTCTTGTGGGAATCAGACTAGGAACTCAACAATGGTATAAGGAGAGTGGCGGCGGCGAAATTTGAGCAGATCATTTGTTGTTTTGAAACAGATATTTTTGTGGTTTTTTTGTGTGGACTTTTTTTTTTATCTTGTGTATTATTATTTTTTAAAGATAATTTGAGTAATTGGGATTTTTTTGCACGAAAGAAGATTTAAAACTGAAAAATACCGCAAAGTGTGTAAAATGGTAGCGGTGAAACTTGAAAAAATATAGTTCTAAAGCCATAATTGTTGCATTATTACACCTACTTTTTCAATATGTTAAACATTTATGGATGTCATGTTACGCATGTTATTATTTATTTAAATATTAAATAAAAACTTGGATTCAAATCTGATCATTTCGCTACAGATATGCTTCTAAAATTTGTAATTTCGATATAGCAAATTGAAAAACCAGGATGCCTTTGGTGTATGAAGAAACGTCTGTTTAATGTGTTTTGTTTTAAAAGAACTTTTAAGAAATGTCCTTTTTAACTTAATAAATGTTTTTTTATTATACTCTGTCTTACATAGTTTTTATTTCTTGCTGGGAAAATTGGTCGCAACATAAAAATTCTGTTACATCTAAGCTAAAGTTAATTTGGAAAAATCTTGCATTATTTTTTTTTGTAAAATCATATCCTGAAATGAATAATGAAGCGAAGTGAGTGACGACTGTAGCGGGAACATTTGAGAACATTCTTTTCTTTTATAAATGACAATTCGCAAGTATCATTTTTAGAAATATCGGTCATTTTTTTTCTTTGGTTCTTCCATTTGTTTGAATGTTTCTAAGTATTCTTTAATGTTAGTTATGGAAGTTCGAAGATACATCTCTTTGTTATAAATTATAATAAAGGTGTTCTGACTTGTCATTGGTAAATGATGGATAGATGAAAGGAGTGTCTAAACAATATAATTACTATATAAGAATGTTGAGACGGCATAGTATATTTAAATAATAGTGTGTAGAAAGGTATATGCTTGCAAATAGAACGCATTAAAAACTACGGCATTTTTTTGTTCGAGATATTTTTTGTGATTTATTTTGATTAAAATATGTCTCAGTTTTCTTCTGCTTCCTGGGTGTGATAATTATGTGTGTTCATATGTGTAATGACTGACAGAATGCTTAATTGCCTTCCTATGAAATATAACTTTATTATAACTTATTAGATGTTGTTTATTACACAATCTATAGTGCAATGTCAATTGGATAATGTAAATCCAAACTTAATAAAATACCAAACTCAATCGTGCATCATATATTTATAAAACCAAACACATTGTAGCACAAAAAATATTTGCCTTATATACACTCTAAAAAATGAATGCTCAAAAGCGACGAAATTTTCCTTAATTTTGAATATTCGTTTACTGGCAAATGCTCCGAGTTTTCGTTTCCTCAAAGTGAGGAAATTTGAATCGTCCTTTTTATGAGGATTTG
This sequence comes from Hylyphantes graminicola, assembly GCA_023701765.1. Taxonomy (NCBI): domain Eukaryota; kingdom Metazoa; phylum Arthropoda; class Arachnida; order Araneae; family Linyphiidae; genus Hylyphantes; species Hylyphantes graminicola. Next base: position 13,442,235 of record CM043115.1, read on the forward strand.
AATGTCGTCTAATCTAAAGAAATATTTCGTCATTTTTGAGCATGTGAGTACAACAATGAGATTCAGTTTCCTCAAAATCAAGATACAGAATCGTCAAATCACGATCGTAAAAGTGAGGATTCACGTTTACTAAAAAGTCACGTGATAGTTTGACGAAACAATCCTCAAAATTAACGAAATGAGGATTGAGGATTCATGAATCGTCAAAAATGAAAGTGTTATTTTTGAAAATGTAATTACATTTCATTTAAATGAAGCCAAAATCCACCTTTTTGCCAATAATTATGAAGTTTGAAACATAAAAAAATCTTCCTTATAAACTTAAAGACTTACAATTTTCAAATAAATCGAACCCTTTATCAATTTCATTCAATAGTGTCAAATTAATGACATTCGTAAGAACCTTTCAACTTTTTTTTAAGACATACGTACATTTTCTTACATTTATAAGTCAGACGCGATTTTACATCCAAACAAACTTTCACAAAAGTTATGCAACGAAATAAGAGCAGACTTTCTTTAGGCAAGAAAAAAAATTGAAAGGAATGTACCAACATCGCGTAATTTTTGTGAAAACAGACATCGACGCTTAATAAACAGCAAGCCCATTTTAACACACACCATTCTAGAAGCCATTCCCGACTTTTTTCAGAGACCTCTAAATTGCGAGTTCTTTCGCCTTAATCTCCGCCGCCGTGGACATGGCAGTACTTAGTGGAAAACAACCCCATATAGAGCTCTGCATTTTTGCTCGCCATCAAAGGCTCGAACCTAAATACTTCCACAAAACGGTGGACACTAACGGAAAAAAAAATAAAAACTGCAACTATATAACCGACCACCTCCACACACAAAAAAAAGGATAGAACGGAACAAAGCAAAATGGCGTCGAAATTCCTTCTACTGAAGTGAACCCCCAACAAATTACGCGATTCTAGATTCTTTCCAAAAACTTTCGGGGCGAAAAGAAAAAATACATAATAGCAATAAAAATATAAAGGGACAACTTGGTTTAGCGGGGAGGGGGGAGGTTTGAGATTGGAAATATTTCTTGGCTACACCACGCCTCCCCCCTCCCCCCCTTTGCAATGTGGTGCGGTATGCTATAAGCGAAGGGTGATTTCCCAGAACTTAATGGCATTGTTTTCTGCTTTCCGCTGCATTTGCCCATTGAAAGGAATGAAAATGATCCCCGGAATTATGGGACGAGCGCGTGGGGTTGAAATCAGTATAGCGACTGGGAAGGTGGATTATGTTGGCATATCAAAAAATTTTTTTTTTAAAGAAGTAGGTTTGTAACAGAATCTGTCACTCAACCCGCTTCCGCAAACAGTTCTGTTTAACAAGTTAAAAGGCGCCATACACAGCATTAATTCGATATTAAACATTTACATGCTAAATTTGGCTAGTTCCATTTATTTTATTTCGAAAATTCAATAATTATTACTCTTATATCGTTTGCAAAAAAATTATATTTCAAAGAATAAATACGTAATATTGCCCAATTTAACTAGAATGAAAACATTTCATATAAACCTTAAAAGATTCTCGTAGTGAAATGTATTTCACGTCGTTTCAAACTGATCGATGTCGCAAAAATTAATTCAGTGACTCGGTTAAACGTTATTTGAGCAAGTTGTTTACGTGCCTCAGTGCGTCAAAAGACCATAACTTGATGTAAAAACAAACTTTGCAGTATGGTAGAGCCCCGGTTATCCGAAATTCGGCTTAACCGAAAGGCCCCGGAATTTTTGTGTGTGCTAAAATACGAAGTGTAAGCATAAATAAAGAAATACACAAAAAATAAATACGTACTTACAAAGTTGGATTTACTTATCAAAATATGCAATAATCTTTCTTTTTTACTTAGAAAACATAATTTTAAAAATTATTCAATAACTTAATAAGTTATTTGTTGCTAGATATAGTGAAGCTATTTAATGAAAAACTGAAATACGAGAAAAACGCATTTAAATTTTCATCATCTGGTTGATTCTAGTGCTACTGACCTTTACTAAATTAATCACTACGTTCGTTATAGTTGCGGCACAGTTAAAATTTTAACAGTTTTTGTCACACAAAAAACCTGGGTTATAATATAAACAAGTAAACAAAATAATAATTTTTTTTTTTCAAAAATGCCATTTTCAACGTGTGCGGCCGCAAAAATATTTTTTCAGTTTTTGCAATGCAAAGTCAATAGCATTAATTGGATGACCTAACATTATTCGTTATTGACTTATTTTAAAGAAAATTTTCACAAGGAGAAATTACACCCATGGTTTAAAATAGGCGTCAATAAAATAATTTTTAATATAGATTGCCTGGCTACAGTTGTTTTCACGATTTTCCAAGTTTCATTGTAATTTGCATGCTAATGGATAGCAGAGTAACATAATTTTCTATTTAAATTGTTTTCGAGTGAATTTCCTTTCACTGCGTAATATTTTTTTAATATTATATACTGAAACCTATTTAGATATTTCATTCAGCCATATGAGAGCCATATATGTTTAATTGGAAGAACAAAGTTACTTTTACTGCTAAGAACATGCTCTTTTCTGTTTAATAAAACTACGATTGTATTACCAAACCCAAAATCAGTATTTACCAACCCTACTCTAGTTACAGGAAAAGCCATTTCTTAATGAAAGTTACTCACATCTTAGATACTAGTAGACATCTTAGATACTAAGACTTTTTTCATAACTTACTATTTTTCATAATGATGTAGCTAATGTTTATCGATATTTTTTTAATTGCAATTGAATTGTACAAATAATAGCTTTGAATATAAGTAGTGCCAATTAAATTTATTTTAGGCTAGACCTTTCACAATTCAAATGTCAAAGGAAGTCTGAATTTTTTTTGATAAAAAATGCACAGGCAGTAAAGTTTGTTGGAGTTAATAATAAGGATAAAATTTGGAAATCGGATTCGAAAATACTTTTTTTAAACATAAAATGGCGGTTATAATCACAAAATTCACTTTTACAAGTTACCCGCTGTGTTTCCCAAACTGGATTTAACCAGTTAGGTTAAGAAAGTTTATACAAATCCAACAATTCTTTCTCTGTTGCTCTTTTATATAATTATGTGAAACACATTTCCCTAGCTCCTATGATAAGTTACACTAAATATTCTACAAAATTACCTACAAAACTCTACTAAAATGTCGCAAAACAAAATAGCACACAACATTGAACTACAATCCCCAACTGATTTCTAGATGTATAACGTGACAAATAGAAATTAAAGTGATTGCTTACGACAATCAGGTCTAGAGTAAAGATTCTTCCAGTTGAAACATCGTCTTCTTCTTTTTGGCTCGATAGCCCTTCGTGGGCCAGGGCCTTCTTCAGAATCTTCTTCAATTCTGATCTTGTTTTGGAAAACGACCTCTAGTTTTGCACCTTTGCGTTCTAAAATCCAGTCAATCCATCGAAGTTTGGGCCTCTCTCTCCTCTTGCCCTGGTGCAGATTGGTTTATAGTGGAAGACTATTGATGTTAAAGAGGTATGTTCCTTCTGCACAGATGTCCAGCAAAATTCATCCAGTTCGCACTATGTAGTTGATGTCTGCCCCCTTATATATCTTATACAGTTCACTATTATATCTGTGCCTACATATACCATTGATGTTCACTGCTCCCATAATTTTCCTCAAAACCTTTCTTTCACAGATAGGCAGTCTATTTTCACGCGATTTTGTCATGGCCCAGTTTTCTGAGCCATAAGTAAGCACTGGTCTTATGATGGTTTTATAAGAGCTTATGATCTTCGTTTTCCTGTTAACAATTTTGGAGCTCAGGAAATTTCTCAATCCATTAAGAGTTGAAACACCTTAGGTTTGCTTATTTAAAGCATATTTCCGTATCTGCTCCCCTCTCTTTACGTTATCCAGAGTTTAAAGACATTTTTAAATTTTTTTACAAAGTTTACTTTATTTAAAAACCAGGCGTGGATCTAATTCATTTTAATATAATCTTCATTTTTATCCTTATTCGATTAGTTAAAGCATTTTCAATATGCCTATCAGTTTTGTTGTGGCTTTTCCAAAGTTTTAAAAACATGGAAAATGGGACTTCTGCAGTTAAAATCCCCGCATATACAGGAAACTTTTCCTTCTAATACATAAAGAATTTAATCCCGAAATCTCCAATACCAGACAGCCTAAAATCCCCCCGACCGAACCTATCTGAAAAATGTTCATTTGGGGAATTACCCTTAATAACCGTTGCCACCCGACACTATAAAATAGCGCCCGTTTGTGCCGGGGAATTTGAAAAGGGAAACCTTATCTCACTTTAGGGAAAAAGCTCTTGGACTGGAAATGATGTACGGCTCCCAACAGCACCAACAATCTCAAATTCCCGCTATCATTGTTCAAATTAATGTTCTCTTTTGGCCGGCGCGCAAAATTCTGCCGCCTTTTTCTGCTGTTTTGTTCTTTTTCTTTCTTTTTTTCCATCCCCCTTCGTATAAGTTTTTCTCTCCCTTGACTGACCGTCGGCTATTTTCGATAAGAAACTGACCATGATCGGTTTCGGACAAACCAACTGACCCTGAAAGTGGGATGGGATAGAGTTTATGGAATTTCATGGAACGGCTCGTAATGAAACAGGGGGAGGGGGAAGGGAGCTTTTAGTCGAAGGCGTTCTGATTAAGCAGAGCAGATAAATCTGAAACTTAGATAGAAGGAAAGGGTATTTTGGGGAGGTCATTGTATTTTATATCTTTGATGAAAACATTTTGTTGTTACATTCTTTGATATTACTAGGATTTTAAAATAAAACTTAGATATCATTGGCTTAGCGAACAAAAATGTTAGTGTATTAGGGACCAAAAAAATATTTGGTTTAAGCTTGGAAGTAACTTTTGCGATAATAGACTTGAAGATGACACCGTTAATTGATGAAACAAACGAGTAGTTATATAGTAACCTTAATTAAATAGTCTTTCAGAGGTTTAAGTTTTGACTTTATGAGTATTTCACTGTAACTCTTGACTAAGATTGTATGATTTCGAAGTTATACTTAGTAAAGGAGTGCTAGAATTACAAAGTCAATTTCTTTAATTGAAACTTATCGACTCCTTTTTTTTTCGATTTTTACTAAAGCGTGTTTTATACACTTGAGAGTTTGGCGTGTACGAAGCCAAATATATACTTCAGATATACGCAAGAGTATTAAGAAACTTCATTACAGGAAAATTATCGTATTTTTATTTTTCCACACGTTGGTCAATCTAGATTCTAAATCTTTCAGTTTTGTCTCAGCTTTTCAGAATTTATTTCTTTAAATGTATATCAGTTAAGTTTAACGAAAAAATTAAATTACTATGTATTTATTGTTTTCAATTCAAAATAAATATTTTAAAATTTTAAACTCTCAATGTAATTCACTTTTTAATTTTAGAAATACTAAACTTCTACATTTCAGATATAACTACTTATTCCGTATTGCTCTTTATTTACCTCACAATAAAGATAATTGTGAATTTAAGGATATAATCTCTCCAAGAAGACCCCAAGAAATTTACATCATTCCTAAATTTAATAAAGAAACCTTTAGAAAACATTTTTATTACTTAGCTCCTGAATTCTTTTATAGTTTACCACTCTCTTTTCAAAATATTGACCAATACTCAAATTTTAAGTGCTCTCTCTTTAAATTTATTATACTTATTGACGACATATATTTTTAAATTTGTATACACGAAGCATAAATAACTTAAAAACCAGTCTCTTGCCAAATACTGTGATGCTGTAATTTATTATGTTTTATTATTATTTGTAATTTGTTAAACTTACTTAATTTAAATTTCTAGGCTGCTTGAACGGGAAAGTTCCCCTTAGCAGCTAATATGATTTCTTTGTTTTTGTATTTTAATTTATAGTTTCTTTATTAATATTAATAAAGTTATTATTATTATTATCCATAAGCATAGGATTGTGGACTGTCACAGAAAAAAGGAAGTACACCCAAGGCGTAATCGGGAATCGAACCCGCACCCGTTACAGCTCGCCGACTGCCTACCATGCTAACCACTCGGCCATCCGGGACCCGCTTTTTTTTTTACTAAATGTGCATTTAAAACAGTTTTATCAATTATAAGCAAAAAATAAATAATTACTTCGTATTAAATAATTCATTCTTATTTAAATAATTACTTAAATATTTTTTCTTATTCAAATAATTAAATATTATTAAAACAAATAATTCAAATAATTTATTTAAAAAAAACTTTTTCAAAAAAATGTATCATTCAATCTAACATAATGATAGATAAAAATTTTAATCAAAACCTGTAGTATAATGTCCTTTCGTTTCAAGCTAATAATAAACAATAATTTGTTTTTAATTATTTTAATAACAATTTCAACTTCTTCCATTAATTGTATAAAAAATAAGTATCCGGTATTAAGTCGAAAATGACTCTCCCAACTTTATATTCTTAATTTTATTATCATATTCAGAATATTGAGATTTCCCAAAACATCGCACAAAAGTATATGATACATTAAATAAAACTTTTTTACATGGATGTAATATTCAGAAATAATAAAAACTATACAAAGCAATTTCAATCTCCTTTAAAAAGTGTCAATTTCAAAATCTATGACAGAATAAAAGAAAATAAGTATTTATTCCAAAAATATAACTCTCTAAGCTTCCCAACTATTTCAAATCCAGCATTTCTTAATACTTGAATTCCCGCTTTATAAGCATTTTTTAGTGTGGGAGTCACCTATAAAATCGATCGATATGAAACTCCTCATCTGATTGGCTCATTTATATCAGATGGGGTAACCCCGCTCCCCAAAACATCACGTGACAGAAATAGCTTTTAAAATATTAAATCGAATCTATAATCGGGAATTTTTCTGCACTTTTGGATCGTTTTTTTTTTTTTTGGTTTTTTGTTGTGTGATGGATTTTAATTAAAATTGTGTTTTATGAAGTGAGTTTATTATTTTATATAATAAAGTGCTTTAAAGTTATGGTAATGAAAGTTATGTTTAAGAATATTGTAAGCTTAGGCAAAGGATTTCAAATGATAAAAACTAAAAATATGATAATATTTACCATTTTTAAAACTAGCATCTCAGATTCTAGCATCCATTTAAACTTTAATATTATTATTGCTCAAAATAGGTCTGAATGAGTAGTTTGTCTTCGAAATAAAGTATTAATTCGCTAATTATAATTCGTTAAAAGAAGAAACTCTTCAAAACATTTTAGCATAAAAAATTATTTGCTTAGAATTGGTTTGAATAAATTTTAAATGTAAAGAGAATTCATAAAAGTACATTTAAATTAAATAAATTTTTATACACTTATTTTTCGATTTTTATAAATTTATTTCAAATCATGTATTATGAGATACTGATATAAAACTTAAAAATAATCTTAAATTATTTGAATGGTATAGAGGAAAAAACATTATTTTTTTTTAAATATTAAATTCCTTGAAATTAATTTGTTAAAAATCTACATCTGTGGATTATTTTAAGCTTCAGTATACTGTATGATTACAGTATAGTTTTTCATTTAAGTTGTCTGATGCACTTACGACGTATTTAGTACTTTTTAATATTTTGCCGTTTCGAATGGAAGGAGAAATGTGCTTCTCAGTAAAACCAACCAACAGTGAGTGAAAGTTTGTTTCACTGGGACAGTTAAACTTACATGCCGCCATCTATCGTAAAAGTCCTAAATCAAAAGTACACAGCAAGTACGCCGAAAATGTGCAGACGTAATTTTCTTTTGTTTACAATAAGGATATTAATTTATTTATAACGCATTCAAAATTACCTATGGTCTTTTTCATATATTTTATTTCATCTATTTTCTTATTGTTTCATTTTTATACTTTTGTATTTATGTGTATAATTTTCAATCATTTCTTAAATTATCCTACATAAACAATAAGTAAAATAAAATTAAATAACATTTTTAGAGTATTTATCACGAGAATATGTTTAAATAAATTAGTGTAAGAAATATTTAAGCATAATTATCAAGCCATTAAGAAATTGACTTATATTTTCTGGCTATTCAAAATATCACAAATCTTGTCTATCATTACATCTATAGCTCAAATTTCGAAAACGCAACATTTAAAAAATACAAATAATGTTTTGAAAGTTAATTTACAAGCAAATATGATGAAAGTTCAATATAATACTTCATAAAATATCCTATACATGTTAATCTCATATAATAATCTTTATTAAATTATGCTCATATTTAGTTCATATCTAAAAAACTTTCATTTAAATGTTAAAAAAAAGCTATAACAGAAAGCCATTACAAATTAAATATTCAGATAAGAATTATAAATAAGTTTCAAAAGAAATTCCTAATCGATTTTCACCAATAGATTGTTAAAAAACCCATTCGAAACCGCTATTAAGAAATTTATATATTTGTGGACATTTATTTTCCTTAGGTCCTTTAATTATTCCTTAAGCAAAATGTATTTAAAAAACAGAGTAGTCATGTAGTTGTATTGATATATAATAAATTAAAGCATCAGTTTGGAAGCATTTTTTGACGTTAATAAATGTAATGTTAAAGATACAGAACTCTTCAACTATCCAATTAAATAATACGTCGTAAACATACAAAACTCGAAATATTGCTTTATTTTATAATATTATTCTCTTTGAAAAAATACTTAATAATAAAGACATATTTTATTAGTAAAAATATTTTCATGTTCAAATTAAATTAATTTTTATTTCTTGTGGTCATTATTGTAAAGTTAAATATGCTTTAATACTTCCATGATTACTTATAAAATTACTCAGTAGTTACCAAATTTTTTTTTTAAATTTCTAAAACATTTATCTAATTATTCTTAACACAATATCTCATAAATTTAAATTAAGTATGAGTTCGAAATTTACATTTAAACATAAAGGTTTATAACCGAAACTGTAATTTAGAACTGATTCCACACAAATCTCATGCATCTAAAAACAACGCCAAACACAGCCTTTAGTTCTGCAATTAACTTTGAAACGTCAAAATTTACTATTTTGATCAAAAATTCAAAAAACATTACTGATGGCTTGCTAAATTTATTTGTATTTCGAAGAATAAATACTTAATAAGAAGTAAAAAATTTCATATCATCATGCAACATTGAAACATTTTATCGCTTCCAAAATATAATTAAACAAATTGATATTGGAATACCATTTAACGAAAATGGAAAAACCTCGTAAAAGAAATAATTGGTATTAAGACTTCATCATTGAATAATAAATGGTTAAATTGAAATAGAAAAATTACGTGTGTTTTATAAAATAATAAATCGAACGCCTTCTTAAAAAAATAATATGAACCATCAAAGAATTTCATTCGGACATACATTACAGCGCCATTTTAAACATCATAGCACACAAAAAAAGTAAATTTTCTTAAAATTTGTATTTAATATTAATACATTTTCTTTTCTGATTGTTGTAAGTAGCAATGGTTATTTAATTCAATTAAAATTTTAATTTTGTGCTTTTTATTTTTGTATTAAATTATAAAATTCTAATTTATGTACTTCGAATTCGATTTTTTTGTCTGGAATTTTCAATCAGTTCTTTTTTCTGTTGTTTATTGACGAATCACTCTTGTCTTTAGTATTTGTTGATTAGACTATGAAAGTGGGTGACAAATAAATGGATATATTGCAAAAGCTTCCGCTGCCATGAAAACAAATTTTCACTGGAAATTCGTTCATACATCTCAGCAGAGTCAATCAGAGATCACGTTTCAGTGCTATTCGAGTTAGGTACCATTATTGCTCAACTTTGACATTGTAAAGCTTGTGTATTTTCATTATTATAATTTATTCCTGATGTTTTTTTCCTATTCACAAATATCTCGTTCTTTATAGATCCAAACCATTATTTACATTCATTTACACTTATAATTTATATATTTGCATACTTTGCTGTTTAATTTATCTAATCTGCATCATGTAGCTAGGTAATTCTATGCAAAATTAGCTTGTCTGTAGTGTAAGTCACGTTTGTAAAAAAAGATTAGCACTACAACTTTTAACTTTAAATGAAAAAATTGTAGAATAGTTGATCTACACTTACTATTATAACTAAATAATGTACTTCATTTAATTTGATTAATTTTTGAAATTAAAAAAGCTTTTAATCTCCTCTTTAATTGCGACTTAAACTACGCTTACATGGAATTACCCAGATTTTAATAATTTTTTTGCAGAATTATAGTTCAACAGTAAGAAAATAAAGTAATGGTAAAATGTTAGACAATCTATAATAATAAAAATGAAGTTTTGTGTGTGTGTGTGTATGTATGTATGTATGTATGTCTCTCTGAAACTCACAAACTAGACATTTGTTTGACTCGTAACTTGGTACAAATACGTAGTTCATACTTAAATTGTAAAATAAGAACTTTCAGAGCTCAAAGTGTTCTATTTTTAGAGAAAATTCGAATTTTCTGGGAAAACTACACCACTTTGGCTCAAATCCGACGATTTCTTTTCTTTCCTGATGCCATCTGAAGAAACAATTAAATGAAACTTTCAACGAAAATAAATAAAATTGAAAATGTTTATTTTATTGTGTTGCCATAACTTTCAGAAACTAAATTCATTATTTGAAAATAATTGATATGTTTCAAATGACGTGTTTCCAACAAGTCTTGATTCCTGGATTTCTTATGGGTTTAGTTGATGATTTCGTCAATGATGGTTCTGTTGATTACAAATATGCATGTTCAAACAATAAATGTGTAGTTTACCTATAAGTTCTAGAGCTGCCGTTAGGTCTTTATTTTCTCGCCAAATACGTTGCCAATCCCGCCAAATTATAATAAAAACTCGCCAAATGGGCAAATGGTTTGTTAAGCTATTACTGAACAATGATGGTTAATAAAGATCATCGCACGAGCTGCATGTTAGGGTTTTATGTCTTTACTTTTTCGCCAAATACATTGCTAATCTCGCCAATTCATTGATTAAAACTCGCCAAATGAGCAAAATGTTTGTTAAGCTATTACTGAACTATGATGGTTAATAAAGCCATCGCACTAGAGCTGCATATAAGGGTATTATGTCTTTATTGTTTCGCCAAATATGTTGCCAATCTCGCCAAATTATTTATTAAAAATCGCCAAATGGGCAAAATGTTTTTTAAAATAATTTATAAGCTGGTTGGATATGCTAAGGTCGTTGTGTTAGAGCTGTATAATGTGTGTGTTTGTAGCTATATCTATTTTCTCGCCAAATTATTTACCAAAACGAGCCAAAAGAGTTGAAAAAGGTTTTATGTATTTATGAGTTAATTGTGATGACATATATGAGTACATTTTACAGCGTATTTTTGATTTTAGAATATTAGGGCAATGAATTGAGATTTTTTACTTGATAACGAGTGGAAAGAGAATAACTTAAGTTTATGATTTTATAACAGGTTATATGGTACACATACTTGGATCGATTTGATATTTATTTAATCCGTGCGAAGTGCGGGTATAAATTTGCTAGTAACGTAATAAAATAAGATGCATAATTTAAATGTTTCTTTATGTGAATGAAATTATTTTTTATTAAGCAAGCAATTTCATCGCGTACCAACGACTATCACAATAATAGTAGCAATAATCCTAGACAACAATTCCTGTCCCTTTAAAAAAGTATGTTAAAAAATCTGCTTATTTCTTGAAAACTTTAAGGTGCATTTTGTCAAAATTTGCTTATTTTGATGTTTTTAAGATTTTTTGTATTTTAAAATTATCTTTGCTTTACATGCTGCACTCTGAAGCTATTATTATTCTTATTTATTAATTCTCTTAAAATTTTACACTTGACTTTTTACAGTGCCAAAAAAATTTAAAATAACATCAATTAGTAAAAAGTATTTGGGTATGTGATTAGATACATTTTTGAAACAGGAAATAAAGAAATAAAACAGAAAATGTTCGAAGCTCAATATTTTTTTTTGTTAAATTAGAGATGTTTTTTTATTGTTCCCCAATTGTATAATGAATGTTAAAACATTGAAAGTAATTAGAATAATATGTAAAATGAACAGTGATACATAAAATTTTCCTTCTTTTAACGCGTACATATTTTCTATACATTTATTTCAATGTTATTATGCTAATAATATTTCCTTTTTAAAAAATCTTGTCTAAAGACTCACACTTCAACAACAAAACTCAATCATCTCATCTCAGTGCACGTATCCAGAGATAATACGTCCAGCAATGAACATCTTTTGCAGTGCCATTCCACACAATCAGCTGCCCTCCCACCCTTAAATCTGGCCACAAGGGATCCGGGAAGAGCTCCGAAAGCGTCGCTTTGGGGGCAATTACCCTTTCGAGCAACCGAGTAGCATGGGGTCACGTAGACGGATTACACGGCGTGCGTTAAGATTTCATTTATGGTGACCTCGTAGACTTTAAGGGACTTGATTGGGAATTGTAAAGAGATGTTTGATTTGTGGCCGAGTGGTTAGGGCATCAGCCTAGAGATTCAACCTTCTCAGGAATGCTTGTGTTCGAATCTCACCTACTGCCAGTCATCCTATAAATCGGATCTGTGCTGGAAAAAGTAGATAAATCCTCAATCACGGATGAGCCCGAGTACGTGCTCGAAATATCTGTATAGTTCAAAGTGTCGATGGCGTTAGCGTACGATGTTGCTCGAAGTTCCGTTGGGTGCCCTCTCACGTTAGAACTTTGTCACTTGACCAGGGTTCTAAATTACGAGTCGTAATTTGCTGTATTAATGCTCCGAAAGGATGCTAGAAATAGGCAGCTGGAAACCATTAAATTGCATTGTTTGATTTGTGGGAGTGGTTCGTTTGGATTATCATCGCACTGAAGCTACGTTGAGTGGTCAAGTGACGAGGTGGACAACCAACGTAAACTCATAGAGACATTGTCTTCAACTTCAGGATAAAACAGCAGTGATGGATTTAGCCTTCACCTCACAGTGGTGCGAGAGTGTTCAAAATACCAAAGTTTGAAGCGTTCGCCCAATGGGCTTACTTTAGCACTTTGTCAAAGAAACTGAACAGCAATGAAATCGCAGTTTGGAGCGCGTGACGTTATAAAAAAACCAATGAGCTTGTTTTAACACTTTGTCAAAGAAAACAAAACTACCAATGAAATCGCAGTATTAAGAGCTTGACGTCATAAAGAATATTTCATTTTTAAAATAAAAATATTTTTTAATTGATGGTTAGTAGAATAGTTAAATTGAAAATAATAATTTGCAATTTTTTGCATGCATTTTTTGGGGTATTTAGATTTTCAAAAAGACAAGTTGCAAAATGGTTCATTTTGACAGCGATGTATTAAAATTCAAAAATACGCTTTTAAGTTATTCAATCATGTATTTTTGTAAACATTTTTTTCGTGCTTTATAAAATATTTATTTTTATTTTAGCTGAAAAATTTACAAAATAAAATTTTTAATTAGTTTATGACTTTAGTTTCTAAAGTATTATGTTTTCCCATATTGAAAATAGTGCAACTATATTTTCTCAACGTCCATCAAGATATCAATAGTTGCACACCATTCTTTAAACAGTATCTTAAAGACACAATGAAAACTTGCTATGGTCATTATACTTATCATAAGCGAACCATCCAAAAACGTACCTCAATCAACCCTCAGTGATCTGAGAAAAGTCAAATCTTAATTTTGAATTAATATTTAATCTGTTCTGAAAGATGAAATTGATGTTTCCTCAATCAAATTAGTTGTTTAATGTAAGAATTATAATTTTAGGACTTTAAATACTCGTTTGTATGTCTACTTTGGTGCATATCATATTTGTAAAAACCATTGAAAAAAAATGAACAGCTTTATAAATCCTGAATCTACTGAAACCTTTAAATTCAATACAGTATCATAAATGTTTCTAATACCCATTTCACAATAAATGGCATTTAAACTTTTAAATAGAAGCTACAAATAATTAATAAGAGTAATAATATATCTTCAATCAGTAATGATGTATCAGCATTATTTTTCAGATTCTTCTAAGTAATAGATGAGTTAACTTCAGTATATATATTTTTATAAATTTGATTCATTACATGCAATAAAAATGCAAGATTAGAATGACAAATGAGAGATTTTTCAAAGGTTTTTGATATTTTTCAAAGAAGCTGTAACTAATCCTTTTCAAATAATAACAAACAGGTTTGTTACAGAATCTGTCACTTAAAACGCCTCCTCACAATAATAGAAATTCGCCAAACATATGCGTTAGCTAATAATTAATTTTTAATTTAAACTTTTAAACGCAAAAATTAACTAAGAAATTAATCCAAAATGAATCAAATAACATAAATAAATATTTTTCAATAATTTTTCTAAAATTTTAAATTAAGTTTCTCGTATGTTTGACGAAACGGCAACAGTGAAAATATTGAATGAAAATGGAATTTGCATGAAATTTCAATGTGTATTAAATTTTTAGTTATTTATATGTTAAGTTCTTTTATTTTAAATTTTTCAATGAAATTCGGGATGTAACCTAGCTTCTTCAAAATGACGAATTGACAAATTGTTTGTGCGACTTGCGGTTCGTTCTGTGAATGTGGGTGACAAACGGACGGACAGATAGACAGACCGACGCGACGGATGGACTGAACGATACAATAACTTCCACTTTCTATGTTATAAACGTAGTGGGAAAACTAAAAAATTTGAAGTTTTTTTTATTTAATCCTGAGTTTAAAAGCACCGTGAATAAGTTGTTAGCTAGCTCACAGTGTTTCATAAAATATAACTTACGAAAACTCACTCAAATAAAATAATAATGCAGAACTATTGGTTTCTTATTTTATTTTTTTCACTGTTTATTCAGCAGTTTTGAAACGGTGTTTACTTTGTTCTGCGTACCACATAATTGCTATCGAGACCTTATTTATGTACGAAAATATGTGTTGTAGTGTGTGTTATAAGTCTTCAACAGCAAATTGCATGTTGCATAGTATTTTTCAAAACAAAAATTAAAAATCTGGAAAAGAAATTGGAACGATAAATTTAGACCTGAGTGGAACACACTAGGTTACTTATTTAAGTTTGTATCAGTTTAAATATTCATTCAAATTATTTCATTTTATAGCAAATGCAAATTAATTAATAGCTATCTATAATCCTTTTCAAAAGTGATATTTTTTTAAATACTTTGAAATTAATAAACAAAACCTTAAGACCTATTTTCTTGCTTTCTAAAGTCGCTATAAACTCAACATAATACGGTAAGCTCTAGAAATCCAGATAAAAAGGAATATCTTTTGAAAACTACTTTTAAAAAAATTGAGATTTAATTGTCATATGTCAATTTCAATAGTACTTTTTTGTGTGGTAATTTTATCATTTTAAGAAACATACGAGACAAAATGGCTGTAAAAGAGGCAAACTTTCTAAAGCACCCTTGTTAAAATTTGAAGTGTAATTAAAATATGTAGATATCAGAAAGGATATTATATAACTAAAAAAAAAGGGAAAATGAGGTTTAATAGAAAAATAGTAGAAGGAAGACATTGCATTACATCCTTAGAATGTTAGATTTACTAATTGGAAGACTAATTGGAAGTAAAATTACGCTTTGATTTACATATTTTGAACGAAACCTTTTTTTCCAAAATACATTTTTAATGCAGTACTGAATAAATCGAATCTTCTGTCTTAATTTTTTTTTCGGGGTCAAGCTTTCCGTCGCCACGAGGGCTATTTGTGACGCTTTAGTATAACTTCAACACCTTAGTATTTGACATTTTAGTATTATGTACTTATGTTTGATATTCTTTAGTATAACTTCGTGTTAATTCAACTCAAGAAAACTATTCAAAACCTCAATTTCAAACATGAAATATCATATTTTTAACCACAAATGAGGCTACCAATCATTACGGTAGTACAATTACAAAACACGATATATATATCGATATATTTTCGATATATTTACGACATTGATACATCACCGAGTTACATCAAGAGCTGATATTCAGGGAAGCTGATATATTTAAATGCAAAAGAACAATAGTTGAAGTTGTAGGCGTAGGTGTAATGGTATATTCCGGATCTGCTTGATCAGAGACTCGCTTATGAAGCCTTCCTCAAGTAAGACAGACACAGAAATAGTTTTTACTTTCACAGAGAAAGTAATATACACCCACGGCGAAGACGGGAATCGAACCCTCAA
This sequence comes from Hylyphantes graminicola, assembly GCA_023701765.1. Taxonomy (NCBI): domain Eukaryota; kingdom Metazoa; phylum Arthropoda; class Arachnida; order Araneae; family Linyphiidae; genus Hylyphantes; species Hylyphantes graminicola. The sequence goes on from CM043115.1 coordinate 13,458,450, forward strand.
CCGATACAGCGAGTAGACTGCTAGCGTAAAGGTCCAAACCACTCGGCCATCCGGGCCTCTACAATAAAATCCCCACAAAACACATACCCAATCTTCGAATAATACATGAAAAAAGGGTCCTTCCCTAGTGTGTTTGTACAACAACGTTATTAATCTTTCATCATAAAGGTAACCCTGCTCCTATGATTCCGAATGACTATCACTTACCCTGAAGCAATGGCAGGAGTGGACCAGAAATGTGATTGGACAGCGTTTTGAAATGGATGTGATCTAGCCCCGAGATGTTTGATCATGTGCGGGTGCAGTTATTACTTTGCTTTTCCATTGGTTATATGATATCTATTAAAATTTTTAGTGATAAGTATAGAGAAATAAAGAATTCGAAGCACCGGATAGTTACCGTGACATATTTTTTCGAAAATAAAAATTTAAAATGTCTAAAAAATAATCCAAGTGTTAAAAACCTAGTTGAACAAATGAACAACAATCATTAACAATTTTTCTTAGATCTCGATAGTTTCAATCACATCGAATGAAAAGGCAACATTGTTTTTAAAGGCTACTCTGAAAGTAACAATAATTTCTCTTACATAAATATTTTTGTTAAATAACTGACGAAAATAGTTTAAATAGTGTAGTTACTAAACTATTCTGTTATGCAAAATATATTACAGAAATGGCTCATATGTTAGCCTTTCAGAATCGATTGCGATACAGAGACTTTAATAACTAAAATTAAGTACAAAATAAAATGTTTTTAAAGTTGTTAATTATTGAAAGTTTCGCATTGTTATGTGCTACTTTCATTTCTATTAAAGAATTTTTAAAAAAAACGTGGTGTAGAAATAAACCTTCTGGATTTTACTATACAGATTTCCTACATCCTTCTATTTGTCTCCATTTAATGGAGTAAATCAAAATTTTACATTTATTTCTTAGTCTTTAAAACATGTAATCCCGGTATGCATTAAAAGAAGTTTATAATTATTTTGAACTTAAAAGGTAATATTAATTATTAATATAATTTTCACAATTGATACAATAATTTTAAAACATACACCATATCATAAAACTATTAACTGTTTCGAAAAATCACTTAATAAATGAAAACCGATGACGGAATATATATATTTTTTAAAAAACATTTAATAATTGAAAATCAACACATTTTATAATTTAAAAAAGGGGATCAAGTGTCAATAATTGTTGTTGACTGCTACCTTTTCATAAGATACTTGCTAGACATGCATTTTTTCCCCAATGTAGCTTTATCTTTTGAACAGAATGCATTTAAATGATTTAAGTTAAGTATTAAACCACAATTTGCATGTTAACAATCTTTTATAACATCTAAATGAGACTTAAAAACCTCAATAAACAGTAAATTATCAGACAAACATTAACGCTAGTTTGGTTTAACGTTGGATACAAACTCTATAGAATCAAGTCTGCCCAACAGTGATCATGTGTTCCCAATTTTTCATGTGTTTAAAAGATATTTAAAAACTTATATAAATATCATAATTTTGGGCGCCAATAAGTGTTAGTTTAATATATACAACCATAAGTTAATTAGTTAACAAAAGATGCAAACAACAAAAGATGCAAAAACTATTTACTTATAAGTCGTTAACTATGGACATAATTATTGATCGATAAGTCTGACACCGCCAAAATAAATTTTCCTCTACATCTAGATAAATGAAGGTTAATTTAGATATTTTCACTCTTTATATAAATAAGTACGTTAAAATGGGGTAAATTACATCACTTTTCAACTTTGACGTTAAAAAAAAGTAACAAAATTTTTCTTAATATTTGATATTTTGACTATTATATTCGGTTGTGTTTTATACTTGCAGTTTTGAACAAAAACGTAAGATCTTAAACAGATCTTATATACAGTGTTATTTTATAATGAGTGTTCGGATTTTTCCCAATGGTGAATTGGAATGCATGTTAAGTTATTTATTTTTTAAGGTACAGTCTTTTATAGGGTAAAAAAACTTGGAATAAAGATCAGGGACCACACAAGTAAATGTATCATTAAAAAATTGCAAATAAATTTGAATTCAATGTAGCTTTAAATATATTATAACAAAATGTAATTGAATTGAAAAAGAGAAAGTTAACTTCACTCATGTCTTTTACAAAAGTATCATGACTTTGAAACGAGCAGATGTTTGGATGTTGTTATTAGGCTGAAGTTTTGATATGATATTTTCTACCAAGAACGCCGCCCTGGTGGCGCGATCGTTTGGATGCTAGCCTTTGGAGCTGCTGGGGTCGGGCTTGAATCCCGGTCAGGCATGGACGTTTGTGACCGTCAATAACTATTGTTACTTGTCTATGTGTTTGTGTTGTCCTTTCGTTGTGTGTCTCTTGTGCTTGTAAAAACGATTTCTGTGTATCTGTCCCACTTGACGAAAGCTTATAAGCGGTTTTCTGAACGATTTTTTTCTAACACACAAGCTGGAATATATGTTTACCTACCTACCTACTAAGAATGCTGCTCACCTTCTACTTATGGACATCACCAGAGGTTTGGGGAATTAATTAATCGAATTCATCCTACATATTTGTTGTGTTTTGTGTGTTTAGCACCTTGGTCACATGGAGTATGTCTGACTCGTTTCCATGGAATTTAACGATAAGGATGTCTCCTAGAGTAATTTATTTTCTGAGATTGGGACAATATAAGTTTTCTGAAAGATTGATGAAGTTATTATGAATGGTTTCTTTTTTGTCTTTGTCAATCGGAGCAGCAAACATGCTTCCGGAATGGTATCTTCCTGATTCTATGTACCCGCCTTTGGGTTCATTCATTAAACAACTTCATAGTAAACAAATTAATAGCTTCGTTTCATGGTTGCTTGTCGAAAACGAAACATTATATTGAATTTTCCAAAACTATGTATGTTACGTAATTTTACTTATACTTCTAAGGAAAACCTGGAAGTAAAAAAGAGGATGTAAACTAGAAACTCCAGGAACGTCTGCGATATATAGGAGTTACGCTATGGATTTTTTTAGTGTTAATTGAGATTATTTAACTTCTAGTCCTTCAGTATTGGCCGGTATAGTGCAGCCAACATAAAACTAACTAAATTTCTCAACTCCCTAAGACATTACATTCTTGCAAAAATGTAAACTCCAATTGACAGGGCTGTCCCTGATTCAACCCCCGTTTTACGGCGAAAACACTTAAAAAGTTAGGTAAAATTTAAAAAAAAGTTTTAATGGACAGCTCAGCAATTTTAACTTAATAAGGATTATTTATGACTATTAACAATGAAGTCATCAAATAATTTGTGGCAATTTAATTATAAATATAATACGAAATAAACATATTTTTATGATCATATTATGTGTCTTCTGTCCAATAAGGAAACAAAAAAAGAACCCAAACTATTCCCCAATTTGTTCCAACGACTTGTCGGGGAACCATTTTCGTGTTTATTAATGGACGGACAATTTTTGGAGTAATCTCAGCAAAGACCCAAAAGTTCCATAATGAAAAAGACAAAGACCAGCAGCAGTGATTGGGTGGACAATTTAGCCCAAGGCGCATGGCGGGAACCACATCTTTTATCATTGGTCCTGATCCCTGGGGAGTCGCGATATTACAACTTCATTTCTGATTTCCAATCTTCGACTTTAGGGGGGAGTCTACAGTCTTCATCTTACATGTAATACGGAGTCTTCATATTTGTCCTCGTCATTTTTATGATGGCGGGGTCAAATCTGTATAGAAAGCAATCCGAACTTTCTTCGAAGTTTAGATTGTCTTTTCTATGATTTTCAGTTATATTCAGGGCCTTATCCTCCGTAAGGCCCGTGCCATGGGCAACCAAATTTTATGGGGCCCCTAAATTTCAGCTTCTCTTATGCTAAATGTTATGGACCCTCAAAATTAAAGTAAATTTTCTTATTTTTTTTAACCCCCACTTTTTTTTGCTTGACTTTGACTCAATACGTTTGTTCTGATCAATGTAACAAGGAAGATAATCTTCTTGAGACCTGGCGTTCCCATTTGGGGAAATTTTTTAAAACCTCTTCAAGACAGTTTACATGTAATTAGTTCCGAAATTGACCTGGTCCGATAGAATACGATCCAAATATCAGTTTTCATCCTTTAATTACAGGTATTAGTAATTTATTTCTATAAACAGATGAGGTTACACAAGGATAATACGATAGAGTTCTTAAAATACAATTTAATTTTTTTTTCAAACTTTTCAAAAAATTATTTCAATAGTTAATTTTAAGAGCACTTTGCATTAAAAAAAAGGTTAAAATAATCTGATAGCTACAAATAAGTGATACGGCCTTTTTGTTGCATTTATAGCACAAAAATGTGTATTTTTAGACTTTAAGGCGTGTCCCTACACTGTAAAAAGAAGGGAGTATTATTACCCTTGTTTTGGGTTTATGAAATGCTAAATAAGGTGTAAATATACACGACTTGTGGTGTCAGCACCAAAATAGGTGTAATCATTCACTCAAAATGGTTTTTATTTAAACTTAAACAAAAATTGGTGTTAACATGCACCAAGAATTGATTAACTGTAGACTTTCGACAACATTTTGAAAACGAAGCACCAAATTTGGTGTTACAGATCGAGAGAATCCAGCAATTCTATGGTTGTAACGGGAAAATTAGAGCTGTGTTTTGATAATTTATTCGTGACGTTCATGGTTTGAGTCTTAGTTTTGAAATAGCTAGATAGAAAACTTATTTCAGCGTGCATTTATTATTTTTTAATGATTGTCTGTGTGTTTACACTCAGTTAGCCCTAAATAACAGCATGGGTTTGATTTTGATGATGATAAATCGTGTTTGTATTTGCTGAAAATTCAAAGTAAGCGGAACAATTATATTTAATCTTTATAAAGATAAATGAAATACTACTAAATAGTTTAATTAAAACTTAAACAATATTAGGAATTCTGGTTGGAACGAGTAAATTAGGGTTGTGTTTATATCTTTGTGCGAGTATATATGATTAAAAGATATTGAAATGATTGAAATGATGTAAGTATAATAACAGTATTTACTATTTTCCCGTAAGTCATTTAGCTCATTGATATCGGAATTGTTTCAGTGATTAACTTTTCGATTATGAAATCATCATTACACTTTAATAAATGATATTCTATTTACGTTTTGTTTGAAAAAAAACTATAAAATAGTTAAAATGAGGTTAATTGCACATTTTTACAGTTCTGTATAGATAGTTGAGTAACAAATTCAACTATCCCTGGTCACCCTATTGATATCTTTCATTTTCGTTAAATATTTCTAAACATTAATTTTGTTTGCGTTATGTTATAATATATGTACATTTTCATTTTGTCTTTTGTAGTATGGATAAAGGTATCCTCGTTGAGTTCAACTCAAGTAGCAAATCAACTCACGTTACAAAATTAGTTATTTTTAACATTACAATGTTTGTTGTTCAGGGTTTGTAAGAAATCATTTTACACCAAAAAGTGTTCTTAAAAAATAACCATTTTATCTTTTTGATTCTGAAATTAGTAACCAAAACACTCTGTTAGGTTATTAGGTGTTTAAGTACACCAAATCACTGGTGGCGTTTTATTACACCAAATCACTGGTGGCGTTTTATTACACCAAAAATGGTGGCAACAGAGTAGCCACCAAATGTGGTGTTTCTACACACCTGTCAATTATCGGTGTTTCATTACACCGATTTACTGGTGGTGTTTCCTTACACCACTTTTGGTGGCAACTTTGTTGCCACCATATTTGGTGTGAAGATGCACCAAAATTATTTACAGTGTAGTAACTATTAAGCTTAACTTTTAAGGGTTATTTGGAAAACATACATTTTAGCATATATTAGTATGAAAAGTATGTTTAGGTTTTATAAGAATATACGTGTGGGATTTTGCTTGGGTCTTTAGGGGTTATAGAAAAAAACTTAATACATCAGCTAAATTAGCACTATAATCAAGGACAATCATACACAAAAATGCTCGTAAATGACCCTCAAAATCTGTTGTGCCTAAGTCTGTGTTTTCATACTTCATATATTGGCTGGTTTTGGAGAATAGGTAGCATGATGTTGGTGATGTTTGGAGAATAGGTATAGCACGGTATATTATGTTTGAAATTTATTTGCTTCGTTCATTACCCTACTAAAAATTATCCATAGAGATCAATACAAAAATCTATTGACATAAGTACAGCTTTATTGATGTGTACTTACTTCTAAGGATGTCTCTATTGTTATCAGTAGAAGCTATTGATATCAGTAACCTACTGATAATATTTCGTATTGATATCAATAGAGCTCTAACGACACCAGTAAAGAAAATATCAGTAAGCTACTGATCTCAAATGACATCAATAGGTCTGCACTGGTATCTATAGTGATCAGTAGAGATTTGCATGGATATCAATAGAGATCAGTAGAGATTTGTATAGATATCAATGGAGATTGCTATTGGTGCCAGTAGGCCATTTCCACATGAAAAATTTCTATTGATCTCTACTGACCATTTTTAGTAGGGTATGAATACTTCAATGGAAATAGAAATAAATTTATTTTAGAAAAATCATTTAAGCACTATTTAAAGTTCAGATTACCTTCTATATGATGTATGGATAGTTAATGCTTTTCAAGGATTGAGGGAGACTCGGGAGACTTGATATATTAAAAATCATTACACGTGTAGCGTAAATTCTATAACTCATAACACTAAAGGAAGAACAATTTAGTTGCAAAATAATAATTGACGTCTGTGTCAAAAAGATTATATAATGAGTTTTACAAAAAAAAAAAAATTCAAATATTTTAGGTCGAGTCAGCTTAAAGTTTCTAAACATATTTGTTCATAATATTTTAAAAAGTGCCAAGCAAACGATGATAAGTTTAAACTCCCTGGTTATTTATTTTAATGTGAAATAATCATATTTAAGGGGGTTCGGTATGCTGTATATCGGTAATGTTAAAAGTTGTTTGTAAATAACTGTTAGATTTTTTTTTAAAAAAATAAGTTATAAAGTACCCAAAAAATCATGAAATTTTTCACTTTTTTGCCATATAAAATTTTTTTCACCTTAGTTTTATTAAAATTTATAACCTCAGATTAATCTATACTATGTATTACATCATATAAAAATTTACGAGAAAACATAGCATAGTTTTTGAGAAAAGGTACATCGAAGTTCAAAAAATCAAGTTCTGAGAAAAACGCGTTTTAAGTTTTTATTGTTAACCCATTTTCTTACGAAGCCATGACATTAAAATGGCTTTTAATGTCAAATATATTTTTCCAATCGTCTTGATACTTTGTGACATTATTAATAAAGGTTGTACTAGTATTTTAAGTCAATAATTTTTGTTTTGATTTTTTCACCGATTTTAGGGTACTGAACACCCTTTAAAAAAAAACCTAAAATGTGGTTCTGAAAAGAGTCAATTTTATTTTTAAAAAAATTACAGTAATTACAAAAACCTTGTGTTTGAATTTATTTTCTTTGTACAAAATAAAATTAAACAGGTTTTAAATAATGACTATTTATTAAAAAATATTAAATTATACGATCCCTTAATAAGGTTAGGAACTACACTAAATATAGACCAGTATTTTTTTCTCAGCTATAGACTAACAACTCTTCAAATGCCTTAAAAACTTCTACTAAATACAAAAATTATTTTCGACCTAATTTATAAAACAAAGAGCAGACTTTTAATATTCGAAATTATCAAAATTGAACACAGTTATATTATTATAATATATCGTATCTTGGGATAGAATATGATGGCCAAATCCTTTTTTTTTTTTTTTTTTTTTTTTTTTTTTTGTAGAAAAGATTCTATGTCTCTAAAGTTTGAGGCCCGGATGGCCGAGTGGTTTGGACCATTACACTAGCAGTCTGCGCGCTGTAATTGGTGCGGGCTCGATTCTAGCATCCTCCCTGGGTGTATATTTGTTTTCATGTGACATAAATATTCTTTCTGTGCCTGTATTACTTAACGAAAGATTTATAAAGCGGGTCTCTGATCAAGCACACAAGCCGGAATTTATATGTGTACCTAACCTTACCCTACCCTGCTTATACACTTTAAATGTGTTTAAAAAAACAAATATACAATTAAAAAAAAGATTTCATAAAAATATCCGTTGATAATTATTATAATATTTATTTTACATTAAACACAAAAGATAATAAAAAAATTATTTTCAGCTTTAATTACAGGTATCAGTTTATTTCCATAAAAAATGAAATTGAACGAGAACCAATACGATATTAGAGTTCCTAAAAAAATATTATTTTAATTTTTTTTCAAACTTTTTAGAAAGTTGTTTTAGTAGTTAATTTTAAAATGCATTTTGTATTAAAAACAATGTAAAAATAATCTGTTAACTACAAATAAGTGATAAGGCCTTTTGTTTTGCATTTATAGCACAAAAATTAGTATTTTTAGGGTATTGTAAATATGTAAATACTCAAATGTAAAAATTTGTATTTTTAGTGCTTAAGGCTTAAAATGATACTTTGGCAAAACATACTTTTTATCATATACATTTTATCGTATGAGAAGTATGATTAGATTAACAATATGTCTAGGATTTTGCTCGGGTCTTAAGAGGTTATATGGATTAAGCCTTATTTAAGACTATACTTCTTAAAACCTAACTTAGGCTTAAAAAGCTGAAATACTCGAAATATTCACCTTTTTTAAAATATCACAAATGAGGATGGTTTGAAGATAATATTTAGACAACATTCAACGTTCAGATTCAACTTATTTCTATATTTTTAGTAGGGTAAGGTGGGGTAAGTGGGTCCTCTTTTTGGCATAATTTGACTTAAGATCCTCATAGCACTAGATATAATAGGCCTAACAACTTATTTTTTTTATGGTCCATTCTCTCGTATGTTATTACTGTACCCATGACAATCTTGAAACAAATTGGTGAAAAATAAATTTTAAAAATATATGTTTCATTTTGGGTGGCCCATTTGCCCCGCAAGGTGGGGTAAGTGGGCACCCCCCCCCCCCCCAAATATTTTACACACTACTGGTAGAGATGTAAATGGTGGGGCAAGTGGGATAATCTACATGATATATTGAATGTTTGAAACAAAAAATTAATGATGTATCTTCAATAGTTCCCCCTAAGCAACTTTTTCTAGCATGTAAGCTAACTAAAGAAAAAATACGTTACTTTTCACCTTTTAATTTTTGCATGTTATTTTAAGATGTTATTTTACAGATAAGATGTTATTTTAAAAATTGTCACAAAAAGGATTGTACCTTGTAATATACTTAAATGAAAATGATGCCATAATGTTTCCTGTATGTATTGGGGTAAATACGTAAAAATATGGTAACATATCTTTTTAAAAGTCAATAATTAGGGAAATGCCAGGGGGTGGTAAACTTACCCCAATGGCCTACTTACCCCACCTTACTCTAAACTTCACTGATATAAGTACAGAAAAAGATATTAATTTATCAATTTTGATTTATTAAATCATTATAAAATAAAAAAAAATATGTGTAATAATAATTAGGGTATCAGGGGTTTAAATTGAAAAACTTCTGCGTTATTTTTTACATGAAAAGTAAAGTTGGAAAAACTAATTTTTCAACTTGGTTTTCTAAGGCCAGTTTCTTTAGAAATAGTAAAATACTTTTTGGAAAAGTTTAATCATTGACAATTAAAAACTTTTGCATCATTTTGATACCATCAGAGCCAGACGACTATTTTAACATTTTATAATCCTCTAAATTTAGTATAGCAGTCTGATAGACTCGATTTAAAAGTTTATAATTGATTCAGTTTTATTAAAAATATTTTTAGAATAATAAAAAGGCGTCTACAATTTATCCCCAAGAAGTGAAGTCTAGAAATTACCTAAATATACCTTACATAGCTGTTTTACGAGTCTAACATAAGGTTTACTTAAAATAAGTGAATTTTCTTTTTACTATATTTTCATTTGTAAATAATCAACATTTCTTATACTTTAATAAATTCGTTCCCTTAAACGTGTTTGTAAAACTATTTCAATATTCCACGCCAAAGTATTATGTAAACTATACTTTTACATAATTTGGCTTGATAGTTTACTTAATTTTACTACAATCGGAATTAAATAATCAAATAACAAAATATCAGCCCCATTAATTGGTTAAGAAAAATCAAAATTGAAAGGGTAAGAGGCTCGATTTCACTTCCTTAATTAATGAAACCCAATTTCTTTAAGTATTCTCCAACTTTTCTAAGTTTGTTACATTTTATCACTTTAATTTACAATTGTATTTCAGAATTCATCAATTTTTTTTTAAAAAAAATATCTGCCATTGAAAAAAATGAAAATTGAAATTGCCATATTCCACTCTTACTACATCTAAATTCAAGACATCTCGCTTAATGCCCCATTAAAATTTATATTTAATATGACTCGACCTCTGAGGGTGATAAAAATTTGGCAAGTACTCCAGGATGGTTCTGTTTAAAAATACTTCCCACTGGTTCATCTTCATAGCTCACCTTCAAATCGCACTGCGTTGTTCGTCCAAAATTCTTCCCCCCAGAGTTGTTGAAGTTTTTTGTTTTCATTTTTGATGTATCACTATTGTCTGATGAAAAGATTGGCGCCATTGTTAGACTCCGAAATATTCGGTGGCCTGCGCTTGCTCTAATCACAAGGAATTCAGCTTAACCCTTGTGAGGAATAACGATGTATAAACTCGTCGCCTGGCTGTTAGGCTTTACAGCAACACACATTTTTATTTTTATTAAAAATGTAATTTTTTTTATTTTAAAATGTAAAGTATCGATGAGTTGTTTATAAACAAAAAAACATTTTTTTAAAGAAATAATTAAATTCTTAATTAGTGTTTGCATTACACTCCTATTGCAAGGAATTCAGCTTAACCCTCTGAGGGATATTTTATTATATGTATATGGATATTGATTTGTAACAATCCGGTTAGCTGAATGTGGCCAACTGAATTAAAAAAAATACAAATTTTTAAAAACCTGCACAAATAATAAAAGTGCTGCGGTTTTCTCTTTAGGTTTATGTCTGTATCAATCCTACTTAAAACAGCCATCGTTGCCTACCTAAACGTCTCAACTTGCGCGGTCTCAATTTCCAGACAACTCAACACACATATTCCATATCAACACACTCCAGACAATTACCCCCTCCAGAACTCCCCAGCATCCTTCAAGGAAAAGAAAAACGAAGACCAAGAAGTCTTTTCAACAGACTCCCTCTAAAAATCCCTTGTTCAGGACCACACCTGTACTCGCACGCGTTTGCTGTCTAGAGCTCCCCCTAATTTGCCCCTGTTACCTACTATTTTATACTTTCTTTGAGAGGGGCCCCTGTCTTTTTTGTGTGTGCTTTCTTTATCTGGCTCCCCTTAAATGGAAACTGGGTCACGAGGACTTGCGTACGTCTTGATTAGGCCAAGGTCCCTGTTGGAGTTTTTCTTGGATTCTGTATGGTAAGAGAGTCTTAAAGTCGGTGCAAGTTTCAATAATTAGGAAAAATTGAAAGTTTATGTTTACATCTTTACTATGCAACAAGTGCACTGAAGTTTTTCTTTAATTCTGAATGTTGTGTTAGTGTTAAGAGTAAGTTTTATTTTACAAAAATGTCTGTCAGACTTTTTCGTTGATTCTGTAAGGTGAGAGTTTTAAATTCGATGCCAGTTTCAATAATCATGAAAAAATTATTTTGATAAATTTGAAATTTGCGTCTTGATTATGCCAAGGTCCCTACAGCAATTTTTCTGGGATTTTGAATGTTGAGGGAGTTTTTAAGTCGTTTCAAGTTTCAATAATCATGAATAGTTAATTTAAACAAATATGATGTCTACTTCTTGATTAGGCCAAGGTTGGAGTTTTTCTGGGATTTTGTATGTTGGGGGAGTTTTCTATGCAATTGTCAGTCATCATTAAAAATTATCCTGACAAGTAAGCATATTTTAGTCTTAATTGGGCTAAGGTTCATATTGATGCTTTTCTTGGAGTGTAGATTGGAGTGAGACTTAAATTAATTGAAAGTTTTAATAACAATAAAAAATTACTTAAAAATAATATTATTATCGTCAAAATTAGACCAAGGTCTCCGTTCGAGTTTTCTTTGTATTATGTAAGCTGAGGGAGTCTTAAATTCATTACAAGTTTCAATATACTTAAATTCGTCGAAAATTTCAATAGTAATGAGAAAATGAATTTGTCAAACTTTATATTACTCTTCAATTGGGAGACGATTCTAATATATTTTTATTTTATTTTATTTTAAAAGTGTTTTTTTTTTAAATCGTTTTACAAAATTCACAAAGAATGAAGTATCGTAGTTTGGAACAAGTTTAACCCCTAAGTCTTGTTCAAGATTAAGTTTAAATTTTTCTTGAACTTCGCGTTGGATTCTAAAGGGATTCTACCCTCAGAAGGGTAAGTTAATGGGCTGAAATGCGAACCCCTGTTCAATTAAAAATTAAATTTTTATTGATTTTTTAAAACGTTTTTTTTTTAAGTTATAGTTCTGTAGCATATGATTCTAAATTATTCATCCATGCCTAATGTTAAATATTTAGAAAAAACCATAAAGTGCATAAATTTTGAAATTTGTGTGTATTGCTGTAAAACCTGACTGTCAGTTGGTGAATACAAATGTATCCCATATCTATATCCCTTAGATGTTTACAATGGTTGAAAAATTAAAAATTCGAAAAAAAAAACCCACCACGAAATAGGTTAAGGTGTCTGACCATATTGTGCCTTTGACTACCTAGACTGTGGTGCCTTGGAACAATATTCTATAAAAATTAGTCTAATTAGTACATAATTACTCCACTACATTGCTTCTGTAGCTTATTGTGGATTATTCAAACCAAAGAGTATTCGTGTGAAATATAAAATCCATTTCCATCCTAAAAAATTAAGTATTTTGTTCACAAGGTTTTGCCTAATAAAATTTTTGTTATTATGCATTTGTTGACAGAAATCATTTTGTGACATAGTATCTAAGCACTTTAGAAAATATTGTGGAGCTTTTGAATATCGTAATTATAACCCTTTAACTGTAGCATGCTTTTTAATTTGTGTTGTCATGGTGTTGTACCTCAGACCATCATCTGTTGTTGCTCCTTTGACCAGGTCAAAGATACACCACTCCTGAGTGAATTTCTCAACTTTTCAACTTTGATGTGTTGCTGCTACAACTTTCGTAAAATTAGTTAATTTATTTTACTTAAGTTGTCAGTAAAGAATTAAAAAATTGCATATGAATTTTAACCCTCTGAGGGATAACAGAATTAGCTGAAGTGTAGGGGTAAGTGGTGTACCTTGGACATATGTGTACCTCGAACCTATGCTGATTCTAGCTCGATTTGCTTAGATATTGAAACAACACCATATGCAGTTGAAGTATTTGCTACCAGGGGTCTCAGTGAAGTTCTGTCTGTTTGCTTAAAAGGTCAATTTATTAAAGAGGTTTCGAAAAACTAAATTCACAGTTCAAAAGTAAATTTTTGTTAGATTCTTTAGTGTATTTTTATACTCAAACATGTAGTGTTTATTCAGAAACGATGGTTATGCAATATAAAGCAAAGTTTTAGTTATAAAACTGTGTGCTTGAAATTAAGTTAGGTCTAACCTTAACACGGTGATTAACTATTTTGGTTTTTAATATCCAAGTGGTGTACCTCGAACCTAATACAGGTAGTGTACCTTGGACTGGTCCAAGGTACACTACTATAGAACTTATGTACTTCAGATTGTTGAAAACCCTTTTTAAATTTCAAGTAAACTTTTTCCTTTGAGAAATTAAGTATTTTAAGCTATTAATATGCAACCCTGATTTGTAAAATTATGTAGAATGGAAATTTGTAAAAAAAATTTATATGGCGTGACAAATAATTTTTGTGTAGTTAATTATTTAGATCTGTGGTAGGCCCATAAAATTTTAACCATGTTGACATAATATGGAAAATAATTATTGCATGCACATCTAAAAATATGTTTTTTTTTATAATAAATATCTAAGCAAAACATCCTTTTTACATTTAGGCCTAGTTGTATAAACACAGGAGAAAATATTTGAGTTGTTTTTTTAAATTTATGACATAAATATAGCCAAATGTTTTTCTATGGCATGAAATGACAGTTTAACTTGTATGCTGCATTTTAACGGATACACCTGAGAAAGATCGCATTACAGCTGAAAAAGCCTAAAGGGCACTAAAAAAACTAAGGCAATAAAACCCCTTAATAAGCCAATTGACCTAACATAACCAATCACTACAATCTTGGCTAGAAATAATAATCGGTTGTAAAATGTATTTTTGAATTTTATGCGGCTAATAAATATTGGTTTTCGGACTGTAAATCGAGTCTCTCTACCTGTTAATAATTGGTCCAAGGTACACTACCACTTGGACCAAGGTACACCGCCGGTGGTGTACCTTGGTCCTAATTACAATTTTCCGTATTTATTTTTTTAATAGTTGAAATAATTTAAATAACATGTTAAAATAAATATATGTTGTATATAACAACATAAAGTATTTAGTAAAAATATTTTTATTCACTTTTTGCAAGTAATAAAGAAATTAAAAATCGAAAAGTCAAAATAGGTCCAAGGGAACCCACCTTCCCCTAAACTTGTTTCCACCGCATTAGATTTAAATTAAAAATTTTAACTGAAAATTTAATTTCTTAATTTTAAAAAACTACATATATTTCTTTGGCAGATGGTTATAAATAGCCCATCCATGTTTTAAATTTTAAAATGTTACAAAATTATGAAAATTAAAAATTTAAAAAAAATTATGATTTTTTTTTTCAAATTATATGTGCTGATGAAAAACCTGACAGTAAGGTGACGGGTTAAAAATATATTCTACTTAAAAGCATTTAAAATATAATAAAATGTCAATACCGTCAACCATTCTATCTTCTTCTTAAATTCCTGACTATTCTGTTCTAAACAATATTTTTATTCTAATACTTGTGGATAATTCTAATGAATTTAAAATGTTTATAAATAAAGTGATAAAATTAAATAGTTTGAATTTTGTTAACCTAAACTATTCTGTCCCTTATTATCTTTCCCTTCTGCAAATATTCCCTGATTTGATTTTCAATTGATATTTAAACGGGTCAAAGGTACCCATGGTCTAGGTACAACTATATGTTTTTCCTTTGACCAGAGTTTGATTAGTTTTCAAAAATTATATAAAATTATAATAAAATAAAACTAGAATCATGAAAAAATTATGTATGATAAACCATACGAAACAGATTGGAATAAAATAAACGAATTAAAGTTAGCCTTAATATTCAAGTTTAGAAAATTGAAAATGTGGGAAGTGGTCGAAGGAGCAACACCCTCCCCAACCGTAGATTAAGGCAATCTTAGGTCATGACATTGTTTTTTTTTTTTAAAAACTAGTAACATACGATATCGTATAATTTTCAACATCTTCTTGATTGTGTATGACATTGCTATAGCACTCATAATTGAGCTGTAATTTACTACATCTTTTGCTAGTAGGGAAAAATTAAAATCGATTTTTACCCTTTGTTCTTAACCCATCACGGATAACTTTGTTAATACCACCAATCTTCATTTCCAAGTTAAGTTTTTTAATTCCTGTTTCGTTGTACCTGTAACTTAATTTGTCCTACATACATTGTATTGGACTATGGTCTTTCTTGGTTTTACACTCTTAAAACAAACGAGCGATTTTAGCTCAGTTCGAGTTAATTTTCACTCCTTTCAGTGTAGAAAATACACTTTCCCTATAGGAATGGATACCGCTCTTTTGTTTCGTTAAACCTCCGACAGAATCTCCACCACAGTTCCATACGCTTTGAAATTTGAGCTGCGGACAAGTGGCACAAATGACACCAGAGCTTTCGTAATTTGAGAATACAACGCGAAATCAGAGGAATTTAAGAGTTAGATGTATGTAAGTTGTATAAAATATGTCTTCTTTTAATATATATCATTCGTACACTTTTAAAACAAACGAGCTATTTTAACTCAGTCTGAGTTAATTTTCACTTTTTTTTCCTTTGTCGAAAATGCACTTCCCTTATAGAAGTGGATTTCACTCTTTTGTTTTAAGAGTGTATATTTTGTTTATTTAAATGAAATTTTAGCAGAAAGCTCACCTGGCAAATTTTTTAGTCAATAATCGCAAATGAGTTTAAACAAGTTTTTGAATGCTGAGTCTTCAAATCGCTGAAATTTCAAGATTCGTTGTTGAAATCATATTGCGATAGGATAAAGACTGACTACGGCAAGATTAGATTAGCATTTTCTTCTATTATGATAATGTTTTTTAAAATCACTGAAGTTTCATGATGTTTGCAAGTTGGGAATTTCTCTTTAGAAAAATTGGTTATAACTAAAATGATTTTCATTTGCTTATTGACTTTTTACTAATCGGCGCAACAGCCAATTACTGGGCAAAAACCTGCCGTGCCCATTTCAGCTTTCGTGACCTAGGGCTCTGGGGTGCTAGGCATATTTCCCGGTAAGGTTGTCAGCCTCACGAGGAACCTCCTGTGTTTAGTTTCCAAGCATGCTTGGTACCCATTTTATCGACCCATTCAAGGGATGAAATGATGGGTCAACCTCGCACAATCCGAAATTTGAACCCCGGACCTGTGGCATGGCAATGCAAAGCATTACCACTAAGCCACTTGGCTTCTATTGACCTTTTAACAATCGTAAATATTTCAGAGAAAAATTCTGTACATGACCACACAAGGCACATCAGTTGGGAATTTTTTTTCAATGAAATGAAGTGGAAAATATTCAAATTATTTCGTAAATGACTTATTAATATATCCTTTTAAAATATGTCATTGATTGAAATATCTTTTGACCTAAACAGCAACTTTGATGCACTCTTAACACATTTTCTTTCAACTTTACTCATTTTATACTTATAACTCATAGTATTGAACCACAGGCTGACAAAAGGCCAAACATTTTGTTATTTTTTTATGTATCAAAACAGTCCAGTAATCAGAAAAAAATTTCTGAAATTTTCTATTTTTAAATTGTTCAAAATGGTAAGTGCTTTTATGGTGATATGTGACTTTAATGCACTAAAAAACTTGAAAAACATTACTAGTTTAAAAATTACTAGTTACTAAAAATATCTAGTGATGTTGCCAGAAAAATTGATTTTTTTAAATTAATTTTTTATCTGGCCATCTTTGGTTAGTTTTGTTGCAATTACACTGTCAAATCATAAGTAGTTTTTATTTTAAATTTTCTTGATAATTTTGTTTATTTTTTATTGAATAACTTGATTCATGACCAAACATTTAGTAATCAAACAATCCTCTTATCAAAATGATGTAGTTCATTTTTTTATTAGTTTAGTAAAATAAGCTGTCCATCAGAGATTGCAATGAATATTATTCGGTTATTGGCCTTCGTTCTTTGCTTTTTGAGTTGTATGAAAGTCGTAATTTTTTTTCTTAAATATGACGTAATTCTTCTATCTATATATTTAATAGTGTTTTGTTGGCAAATGTTATTATCCTATTTCACAGTGTTGAAATTCCTTATTTTTTTTACAAACTTGCCCTAAAAATACATTTAGTACTAAAGAAAAACCACAGTGGTAGTTTTACATTACTGTAAAAAAATTAGTGCAATATTACTTCGTAAGCACTGTGACAATATTTTACCAGCTTCCATT
Organism: Hylyphantes graminicola; assembly: GCA_023701765.1. Taxonomy (NCBI): domain Eukaryota; kingdom Metazoa; phylum Arthropoda; class Arachnida; order Araneae; family Linyphiidae; genus Hylyphantes; species Hylyphantes graminicola. Next base: position 13,476,179 of record CM043115.1, read on the forward strand.
CTATGTGCATTATCCGTTTTCAATTTAAAAGGCAAACTGTGTTACTAAAAACGATGTTAAGGTATTTTTATTAATCTGTTAGAATCTAAGAAATCAATATTTATAAAAGAATTTATTGGGTTAAGCAAATCGTTTATTTTGAATTTACAAAATTCTGCATTATTAGAAAAAAGTTATCGATAAATTATAGTACGTAAATTTTTGATGAGTTTTATGAACTTTTCTGTAAAGCTTTTATAATTTAAATTACTAAATACTATGAAAAATAGTCACTAAAAACGTTTCGTGTTAAAATATTAACACATAATGTGTTAAATATAACTTAAGTACCGTGAACTAACTATTCTAATTTATAGTATACTTTAAAGAGCTAAATTTATGCTTGCGAATTCACCTGGATAATGGTTTCACTAAGTTTTTAATATATACACTCCGAGTGGTAGGGGATTGGGTAAGTACATATATTTCCCATGTCGTTTGCTTGACCAGAGACCCTCTTATAAGCTTTCGTCAAGTAAGACAGACACAGAAAGAATTTTTTACTCTTACAGAGAAAGGAAAGTACACCCAGGGCAAGGGCGGGAATCGAACCAGCACCCGTTACAGAGCGCAGACTGCTAGCTTAAAGGTCCAAATCACTCTGACATTCGGGCCCCACCCTCTGTGAGATACAAACGTATAAAAGCGACACCTGAATGTCAGGTTTTCCAGTAGCACATGTAATTTTTTCAAAATTCAGAATTTTAGAATTTTACTAAATGTTTAAATTTAAAATATGTAGTAGTCGCTAGTAAACATCTGCTACAGGATTATAATTCTTAAAAATGTATAGAATTTAAATTTTTAGTTAAAAATTTAAATTATATTCTCATGCAGTAAAAACAAGTTAAAACTTAGGCCAATTTGCTTATATCTCAGAGAGTAAGAGAAAGTTATCCACTTGATGTAATTTAGGGAAAATACAGAACTTGTTATTTGAAAATTTTTATTATTTTCAACTACAGTACAAAGAAACAAATTCTATCATGTCACCTATTACAATAAAAATAGTAATAATAAAAATTTTTGTGTGATTATTAAACATGCTAAAGTAAGTTCTCGTATTTCTAATTTTTAATTCAGTAATTAGAGGTTGAGGCTGATTGAGTTGATCAATCAATTGCTTATGAATGTGATTGTAAATTAAAAAAAATATTTTTAGTTGTAATTTTATTAATTATTTTACATTATTTCCATTATAACTCTCTTGTGGCCATCTTAAGTAACTTATTAAGTTCTTATTCGGGACCTGACTGATATTTTTCACATTCAAAAGTTGTATCATCCATGCTTAAATATTTGATAGGTATCATATTAAATATTTTTTATGCTTAACCAAAAACTACAAATTCCACATAAGAAAAATAAAAAAATCTAAATATATTTTTAAGTAAATAAATTTATTAAAATTAAAATAGAAGAGAAAATATATCTTAAAAAATACGTTTCCTCATAATGAAATTATAGGTATGAAAAAGAAAAGAAGTAGAATTCTTTTAAAAAGGTTTTTATATTATTTTTCCAACCGACTAATAAAACTTTTTATTTATTGTAATATGCTCAAAACACTTATTCACAAAGTAAAATTGTAGCCATATTTAAAAGAATCATAATTTGATATGTTCGGAATTTTTTTTATATTATGATACGGCATTTCAGTAGTTAAGTAACTTAATAAAAAAATGTCTATAAGAAAAATAAATATTAAATATTAATTAAAATGTCTATTAGATATTTAGGGGGAATGCTACCAGAATGAAAATTTTATTTAGCTTTTAACTATTATGTAAATTTAAATTTTATTTTTTCTATAAGTAATTGGGTTTTTTTTAATGTTAAGTTTTTTTTTTTATCTGAAACTCATTATCAACAATGATTTAATTTTCAATTATACACTGTTCAATTATACACTGTAACAATAAAATAGACAAAACAGTGCTATATTTTCAATCTAACACTGTTTTGTCTATTTTATTTCGTGAATTTAACTGTAAAAAAGAAAAGTGCAGTGAACTCAGAGAAGGCAGACAAAGGGTTAGTCAATCGAAAAATATTTTTTTTTATTCTTTTCTCTAGTATTATTTTTTTAGTTTTCATGTATTAAATGCTTAATATACAAAGCAAGGAAGATTAATATGAAAAAAAATTAAGTTAAAATTATGCTGCAAAAATTGCAACAATAGACTTAGAATAGGGGAATAACCTCAAAATTTAGAAAGCCCCCACCTTCCAAGGTGCGTGTGTCTTTGGTGTGGTGTTCAGATTTTAAGTGCTAAAAGCTTTAGTAATACAATTTTTCTTTGGAGGACTTTCTTGGGGACAAAATTAGTCTGACATTATTGGTAGCATTACTTCACAAAAATAAAAGTACTTGCATCAATTTAAAATTTGGTAGTAAATTCAAATGGATAATAATATTTTTAAAAATATGTTACAAACTAAATGAAGCAAGTAAGAGGATCTAATTAAAATGGTAATTAGATGTTATTTAAAATGAAAAAAAAATCCTTAACTGAATAAAAGTATACTAATAGCAATTATTAAGTTATGTATTTAATATAACACATATTTTATGTAACGTATTTAATATGTGCTTTTTGTCACAGCTAAACCTAGATGATAATGGAATTCGGGGAATATAGCTGTTAGCCAATTCTTTAAATATGACCTATATGTTCTTGTAGAAAAATATTTCGGTTGTATATTATTTTTAAATAGTTTTTATTATAAAATATTCAGAACAAATTTTAGATTTTAATTAATTAAAAAACTATTTTTAAATTTAAATTAGCAAGAATTATTAAAAAAAATTTTCAGTGCGAAATTTGTAAAATATTTATACAATTAATCATTATGTATTAATCATTATGTATTATCATTATGTATTATCAATTATGTATTAATCATTAGTATTGATAAAAAAAAGTGACTGATAATGCGTGCAGAATTAAGTTTCTATACTTTATGGGCATGTGCATAGTCTTATATTAGCAAATAATTTCATTGATTTTTTTTTAATTTGATGAATTTATGAATACTTATGGTTTATGAATTTCAATAGTATTGCCTTTAGTCACCTGTAAAACTAAATTTAAGGAACTTAATATAATTTAAAGCACCATGGAGATAATGAAGTTTTATCAAAACATAATTTTAAAGGGAGTATTTTTTAACAATTTATTTATCACTATTATTAATCATCTAAGGGATACGGATGTTCAAACCCGTCACCTGACTGCCAGGTGTTCCAGCAACACACATAACTTTTTTAATTCAATTTTATAATTTTAAGTATAGGAATGCGATTTATTACAACTGCTACCGAATTATGGCAAAATTTAAAGAAATTAAAACTTTTAGTAAAAAATCAATATTTTAATAACATACAGAAAAAAAACTTTACACTCCAGTTAAATTTTCATAAATTCAGTCTATTAATTTTCAGTCAATTAGTGAAATTTTAATTTTATTTTAATCAATTTACATATTAATCAGAGGGTTTTAAGAAGACTGCTTATTAGCCATGTTATTACGTAAAGTTAATACAGAGATTTAAATTAGCAATTTAGTCAAATTACTTAAGAACGATCTGAAAATGGGCAAAAATGTATAGTTGTTTTCTCTGCATACGTTTTAAATCAAATTTATTTCAAGATTAGTTTTTAAAAATTCAGAGTTAGGTTGTCTTTTTTTAAGATGATCGTTAAACATATTTCCAAAAGAGAAAAATACATCATAAATAAATGTTTATTAATTATAAAATTTTAAAACTTAAGGTTATTATAAAAAAAAAAAACTAATGATGAGCAAAATACGGAAAAAGCCGGGTCTAACGCTGGGAGGGTTAGAAGTCTGCCTATAAACCATGCAAAAGTACTGTTATAAAGAGATTTACATAAATCTTACCATTGTCATCCGTCATTATAGAATCTTTATGAAAAGTTTTCAAAGATGCGGTCCCCAGTCGCTCCTTCTCCGGCTCGAGTTATGAAGAGACAGACGGCAAAATCCTCATTCCTGAACCTCCTCTCTGCTCCTTATCTTTTTCTTCCACTTCCAATAATAACTCGGACTTGGCTGCCGCGACTATATTAAATATACCTCTTGTGTCTCTCTCTCTCTGTGTTGAAGCAAAAACCACTCACAATAGCATTCCTCGTCCCAAAATGTGATTGTTCTCTTACAGCAACTACCCCCTTCAACCGAATGATTTGATGCTCAAAATAACGCTCATAACAAAAACAGCCAAGAGATATCCTTACTGAGAGGGAAGAAGAAAGAAATGAAAAATAAAGAAAGTCGTCTTGGCGGGGAGCAAAAATTATTTTTGAACGTCTTGGAAGTCGCGCGCCGCCTGTCTCTTATGATTGAGATTGATACAGTTGCTATTTTTTTGCGGGGGGAGGGGTGACTTGCTATTGGTGGAGAGAGGCGCGCGTCGGGATGGGGATTGGCTCGCGGGCTTGATATCAAACCACGCCTTTTGGATTAAAACACGTGGTCGGGATGGAGACCGGCACGCGACGCGATTCCTCTTTGGAGTGCTGCGTAAGGAAAAGGTTAAACGGTATTTTAATGAAGGATAGTTGAGGTGATTGCTGTTAGGTTTTGGTTGATATGAATGTAACTGCCATTTTCTTGTAAAAATTTGCAATCTCACCAAACTTCAGTGCATGTGATAACTCCACTTGGTTGCAATATCTAGCAATACTTTAGACAACCTCTAGGAAAGAACGTACAATGTAGTTACACAAAAGAGAAAGTTACACTTTTTCTGGATTTTAAAGTGATCCAGATGACTATGACCTTTATTGAAGTTTGTTAATTTAAAGTGTTGGCATTTTTCTTTCAACTTTTCCATATATTCTGGATATACTTTTTCACAAATTTAATTTACAATGACATGGTACATAAAACAACAAAATATGTTTTAAGTGCGTTAACCTCTTCGTCCCCGAAGTAAACATACGTGGAAATTTGTAAAATTCATTTCACAACTTCAGTTAAAAAATTTCCTAATACAAACTTTTTATTAATAAGTACACTCTTAAAACAAACACTCCTAATTTAACTCAGTCTGAGTGGATTTCACTCCTCCAGACTGGAAAATGCACTTCTCCTTTTGGAGTGGATCCTTTGTGTGTTAAACCTCCGACAGGATCACTCCAAACGAGTGATTTTAACTCAGTCTGAGTAAATATGCATGCATTTACGGTGTCGAAAATGCACCTCTCCAACTGGAGTGGATTTCACTCTTTTGTTTTAAGAGTGTAGAATGTTCGAGTTTTATGAAAATGATAATAGCGAAACTTCTGATTTATTAATTACATTGAAAAATTCAGCAGATTCCAAAGGTCTTAAAAATAAAATAAAAAAAAGCAGCGGTTAATTTATAGGATATTTTAACTTTAAAAAAAAGTGAAATGGACTATTAAACACCAAACAAACCTGACAGAGAATAATTTTCATTCATATAACACCAAAAATGTATTTTTACCATTCCAAACATTACATTCAACTCAATTGACGTGAAACCTCAGCAAATTTAAAAGATATTGTTTTTGCTTTTTTTTTTTTTTTGCAAAACGTAAATATATAATTGTTTGAAAATATGTTTACTATAAAGAATATACAGTAGAAATGTTTTCAGAAGTAAAGAAGTTAAATCTTTTAAAGAATAAATGGAATATTTGCTTTGAACTTTTTACAAAAGTTGAAAGTAAATTTAGTTTGCTGATAGACAATGAGAGGAAGACAATGAGATATTATTTTCTTCAAAATATAGTAAAGAATACACAACCATCTCACAACATTTTAAAGACGAAACTATTTGCAATGTACAGTTTTACTTCACAAAATCCAATTAAAAATAAATAAGGAATCTTTGTTTGAGTTAAATTCAGAAAATATATTACAAAAATACCCTTTTCAAGATATACCTTTTATTCATTATTTTTCGATTTTTGCTAAGCAAAACTTATAAGTGAACGAATTATTTGTATTTTTACTTTATTAAAACTCCAAAATCCAGTAAAAAAAAAAGAAAAATCATAATACACACTTAAAAAAGCAATTGGTGTAGGAAAACTAAATTAAAATTTTCAACTTACATTATTTAATAAAATATTAATTAACACAAAATAGCCCTGCAGTAAAATATGAAGTACCCATTATCTATTGTAAGGATTTTAAAAACAAACTTTAAAGAACGTGGCTGAAGATCTTATAAATTCATGTTTGGCAACGTTGTTGTAAAAAAGAAAAGAAAATGGAAGTTGATATTCTAAATTCTCCTATAAATATATGTTGAGTTAAAACTAATAAATTATTTAAAACGCTACCAAAGACTACCGAATACTCTAGTAATTCGTCACACTATCTACTACATATTCGTATGATTTAAATAAAATTTATAATTTATTAGATTCCTTATTATTATCATTTATGAAAGATATACTTCACCCATCGTTATAAAGTTTACAAAAAAAGCAGCAATACACAGTGATAAAGTCTATGTTAGTGTTTTCGTTAGTAATTCGTTACTTATTACACGGTAAGTTACCTATAGTAATGCCATTTTACTAGAGCAAAAACTTATATACAAATTGTGATAATATATATATTTTATTTAGCTTGCATCTTTTAATGTTATCTAGTATTATTTAATCTAAACTTAAAAAACTCAAATCAAAGTTTTGTATGTATTACGAAATATAGATTCTTGATTTATTCTACAGTTTACCTTTACTTTTTGTATTTTCTGTTTATGGAGTTATATTTTCTAATAGAAAATAAATAGAAACGTAATCAGTACAAAAATAAAAATACAATTTCATTAAAAAAGGCTTCTTGTTAGAATCAGTATTTCATTGATTTTAATAGATTTGAAATTTTACCATTTTCATTTATTTAAAATTCTTTTCCAAAATATCATGTAAAATTTGGAATACTATATACTGTAAAATGTTACATTTTAATAAAAAACGAAATGAAGAAGTTGAAACAGCATGTAATGAAATACCTGTAGATAGAACTGCCAACAGATGTTATCCCTTCAACAAGATACTAAAAGTAACTATACCAGTGCATACATTGGCATCTACAGTTGAAAACCTTAAAGACAGTTTGATTGACAAGACAAAAGCATTTTTTTAAAAACAACACTGCATCTGTATTTGCTGCGTGAAATAATGCTATTATCGTTAACAATTGTTTTGTGTAGGTGAGAGTGGGGGCTAATATGACCAGAGGCTAATGGGATAAGGGGCCAAAAAAGGAGAAAAATATAATTTTTTTAAAATATTTCTACACCACAACATTATGGTAATTTGACGTCACATTTTAGCAACCGAATATCAGTTATTAAAAGCATGTGTTGAAGCAGAGAGAATTATTGTTGTTTTGGAGAATCCAAAGTAAGTTAAAAGTGTATTTTAATATTACACTTTTAAGTATGAAATGAATATTTTCATGAAATGAATATTTTCATGAAATAAACTATATTTTCAGGTAGAGGATATCATAGATTAAGATGTTATATGTCAAATACTTTGGTGAAATACACGTGGTTTTGTATTGAATCATTTATAAATAATAATATGGTAAAGGTCAAATTGGACAGAAACTGTAAGGTCAAATGGGACACGAATAAACCTAGCTTTGTATCCTTCTTGTGAAGAATATATATGAATATCTAATATCTTGTTCAGTTAAGTTGACAAACACTTTTTAAAAATCTATTTTTAAACTATTTTCGTCGTATAATAAGTGAAAGTTCAAGTAGCTTTATTAATGAAACATTTTAAAACTACAATTTCATTAATTATATCTGAACACAGCTTGGTGAAGATAAATAATTTATTGGTGGTATAACTTGTTACAAAGCACACGATTATTTGATACGTAGGATTGATTTCTGAAATAGAAAGCTATGAACTCCAAGCTATTTGAAGAAAAAACGTATTTTTCAAATTTTCTTACCCTTGATAAAGATGATAAGTTTAAGACAAAATTTCGAAGATTTAGTTACAAAATTATCCTTTTCAGTAAATGAACAAAATTATGGAATCATCTTTGATTTTTAGTTTAAACTTTGATATTTCTCCTTTTAATGGGAAATAATTGTTTAAAAAAAATTTCATCATGAATACATTTTGTTGTTTGTGTTTGCTTTAAAATTTTATTTTCAAGTCATTTTCTGATTCCTTTTTCATTTTTTGAAAGTTTAATTAAACCAAACTTTACCATATCAAATTAGCCCTGCACACTGTCCCATTAGACCCCACATATGGGGTCTAATAGGGCATTTTTATGTTTGTTTAAAATGCTCAGCAACTAAAATGTGGTAATTTTTTAACATCTGTCGAATGGCTTCTTAAGTAAACGAATGCGAAGCATATGGGCCTATAAAAAGAAATTAAAATTCTTGTAATTTTGCTGAAATAAAGAGTTTAATAAAAATGTGTCCCATTGGCCCCCACTCTCCCCTATGAAAAGGGATAACATCTTCGAAGCACCTCTATTGATATGCATGTAAATAAAGTAATAGCAATTAAAGTTTATAAAATTTATCAAGATTTTAGTTGCAAAAATCATATTATAAAAGTATAAAAAGATACAGGGTTCGATCCATTCCCATAATAAGGGAAAATAACTTGTTTTTAGAAGAAAGATTTAAAAGCAAATATCTAAGCAAATGACTTCTTTCTGAAGCTTAAAAGAATAAAGTTTAGGCCTCGTTAAAATAAATCTAAAATAATTGGGAAAATATTTTAATTGATTTTTTTCAAAGGTCTTAAAAAATAGCTTGATATAAAGTTTAAACGACAGTTACTGCCATAATGAATAAATAGAACACTTGGATTTAATTCCTAGTGTATTAGTGGAATAAGCAACACTGAATTTAACAATTGTTGATTAGGCTCTAGATATAGAAATAGCCTTAGGTCACATTTTGTTTTGTCAATATTTTCCCGTCACTATGTCTATGCTTATTTAGATTTGATTAGAATCTCATTAAAAGATGAAAACTTTGTAATATCTCTATGACCAGATATTTGTTAGTATTATTTTAACAATTATTCAAATTACTTACTATAAACATACATATAAAAAAGCATTTGTTTACGAAACCTAAAAAATAAACTTGATGGGAAAATGGAATACTTATATTGTTAATGGCTTTCATTTAAATATAAATATGATTATATAGTACATGCAAAATAATTAATCGCACTTAAGTTAAAAAGAGTACTTTTAAAATAAAAATACTTTCTATTGATCAATGTATTTGAAAGTGGGAGCAGGATTCCAAAAGGTGCCTAAAATTCGTTTATTCATATGAAAATATAAATAAACGAATTTTAAAATGAAACATTTTATAATTTTAAATGCAATTCACATGAAATGGAAAAATTAATATTAACTGCAACATATTTTTCCCTTATTATGTCTTAGATGGATAAGAATATTTTTATTCCTACGAAAGTGTGTCTTAAAACGTATAAAATAAGTTAAAGACGTGATTAGTAAATATCATACTAATAATAAAATGTATTTATCCTAAGTTTTTATTATTTTTTAGTAGTAGTAGTAAAAGGTTATGCTTTACAAAACAAGTTGGTTTGTAACAGAATCTGCCACTTACACCGCTTCCACACACACATTTTACGCTCAACAGGAAACACAATAACACCTCAAAAAGAAATTCACAAAACAGGGCCTTTGGCTAGTTCTAATTCAAACTTTTTTAAGCAAAAACTATTAATTTTCATTAATCTTCTTTTGCAGATTTGATAATTAATCTTTATCGTTTGCTAATTTTTTGAATTTAGAAGAATAGTGATTTATTTTTTTAATAAATATCTTATTGCAGTCATAAGTTTACATTTCGAAAAATAAATTAGTAAAATTGTTGTTTTAAAAATAAAAGCGAAAATTTGCACATTTTTTATGCAAATTTCGATTTTTTTTGCATCTTTCTTCCCAAAAATATAACGAACCATCAAAATAACCTCATTGTGCTATTACAACAATCCAAATTGAATTATTACACAAAAATAAATATTTTTTCAAGAATTTTATTTTTATTTTAAATAAAGTTTCTCGTACGTTTGATGTCATGGCAACAGTGAAAATATTGAATAAAAATGGAATTCGCATGTTATTTCAATGTAGATTAAATTTTTAGTTATTTAAATTTTAAATAAACTTCTAATTTAAATTTTTTTAATGAAATTTGGAATGTAGCCTGATTTTTAACTGATTTTTTGCTTCAAAATGACGTATCCCACTTGTTTGTGCGACTTGCGGTTCGTTATGTGAAAGTGGGTGACGAACAGACAGACAAACAGACAGACAGAACGATTATAAAACCTTCCACTTTTTACGTTATAAACGTAGTGTGGAAGCTAAAAAAACAACATAAGAATGTGCTTATATTGAGGTTTCAATTCGCCACTTAAGGGGTCACAGGATTCTTAAAAATGTGCAAAGAAGATACTACAAAGCATAGTTTAATCTTACATGTCATTTTTTTATCTACTCAATGTATAAGTATAATTTTTTATATGTAATTCTACAAGATTTACTTATTATAAAACAAGTTTTAAAATTTATGAAACTTTAGCCAAAACTAAAATAAATGATATTAAACATGAAGGTACTTGAACACACTGTGATTAGGCTTGCGCGGCAAATTGTGAGGTCAAAATTGAAAAAATGACCAAGAAAATGACTTTATATTGTACAAATATGTACAAACAAAGACTTATACCTAAATTCTCAGCTCAATTTTAATTAGAAATGATTTTTTAAAAAATTTAAAATCAAAATTTTTAAATTTTTATTAGTTTTTTTAGAAAAAAGTTCTGAAAATAATTTCTAATTAAAATTGAGCTGAGAATTTAGGTACAAGTCCTAGTTTGTACATATTTGCCCAATATAAAGTCATTTTCTTGGTCATTTTTTCAATTTTGACCTCACAATTTGCCGCGCAAGCCTAATCACAGTGTGTTCAAGTACCTTCATGTTTAATATCATTTATTTTAGTTTTGGCTAAAGTTTCATAACTTTTAAAACTTGTTTTATAATAAATAAATCCTGTAGAATTACATAGAAAAAAATTATACTCATTTATTGAGTAGTTAAAAAATTACAATAGAGATCAAACTATGCTATGTAGTATCTTCTTTGCACATTTTTAAGACTCCTGTGACCCCCTAAGCTCCCACATAATCTATCTTACTTTGTAAAACGGTAGAAATTTACTGAACGGTAACCCTTGGCAAACTTTCCAAAATCGCGCCAAAAGTCGGCCGAAAACCCAACCGAAATGGTAGGATAGGTTTGAATTATCGTCGAACTAGAGCTACACGAGGGATTTTGGCGACGGGCGTCGTATTTTAGAACTCAGTCAGGGTGGCGAGGAGTCGGCTCGTCACTTGACTGTGGTTCTAAAATACGACGTCCGTCGCCAATAGCCCTCATATAGCTCTAGTGCGACGATACCTAACCTGACGGTTGCCTAACCTAACAGTTGAAATTATTTATCTCCAAATCCGAAAGAAATCGAGGCCAAGGTTTACCGTACAGTAAATCTGATCATTTCACAACAACTAGATAGCATATGTGGGACTTGACGTGACGAATTATTCCCTACTTAATAAAATACCAGCGGGTGACCGAGCTCTGCTCGGAGAAAACAGGTATCGAAGCTAACTCGAAGATATAAGTATTTTATTAGCGATTTATCAAAACAATACATGCCATAAGAAAATTTGTTCATTTCGCTAACTTTGTTTAGTTTCTTAAAAATGAACAGCTATGATATAATGGGCAGTCTCGATTCGGAGATTGGCATTTCGTTGAAAAGCAACGAAAATGTCGAAATGTGGTAAACATTCCATTTCATACTTCATTCAACTCGATAGGTATAGCAACCATACGTTAAATTTTCAAGATCGCCAAAAATCGCCAATGAGCAGAATATATGAATATAATATCATCGTTGTATGTACTAATTAGTTAAATAGTTTTGAAAAGTTGAGATTTTTATGGTAATGAACATATTACTAACTTCTTTAACGATAATAAATTTCGCCTTTTTCATTAACTTTAAATTTAGTATAATATATTTTCGAATAAATGTTTACTTTTTAAAAGTTTCATTCTATCAGACAAAATTTCTTGCAAATGATCGAATTTCAAAAGGTTTTTTTTTCGTAAAAACTTTTATTTCCTTTCATAGAACAAAAAATGATGCACAATGTTCCAATTTTCTTGTGTTTAAATCTCTTATAGACTGCTCGAAATATATTATTTTATTTAATTTTATTATTTTTAATTTCTCTAGTAATTTTAATTTCTGTTTTCATAGCTGAAACTGAAATCATAACTGAAAAGTGAAAAATGGACATAAGTATTTTGGTCTCTCCATTAACATTCATAGATCGATGAAATCGCTGGAAGAATTGGAGCCAAGTAAAAGCGCCAAATTAGAAAGGAAGCCAAATAGTTGTCCTCTGAGCGGTTGCAACGGCCGCGTTTTCTTAACATTCAGTAGTACATCCATTAATATACATCCATGTTTCTGAAAGGTAATGGCAACACAATTAAATGAACATTTTCAATTTTATTTATTTTCGTTGAAAGTTTTATTTCATTTTTTAGCAGATGGTATCAGGAAAGTAGCCATTATGGCGAACTAATGGAGTTTGAAAATATTTTTATCTGTAACTCCGAACTGCTTGACCGTAGCACTTCAAAACCGGTGCCAATCGATTCGTCGTGGCCAAAAACCCCAGACCCCCAAGTTTACCGGAGTTTATTAATTCTGGGGCGATTTTCGACTTGGCACCAATTCCTCGTATTATAGTATAAGACCAGCGGGTGACCGAGCTCTGCTAGGAGAAAACAGGTATCGAAGCTAACTCGAAGATTTAAATTTTCAACTATGATTTATCAAAACAATACATACCATAATAAGAAAATTTGTGAAACCATTGGTGAAAAGATAACCAGTTAAAGTTAATGTGACCAGATTTTCAAAATCAAGAAGTGGGACACTCCATCACCCCCCCCCCCCCCGGTGTATTTTTTAAGTATTTTTTTATGCACATAATAGTCCCTTCACACAATTACACACTTGGTATAAGAAATATAAGGAAGGCGCGTTCAACAGCAGCAGTGGTTCCAGGCAAACAGAGACCATACTACACCAATTTGTTGATGACTTTAACTTCATTTAACAATTTCTAAAGACGTCATAGCGTTTTACAACGATTATTCATAAAAAAAGTCTATTTTATTTACAATTTCCTCGGTTTTCGGGACATTGCGGGACTTTTACAAAAAAAAACGGGACGTTTTGGCGGGACATTCGGCCCGCGGGACAGTAACACAAAAAGCGGGACGTCTGGTCACGTTAGTTAAAGTGCACCATTGTAAACAAAGTTAGAGTTTGGAAAGGGAACTATTCTATACAAAGGTAAAGTTTTAAAAGTCATAGGAATTGAAATGTAATTGATAACACAGTTCGACAAAAAAAAAAGCAAGTGTTTGTCCCGAAGCTACTTTGGCGATTTTTTGCTCCTTTGGTGGTCCAATAATAGAGAAATGACATTTTTAGCCCAAGTTTAATAGGGGGATTCATCAGAGATAAAAAAAAACTGATTTTTTAACGTTTTTTCATAAAAAACACCTTTTTCGGCGTGTTTTTGGCTACAAACAACCTGCAACTTTTTCTTGCCTCTATACGGGTGTTAAGTGAGTACCGATGGGCCATTTTGGAAGTCAAACACCGCTCCAAAACTGTCTAAATTAACGATTTCTGGTCAAAAACCATTTTTGGTGTTATTTCATGTTTTTTTCGCGTGTTTACTTTTTTGGCTACAAACTACCTGTAAACCTTCCTTCAACTGGTTCAATTACCTCTATGGGAGTTAAGTGAGTACCGATGGGCCATTTTGGAACTCAAACACCGCTCCAAAACTGTCTAAATTAGCGATTTCTGGCACAAAACGCCATTATATAAAGTTATTTCATGTTTTTTCGTGTATGGAGCTATGATTACGTATCTGGATCTGCTTTCGAGATAAATTAATTTAAATTATTGACACCCAATAAAATTATAACATTTATATAGATACGTAACACATACGTAACACATACAGATACGTAATCATAGTTCCCTTCACGAAAAAACATAAAATAACATCCAAAAATTGCGTTTTGGGCCTGAAATCGCTAATTTAGACAGGTTTGGAGCGGTGTTAGAGTTCCAAAATGGCCAATCAGTACTCACTTAACACCCATAGAGGTAATTGAACCAGTTGCAGGAAGGTTTACAGGTTGTTTGTAGCCAAAAAAGTATCCACGCGAAAAAACATGAAATAACATTAAGAAAATGGCGTTTTGGACCAGAAATCGCTAATTTAGACAGTTTTGGAAGGGTGTTTGAGTTCCAAAATGGTCCACCTGTACTCACTTAACACCCATATAGAGGTAAGAACCAGTTGCTGGTTGTTTGTAGCCAAAAAAACGTCAAAAAAGGCGTTTTTTTATGAAAAAACGTTAAAAAATCAGTTTTTTGATCTCTGATGAATCCCCCTATTAAACTTGGGCTAATAATGTCATTTCTCAATTATTGGACCACCAAATTAGCAAAAAATCGCCAAAGTAGCTTCGGGACAAACATTTGCTTTTTTTTTGTCGAACAGTGTAATTGGCGTTTCGTTGAAAAGCAACGAAAATGTCGAAATGTGGTAAACATTCCATTTCATACTTCATTCAACTCGATAGGTATAGCTACCATACGTTAAATTTTCAAGATCGCCAAAAATCACCAATGAACAGAATAAAACTAAAATCGGCTGCTGATTGGAACTAAAAAAATATTCATGTTACCATTTCTGTAAAACTCAATTAAGTTTAAAGCAAGGTTGAATTTATTTAAATTTGAAAAATTAAAATCTTAACTAAACATTTAAAGCTTAAGCATTTAGCAGATGGCATCAAGAAAGTAGCCATTATGGCGAACTAATGAAGTTTGAAAATATCCTATCTGTAACTCCGAACTGCTTGACCGTAGCGCTTCAAAACTTGTGCCAATCGATTCGTCGTGGCCAAAAACCCCAGACCCCCAAGTTTACCTTAGTTTATTAATTCTGGGGCGATTTTTGACTTGGCACCAATTCCTCGTATTATACACCGCTCAAAACAATTAGGGGAGCACTTTTTAATTCCAACTTTAACTTAACTCCCAACTTTTTAATTTTTTTCCTATAAATCTAAAATTTGTTTAATAGGTTCACTATGTATTCGAAATGAAATAGTAAAAGAAATCTTAAGTTTTTAATACTTAAATTTAAAGGGGGGAAATGGAATAATAACTTTTTAATAAATTATAACAATAATTTTTTCAAAACTTTTTTTGTTAAAAATAGTTGAAATATATTTTTAAACATCTAAAAAATGCAAGCATGAAAAATTTAGGGTCAATTTATTTTCTAAAACTGTTTTAAAGTGAAATTTATTTTACCATATTTTTCATATTTTCATTAATATTAAAAAAATATTAAATTCTTCAAAATACGTTATTCTTCCATCTAACGATGTATCTAACGATGTATCTAACGATACATAAGTGGCGAATTTAACTTAGTCCGAAAAAAATCACAAGCTGATGATTCCCAATGGAGTCATTGGGAGCGAAAGGGTTTAAAACATGTGCTCCCCTAATTGTTTTGAGCAGTGTAGTATAAGATAAATAAAACAAGGATGGGAAATCTGGTGAAGTTACAAAAGAAACCGGAACCTTCTAAAAATTGAAAAAATAGTAACCACGCAAAACTAATGCCAAATACATAATAACTCCATTTTAATTTTTACTAATATCATTCTTTTATAATTTGGCGAGTGTAACGTTACAGCTGGTTATCTTACTATTACTGGAAATATTAAGTAATCAAAAAATGCATTCAATTAAATTTCTAAGCCCAATAAAATCCCTTTTTTCTGTATAGCTGCAATTTTAAAATTCAAATTTTTTCATTAGGAATATTTATTTAGTTGCCAAGCAATTTCGTTTTAAATTTCAAATTTGTGTAGGTTCCAATAGCTTTTCTTTCTATAACTTATTCCAATGAAAAAACTAAATAACAAGTATTTTAAACTTCCTAACCGTTTTATCTATAAACATCAAAAAATGTAATATTTGTAATAATTCTTTTAAATTTTACTTAGTTAAAACTATGCATCTGGAATAATTAAAGTTAATATATGTCAAGAGTTATTATTAAAAAAAATGTTTTTATTAAATAAAGTGAAAAATTGGGAAATCTCTTGTAAATCTGTGAATTTTTAAATCTATTTATAATAGATCTTAATTTAATCTCAAAATAATTTTTAAAAAAATGAAATAATTACGCATAATAAATGGCGTCTATTATTGACGTTGGTTCCTAAGGGATTTAACATTAAAACAAGTTACTAAAAACATTTAAATTGTGTTCTTCAACGTAATTTCTATATACAAAATTCCCAGTTATTAAAGTTTTAAGGTTATCCTATTAAAAGAAAATTACACACTTTTATACGATTTTAACAATCTTGAGTTTTATTCAGGAAATATCATGCATTAGCAAATATTTTTTAGAGTTTGTAATGGCTTTTTAATATTCATCCACCTTTGGGAATAAACTTATTATTAGAATGCATTATCCGGTTTATTTTAATTTGTTGTATATACAGTGGTGGCCAAAAGTGTGGACACTATTTCAAAGTTTCATATGTTTCAACTGTTACCCTTGTTCTTGCATCTATTAAATTTCGCTTAAACGCAAACATTTAAATATTAAGTTGAAGGTAATTTAATGTAGAACTTCATTAAAAAAACAGAAAGTATCTGCATTACAAATAAAGTTATGCTCATTTTAGTTGAACAAACAAGCACAACCAATGGATTCTCTTATGCTGAAATTGCAATACAAGTTGGTGGTTCAATGACTTGCAAAACTAAGACACATCATACAATTAGTTGCATAACTTATTCGTAATTCAGATATTGTAATACTGTAATTATTTTTAATTCTACATGAAATTACTTTGATGATGATGGTGTTGTGTCCATGGATATAGATTATATGGGACCAAAGCTCTCATAGACTGCTTCAGCGATCTGCACACAGTGGTCCTCATAAAGATTAAATTACTTTTAATTTAATATACAATTGCTTAATTTGATATACAATTAATATATTCTGTAATCACACAAAGTTGAAAAATATGAAACTTTCAAAAAGTGTCCACATTTTTAGCCACCACTGTAACTTTAAGAACAAAAAAGGCTGCAAAATATATTCCAATTAAACTTTTCAGAAAATTTTGAAATTTTATATGTTTCTTTTTATTGAACTAATACATACTTTGAATTTTTTTAAAAGTCTAGTAACGCTGGTTTACAATTTTATCTGAATTGAATGTTTCTTAATAAAGGATTACCGGATAATACATTACTACCCCTTCGAATTCATCTGTGCAATTTGCTGCTGAGGATTAGCTCCAGAATGCCCATTGACATCGTAGTAGGCAGCAGGAAGTTCGTGTCCGTTCACGAAAATCTTTCCGCCGATGTTCTTCAAGCAAATTGAATATCCTTCAATTCCAAAAAGTTCTTGTCCGTTCAAGAAATGCCTTCCACCGATGTTCGTCAAGCAAATTGAATATCCTTCAATTCCAAAAAGTTCTTGTCCGTTCAAGAAATGCCTTCCACCGATGTTCGTCAAGCAAATTGAATATCCTTCAATTCCAAAAAGTTCTTGTCCGTTCAAGAAATGCCTTCCACCGATGTTCGTCAAGCAAATTGAATATCCTTCAATTCCAAAAAGTTCTTGTTCGTTCAAGAAATGCCTTCCACCGATGTTCGTCAAGCAAATTGAATATCCTTCAATTCCAAAAAGTTCTTGTCCGTTCAAGAAATGCCTTCCACCGATGTTCGTCAAGCAAATTGAAATTTCTCCAATCACAATGGAAAATGTAGCGCCTGGCATGTTCATCAAGAAAATTCCTCCAGGGTCGGCTCGAATTGATTTGGCAGAAAGAACAATTTTATTCATGCCAAGACGGTCCATTTCATTAGTTTGGTGGAAATAATTTTTTAATTATATTTAGAAGTTTAAAGAAATATTTTTGACCGAAATTTTAAACGGAATGAAAGAGAACAGAAAATTGAAAAGAATATGAGATCTTCGAATTACAACTCATTAATTCTCGATACAAGCTCGTTTTCCACGAGGAATAAAATTTGAATTTGATTGGTCTGAATAAAGAGGCCATCAAAATTTCCTTATATTAATACTGCTATTTTTTATGTCACGGGCAAAAATATTAATTTTACCCATGTGCTTAAAATAATTTTTGCGCTCGAATTTTTAAGAGATATTATAAAACAAATTGATATATTAATTATTGATACTGCTTACGATAGATTTTTGAGTGCATTAAGCATATAATAAAAAAGTAGGTTTGTTACAGAATCTGTCACTTAAACCGCTTCAAACAACATTTGTGCTCAACAGGAAACAATCTATTTATACACCACAGTTATACACCCATTAAAGAAAATCGCCAAACAGCACATATAGCCAGTTGTAGTTCCAAAATTAAATATTTTCTTTAATCTTCTTTTACAGATTTAATAGTTAATCTTAATCGTTTGCTATTTTTTTCAAGTTCGAAGAATAATTATATATTTTTTGATAAACATCTTTTTGTAGCAGCAAGTTTACAGTTCAAAAATAGTTATTTATGCAACAAGTGTGAAAAGTAACACTTTTTAAAACTAGTGGATTTTATTTCACAAGCTAGGTACTCGCTCGTGAAATAATGACACTTGTTTTAAAAAGTTTGCTTTTTGCACGTGTTTCATACACTATTTTTTATAATTGCGTGAAAAAAATCAAATCTTATTGGTGAAAAATAATTCGCTTGCTAGTTAGACTAAAATGAATTTTGAGCTTCCAGAAGAGATGTCAAAGAAAACAACCAATGAACTCGCAGTTCGAAGAGCGTGACTCAGGAAATATTCCCATTGCGAGAAAAAAATTTTCATTGATCCAAAAATAATTTCAAGCGCATAATATTTTTAAATAAAGCAGATCGATAAATCTTTGAATTTTTTATGAGTATTATCAAATCGAAATTTTACTTGAAATGTTGGCATTTTATGAAAAGAGTGAAAAAAAAAAGTCTTTTTTTCACTGCTTTTGGGTGAAAAAAAGTACTTTTTTTCACTGTTTTAAAAAGTCTAATTTTTTGCACGCGTCTGATATTGAAATTATAATGTAAAAGTCGGTATTTTTCATGAATTAGTAAAACTGATGCCTTAAAAATAAAAGCGAAACTTGGCATATTCCTTTTTGCAAAGTTAGAGTTCTTAATAGCACGATAGAGTTATTTTGATGGTTTGGTATATATGTATGAAGAAAGATGCATTACAACAATCCAAATTGAATTATTACACAAAAATAAATATTTTTTCAAGAATTTTATTTTTATTTTAAATAAATTTTCTCGTACGTTTGATGTCATGGCAACAGTGAAAATATTGAATAAAAATGGAATTCGCATGTTATTTCAATGTAGATTAAATTTTTAGTTATTTAAATTTTAAATAAACTTCTAATTTAAATTTTTTAATGAAATTTGGAATGTAGCCTGATTTTTTAACTGATTTTTTGCTTCAAAATGACGTATCCCACTTGTTTGTGCGACTTGCGGTTCGTTCTGTGAAAGTGGGTGACGGACAGACAGACAGACAGAACGATTATAAAACCTTCCACTTTTTTTCACTTTTTCACTTTTAAATTCAAATTTAGAATTTTTTATGCATCTTTCTTCATTCATATATAATGAACCTTCAAAATAACTTTATTGTGCTATTACAACAATCCAAATTGAATTATTACACAAAAATAAATATTTTTTCAAGAATTTTATTTTTATTTTAAATAAAGTTTCTCGGACGTTTAACGAAATGGCAACAGTGAAAATATTGCATACAGATAGAATTTGCATGTTATTTTAAGGTAGATTAAATTTTTAGTCATTGAAATTTAACTTCTAATTTAATTTTTTAATGAAATTTGGAATGTGGCCAAAGCTGATTTTTTGCTCCAAAAAGACGTATCCCACTTGTTTGCGAGACTTGCTGTTCGTCACTGAAAGTGGGTGACAGAGAGACGGACGAAAGGACTGAACGATTGTAAAACCTACTACTTTTTGCGTTATAAACGTAGTGTAGAAGCTAAACAAGGTGGTTTGTTACAGAATCTGTCACTTACACACAATATTTACGCTCAACACGAAACGCACTAACAGCACCTCAGAAAGAAATTAGCCAAACAAGGGCTTTTAGCTAGTTCTTATTCAAACTTGTATAAAGCAAAATTAATAATTGTCTTTAATCTTCTTTTGAAGATTTGATAATTAATCTTTATCGTTTGCTATTTTTTTTTAAGTTCGAAGAATAATGATGTATTTTTTTTAAATAAATATCTTTTTAAAGCCTCAAGTTTACATTTCAAAAAATAAATTAGTAAATGTTTCATTAAAAATAAAAGCGAAACTTTTCATATTTTTTAAATTCAAATTTAGAATTTTTTATGCATCTTTCTTCATTCATATATAATGAACCTTCAAAATAACTTTATTGTGCTATTACAACAATCCAAATTGAATTATTTTTTTCAAGAATTTTATTTTTATTTTAAATAAAGTTTCTCGGACGTTTGATGTAATGGCAACAGTGAAAATATTGCATACAGATGGAATTTGCATGCTATTTCAATGTAGATTAAATTTTTAGATATTTAAATTTTAAATAAAATTCTAATTTAAACATTTTCATAAAATTTGGAATGTAGCCTAAACGGATTTTTTGCTTCAAAATGACGAATTCCACTTGTTTGTGAGACTTGCGGTTCTTTCTGTGAAAGTGGGTGACAGACAGAAAGACGGACTGAACGATTATAAAACCTTCCACTTTTTACGTTATAAACGTAGTGTGGAAGCTAAAAAATTAAATTTATATGAAATGGGCTTATTTTAACACTTTGTCAAAGAAAACAAAACAAACAATGAAGTCTCAGTTTCGAGTGCGAGACTTTATAAAAAGTCAATGAGCTTGTTTTAACACACAAAAACAACCAATGAAATCGCAGTATGGGGAGCGTGACATCATAAGGAATGTTCTCACTTAATTGGACGAATGTCAACAGACTATGAATTTTTGTGGCCATGGATTTTTCGAAAACTTGCTCACGCAGAATTTTGGGCCTAAAAAAACTATTATTGAAAAACATTGAAAGTTATCTGGTGTTTCACTCAATAGGTTTTTTTTTACATTATACAACGGCAATAAATTAAAAGCTTCATATTACTTTTAAAATTAATTCCACAATTTCTTATGTTAAACTATTATTTTAAATAACTTATCAATTTTAAACAAGTAGATGGATTCGTAGCGTGTTTTGACACGAATTGAATAAAGTATTTTAAAACATGTAGTCTTACTGGGTGCTTAATATAAAAACACGGTACAACCTCTGTGTTACGAGTATCATAAAAAAAAATTAACTTTGAAAGGCTTCTGAGCATCTAATTAGGGGTCGATTAAACTGTTAAGAAACAGCAAATATTTTAAGTCCAGAGTATTAACCTTAACTAATCTAATGTAAAATTAAAAGTTAAATCGATTTCTATGCATAAACCCAAAAGCAAGAGGCAGTTGCAGAGCATCAAAAGTTAAGTAAAAGTGTTAATCACAGCGCCTGTCAGAGCAAACACATGGGTAAGCCTTTCATATGCCCTATTCCTTTATTGTGTACTTTATTTTATGCGTATGGTTTGATTTTGAATAATTATTTAAAATGTGAATAATTAATTTCTTTTAATGATTAATATTATTTAGTTCGCAATTATAGTTAGTACAGTTAATTTCATTTGATTATAATATATTGTTACGAATTATTTCAGTAAAATGATAATATTCTGCATTGGTGTGTAATTATCCATGGCAGTTCGTATATAAGTACAAGAAGCCATTCAATACAGCTATCCCGAACAAGTCGTAATGGTGGCCTTTCTTCAGTTTATTACATGGATTACTGACCATAGCTGCCGAAATAAGCTGTTCCATAAAAAACCAACATAGGAAGGGCAAATCCAGTGATACCCAGGGATACCAAAGCTGCCGTCCAAGTGAGCTGTTCCACTGGAGCTCGATTCAGTGGAGGTAGGTATGTTGGTGCATATATTTCCCGGTCTGCGCGCTTTATCAGAGACCCGCTTATAAACCTTCGTCAAGTAAGATAGACACATACAGAATTTCTACTGACATACAGAGAGAAAGTAACCCAGGGCGAAGGCGGGACTCGAAACCTCATCCGGTTTAGTGGACAGACTGTTACCGTAATAAATAGACTGCCTTAAAACCCACTAGGATACCCGGGAACCTCGATTAAGTGGGTATTTGACATTGCAATGGAATTGGTCCCTGGCCACATCCCTGAATACACACACTCTAAAAAATGAATGCTCAAAAACGACGAAATTTTCCTTAATTTTGACGATTCCGTTACTGGCAAATGCTCCGAGTTTTTGTTTCCTCAAAGTGAGGAAATTTGAACCGTCATTTTTATAAGGATTTGAATGTCGTCTAATCTGAAGAAATATTTCGTCATTTTTGAGCATGTGAGTACAACAATGAGATTCAGTTTCCTCAAAATCAAGATTCAGAATCGTCAAATCACGATCGTACAAGTGAGGATTTGCGTTTACTCAAAAGTCATCAGTTTGACGAAACAATCCTCAAAATTAACGAAATGATGCTTGCGGATTCATGAATCGTCAAAAATTAAGTTTGTGTTATTTCTGAGAGTGCAGAATCCTAGGAAGATCATCGAGATAACTGTTACAGGCAAGGCGTAGTCACCAGGATCTCACGTTCGCTGACCTGAAGATACGGCGTTTTAAAAAAATTATAAAAGGAGGCGGCCAGCCACGTATGAGAAGCAGGAAGAGTAAGCGATTTCCCCGATAACTGCTAAATGCCGTTGATGCGGGAATTGGTCATCCAGAAGGGAAATTCCACTAAATTGGTCATCCAAGAGGACTATTCCACAGAAGCACTGTTTCAGGGTGAAAAAGTCACATTCGATAAAAACAAAATTAATTTTTTGCAAGTTTTACAAATTAAGTTAAAAATATATTAAAAGTTTTCAAATTATGGTTTAAGAAAGCAGGACGATAAAAGACGTATATTTCATGATTTCATGAAAATACAGGTAATATTCACACTTCATGAAAAAACAGATAACATTCACACTTCATGAAAAAACAGATAATATTCACATTTCATGAAAAAACAGATGATATTCACATTTCATGAAAAGTAAAAAACCGAAAGAGGACAAAAAAGATTTGTTGATACTGCAAATTCAGCCAGCATTTCAACTTGTTGGAAATTGTCCTCGATACGTGTTTGAAAAACACGTTATTTGATGACAAAGTTATTTTGATGAAAAGAAAAGAGAATATTTCTTCTGTAGATATAGTCGACCACTTATAATACGCCTAACGTCAAATATGGAAATAATGATAAGGAAGAATGAATTCCATAACCCCACACACGCAAACATGGCGTGGAAGTTTAACTGGAAGTCCTGACGCATATTTCGCATCGAGGCCTAATTTCGCGATTGTCATGACTATGACAAAGGGCTGACCTCCACATGGTGCAAAGATAAGGCAACTTAGAGTTTGACCAATGATTAACTTTATTGGCAGCATTTAAGTATATCCCATACTGTAAATGATTTTTTTTTTCCTTATTAGGAAACTTTTTATTGCTGGAACTTCTCAAGATGCACAATTTGTAAGACATAATATATATGGAGAAGTTTTTTTTTAAAATAACTCTTTTCGGATTATTGACAAAATCCTATAAATGAAATACATAATATCAATTGAAAATATATTTTTTATAATTGCGTGAAAAAAAGCCGACTTTTACATTATAATTTCAATATCAGACGCGTGCACAAAGCTAGACTTTTTGAAACAGTGAAAAAAAGTACTTTTTTTCACCCAAAAGCAGTGAAAAAAAGACTTTGTCGCACTCTTTTTATAAGATGCCAACATTTCAAGTAAAATTTCGATTTGATAATACTCATAAAATCCAAAGATTTATCAATCTGCTGTATTTAAAAATATTATGCGCGTGAATTATTTTTGAATCCATGAATTTTTTTTTCTCGCGATGGGAATGTTTCTTAAGTCACGCCCTTCGAACTGCGAGTTCATTGGTTGCTTTCTTTGACAAAATGTTGAAACACGTTTATTGGTTTTTTATAGCATCACGCGTTCCGAACTGCGATTTCATTGGTTGTTTTCCTTGACATCTCTTAGTATATTTTAGTCTAATTAGCACGTGAATTACTTTTGAACCAATGAGATTTGATTTTTTTCACGCAATTATAAAAAATAGTGTATGAAACACGTGCGAAAAGTAAACTTTTTAAAACACGTGTCTTTATTTCACTCGCTCGTACCTCGCTCGTGAAATAAAATCCACTTGTTTTAAAAAGCATTACTTTTCGCACTAGTTGCATAAATATCTATTTTATAATTGCGTGAAAAAAAGCCGACTTTTACATTATAATTTCAATATCAGACGCGTGCACAAAGCTAGACTTTTTGAAACAGTGAAAAAAAGTACTTTTTTTCACCCAAAAGCAGTGAAAAAAAGACTTTGTCGCACTCTTTTTATAAGATGCCAACATTTCAAGTAAAATTTCGATTTGATAATACTCATAAAATCCAAAGATTTATCGATCTGCTGTATTTAAAAATATTATGCGCGTGAATTATTTTTGAATCAATGAATTTTTTTTTGTCGCGATGGGAATATTTCTTAAGTCACGCCCTTCGAACTGCGAGTTCATTGGTTGCTTTCTTTGACAAAATGTTGAAACACGCTTATTGGTTTTTTATAGCGTCACGCGCTCCGAACTGCGAGATCATTGGTTGTTTTCCTTGACATCTCTTAGTCTATTTTAGTCTAATTAGCACGTGAATTATTTTTGAACCAATGAGATTTGATTTTTTTCACGCAATTATAAAAAATAGTGTATGCAACACGTGCGAAAAGTAAACTTTTTAAAACACGTGTCTTTATTTCACTCGCTCGTACCTCGCTCGAGAAATAAAATCCACTAGTTTTAAAAAGTGATACTTTTCACACTTGTTGCATAAATAACTATTTTAAAAAAAACTTCACTGTTTTAGAACTTACCTTTATAGTTGAAGAAATTGTTGAAGAAAGAAAGCAGACGTGTGAGGTTTCCTCGCTACAAGTACAATGCTACAAATGTTGGATTCGGGAAAACTTCAAACACCGGTTGTTTACCTAAAACAAGGGAGAAGAAGAGATATCTTTTGTCACGCCTGCTCTATTTAAGGGGGCGCACACTCATTTCTGGAGAATGCTCGTTGTTAAGCTTTTCCGTAGCTGTTAGCCTTTACTTTCTATAGTAAAAGGAATAAAATAGTTTACAAATTCTTGAATAGTTAGAAAGGGCTTTGGAACCCAGTCGGTTAGGCAATCGCCTAGCATGCGGAAGGTCCCAGGTTCTGGTCCGGACATTGCCAAAATAACTGCTGACCTATAAACGGACCGTACAGTCAAAAATGCCCGATGTATAATACCCCGTGTAGAGGGAGTCCATGCTAAATACCTTCCAAGTACTCAAACGTTGCTTACGATGTCGCCCCTAACGGTTACGTCGAGCCAGAATGTCCGACGAATAATACCCCGTGTGGAGGGAGTGCACGTTAAATATGCTCTAAAGTCCCAAAGCCGCTTACGATGTCGCCTTTAACGGTTGCGTTGAGTGCCTACTTATGTGTCGGCTCGTCACTTAACTGTGGTTCTAGAATACGACACCCGTCGCCAATAGCCCTCGTGTAGCTCTAGTGCGACGATAATTCAAACCTAACCTGACCTTGAATAGTTAGAAATATCATCGCTCTAGAGCTACATGAAAGCTATTAGCTACGGGTGTCGTAATTTAGAACCACAGTCAAGTGACGAGGCTACACTTGAGTAGGCACCCGACGCAAGAGTTAAGGGCGACATCGTACGCAACGTTTGAGACTTTGGAAGATATTTTACTAGCACTCTCTCGACACGGGGTATTATTCGACGGACATTTTTGGCTGCACTGGCTATTTACAGGTCGGCAGTTATTTTGGCGATGTCCGGACTCGAACCTGATACCTTCCGTATTCAAGACGAAGGCTTTAACCGACTTGGCTCCCCAGCCCCAATTCTTGAATAAGTAATTATCTATTAATGATTATGATTCATATTATTTTAAATAATAAACTTGATAAAACGTTATAAAAGAAGTAAATGGTACTTTAATTAGTTTTTTTATCATTTATTCTGAAAGTTTTTTGTTTGTTTAATATATCATGCAGTAAAATAAATTCAGATGTGTTTTAGGTTTTATACCTAAAGAAAATATGTAAATATTGGAAAATTTGGTTTTTAGGAAGTAAATTTTTCCACAAAATTTTTCTAATCTTGATTGCTGATTTAAATTTTGTTTCGGTTTCGTTAACATAAAAGCATGTGCTGCACTTATTTAAAAGCAGTTATTTACCAAAAATAGCCCAAAAATATTTTAACTACTACATCCATAGCAATACACAGTTTCTACATTTAATTCTATATTCAAAATTTTTATAAAATAAATTCGTGTGAAAAAGTTGTCCTTAAGTTTCCCTTGTGACATTATTAACCCATAAAAGATGATTCGTAAGGAAATTTACCTCACGAAAATGAGCTATTTGCTTAAGTGTATAGGGGAGAGTGTTGTACCTTGGGACAATTTTTACATTTTAATTTTTTTCTTCGATAATTATAGTCAAAATAAAAATTTAAAAGCAGCATTTCAACACAAAATTATACCTCCATAATATATTTTTTTAAATTCTGGCAGCTTGAAATTAAAAAATTGCCACGCATTTAAAGTAGAGAGGATAAACCGTCCCAAGGTACAATATGATGTTGCACCTTGGGACATACCTTATAATTCAGTCAATAGTCACACACTTGAACTAATTTGCGTCAAGAAAGAAACTTTATTGTTTTTTCAAGGAAATACACTAATAAAACTTCATAATTCAAGAATAATTTAAATTATACAGCAAAATTGCAAGTCCAAATTATTTAACATTATATGATGATACAATATGCTTTACTGTCCCAAGGTACAACACACTACATGGTTTAAATAAAAGCAAGATAGTGGCCAATCTAAATGCATTATCATTATTTTCTCATAACCAAAATATTTTAAAATCTTCTCTTTTATGAAGAAAATAAAATGCAGTTGGCTTTTTGTAAAAGTACAAAGGTAAAAAATTATATTAGAATGAGAAAAATATTTACTTTGGGGAAATGAAATATTATTTTTTGTCCCCAATTCATCAATTCAATGATGCTAGTGTTAAATTTTATTTTGATGATGTCTGTTGGTTAAGGCTACTATTAGAAATAAACAATGTATGAATATTGCCAATAGATTCTTAGAAATTGTCAGTGTCCCAAGGTACAAGCGTCCTAAGGTACAACACTCTCCCCTATATTTAAAAAAAATAAAAGACGGAGGAAGACGATTGTAAAATAACAATTTGTAAGACAAAGTAAATTACATGAAAACGAATAAAAAAACTTAAATTTCATACTTCTGTTAGAAAATAAAAGAGATAAGGTTATTCACAAAGTTGTGGTTAGTGAATTAAGAGTAGTTGCTCAATAGTTGAGTGCAAAATGTCCCATTGATGGTTAAAAACTGATATTTGCTTTTGTCTCGAAAGCTGTAATAAAAACGATTCGATCATACAGCATTATCTTGATTATTTTGCATACTACGAAGACCTAAAAGACATAGATTTTTCGTTTTACAGCGCTATATCCCTATCCGCAACACCATAAAAATGATCTTCAAAACATAATGTGTCATATACAGCCTTAGATCCTGCATATTTTCACTTCAATATGAAGACTCATATTCGTTGATATTCAAAATCAAGAGGACAAGATATTGGTCTTCATGATCTCTAAATAAAAAAAATCTTAATGTAATCTATATAAATATTAAATGTGATAGCTCTATAACTTTATAACATGAGCTTTGTAACCTGAAATATAAAGCTCTGAACATTTCCAAGAAAACCTGTAAAACAGATCTGCCAACTCGTCGGATTTAATTCGTCGAATTGTTAACTAATTTCTGAATTTCTGTGATATGATTCCGAAATCCGGAAAATAGTTATTATCGAGCTCAATCTAAAGAGTTGATAAGTTGGTTAAATTTACGTCTCCCTATAGAGCTTTACTTGGAAGGTCTGTGGATTGGTTTGATTGGTTGGTAGGCTTATATTTTCAGGCTTGTGTGCTTGGTCGCAAGGACCCACTTATAAACCATCGTCAAGTAGGACAACACAAGACACACACATACACAAATGGCAGATGCTGCTATCTGTCGTCACCTCCACAATTTAGACATGTCCCTGAAGGGGAGGGAAATTTTCTCCAGGGACCTGTACCCATGGGAAACTGCGCAATGACCGCCCACAGGACTTTCGGACCCTACAGATTTAACGAGCACGTACTCCGCATATACTCGACAAACACAAACATCCATGCCTCAACGGGATTCGAACCCGGACCCAGCAGGCCAATGTCTTAACCACTAGGCCGCCGGATCGGCAACTGTGGATGTCTGCGTAAACGGGAGATAGTGTCCGGTTCTTTGCATTATAGAAGAATTATTAGAAACAAATACCTAGGATAAAAAAAATACCTACATATTCACAGATCTTTATTCAATGCAATTCCGCGATCTACGGTCGTTATTTTTTACTGGTAAGCTAGTGTCTGCGTCCCCTTCAACTTAGCAAATATTTCGAGAAAATCGGCATCTATGTAGCCGCTCTTGATCCTGAAGGTTTCCGGGAAAGCCTGAAGGTGACAAAAAGCACAGTGAGCGCATCTAGACACCCAATACACTTGTCGGCGATTCAGTCGGGTTACACGCTGCCGGGATAGGCACAAAGGCCCCGACTGTTGAGCGGGAGACGGGAGCGGTGCCTGGCGTAAAATCGCTCGACAATTTGAAGAGTCTGCGATGCGAAAGAAGCGGGGATGCTTGTTAATGGTGGTGCCTGACGTCTTTTTGATGCTTGTTGGAATTGGTTGCAGAGTTTTCTGTTTATAATCTCTTCATTCCCGAAATATATCGTTATTGTTAATCGAATTTTTTTTTCTCAAATGATTATCTACAGTAGAGTCTAGTTTTGGGGCTGGAGAGCCCAGTCGGTTAGGCACTCGCCTAGCATGCGAAAGGTCCCAGGTTCGGGTCCGGGCATCGCCAAAATAACTGCCGACCTATAAACGGACCGTGCAGACAAAAATGTATAACGAATAATACCCTGTGTAACGAGTGCACGTTAAATATCCTTCAAAGTCCTAACGCTGCGTACGATGTCGCCCTTAACGGTTGCGTTAGGTGCCTATTCAGGTGTCGGCTCGTCACTTGACTGTGGTTCTAAAATACGGTGCCCTTCGCCAATAGCCCTCGTGTAGCTCTAGTGCGACGATATTTCAAACCAAACCAAAGAGTCTAGTTTATCCGAATAATGGTTATTCGAAATTCAGTTTATCAATACAAATTCAGTAGCCTTTCGGTTAAAATATGGAATGTATACGCATAAATAAATACACACAAAATAAATACGACCCTACAAAATTGGATTTATTTCTCAAAATATGCAGTAATTTTTAATTTTTGCTTCTCAATTTTGGTCCTGTACCTTTCGGATAAGTGGGACTACTGTATTTTGAAGTATGTTTGGAAAATAGAAAATTAGTTTTAAAAAATTTCCGAGGGTCACCTCAATTAAGTTCAATTTGAGGCTTTTAACTGTAAAAATACCCATTTTTTTAAGTGCTAGGAATAAATAAATGAGCTCTGACAGTTTTTTGAAATTGATAGTACATTCTAAATTTTCTTTTAATCCAAACTGTCCTATAAAAGAATCGCTGAAAAACTTTTCTTAAAAGACCTCCGTACACTTATGGTGAATCCTTTTTTTTAATACAATTAATAAATCAGCTGTTTATGAATCGGTATTTTAAAAAAGCTTAAATATTCTTGTTTATAATAACGAAGTCAGTATTAAGAAAAGTCGTAAATTGAAGTTATAAATTGAATTCTACAAATGTTTCATCTAGTTCTACAAATTTTTTTTTTTAAAAAAAGGTTTTCCTGTAAAATTAATTTCGTTGCTTAGGTTTTTTTAGTTGATGTCGACTATGGCTATCGACAATAGACCTCGTAATTTTGTACCTTGGTCTAGAGACGAGTTACACTCAGAGCTGGACGGCGCCACCTTTATAGAGACATTCGAACGTTGGGACTGTTTTTAGTTATGGTTTCGAAGATTTAATTGTTTGAAAAATACACACCTATGAACCCATAACTTGTTTGCCAGGTTTTCCAGCACACATAACATTAAACAAATTGAAATTTTATAATTTAACTTAATTTTAAAATTTGAAGTATGGAGGAGTCATTTAAAATCATCCGTTTCAAATATATAATTTTTAAAAATTTAAAGTTTTTTTTTGTTTTTAATTTAAATTTTAAGAGGGACTGTCAGTCCCATAGAACTAATGCATTCGTTTTGAAGCCACAATTTTTGCAAAAGTATTGCTTTGACATATTATCCCACTTTTCACCAGGTATGGTAATCATTATAACATCAATTTAAAACAAAATTGAAAAGAAAATAACATCCGCCTATTTAAATATTAATTGATAATATTTTAAAATAGTGTATATTTTTGGCATTTTAAATACACACATAAATAACTAGATAACATTTTCTTTTCAAATTTGTTGCATTTCGATGTTATGCTAATTCCCATACCTGTGGAAAAAGGGCTAACATGTTAAAGAAATACTTCGGCAGAAGTTGCGATTCCAAAACTAATGCATTTAGCTCTACGGGACTGCCAGTCCCTCTTAATATCATTTAGAAAAAACAATTTAACTCCTCCGTCAATTTCCTTATCACTCAGAAGGTTAACGTCTCACTAGAGCTACAAATGTCTCTACGAAAGTTACGAAGATATCGTCTCACTAATAAAGGCTTTTGACGATGGGACTGGTAAGTTTAAACTGCTTTGGGACTTTCAACAATCTTCAGTCCATTATACACGAGTATTCAATAGAGTCGGAGTATTTTGACTTAGAAAACTATTTTATCCCGTAAAATTAACTAAGAGAGAAGGTTTCGCTTTAGAGACGAGACTCGAGCTTTCATTCCAAATTAAAATTAAATTATCAAAACTATTGCTATATGGATAACATCAATTACTAACTTATATTCTGAAAGTATAATAGAATTTTTAGATGGTTAAAGAGGATTCTCGACCACTCTTTTTGCCCTAAATCCTTTATATTTATATTGATATTATTAGTTACGGTCTAAATCGGAGCATGCTTTTTTTATATTTTTATATAATATTACAACGTTATTCAAACTATTATTTGATAGAAACAGAGCCTGTTCTAGGAAATCTCAGACTATAGGCAAAACCTATTTTAGGGGCCCCTTTTCCGAAAATTTTGGGTATGATTTCCACTAATGCTGATGATATGCTGTATCAAATTTTTGCTGCAATTTTATAGGTTTCCTTATAAACTTCGATCAAAACAATCACGTTAGGTTAATTTTTTAGTCAAAATTGACTGAAACACAACGTAGAGTATCAGAATTTTTTTTAGTTGACTGATATTTTGGAGATTAACCGCAATTGCATAAAAGAAACTGAAATTTAGGAGCCCCTAAAATTTGGGGGAAGATTTATTATTATTATTATTTATTAAACAAAAAGATACAGCCTGCACCAATGCATAAGCCACATAACATGCATAAGCAGCAGTTTATAAACAAGTTATACAATCAAAAGGACAAAACAATGAGAAACAAGATTAAAAACAAAATTTCGAAAATAAAAGAAAAATTGAAGGGTTGGGGGAATAACAGGTCCTGGGTAGAAATCTATATCACATATCAAGATGAAGTAAAATTTCATCTCATTAACTTAGAAAAAAACATCAGATGCACTTTCTTACCACAGTTTCCGACACCAACAGGTTCCAAACTCTTCTTTCCCACATCCGAAGACCATCTGCAACCACAATCCTCGCCACATAAAAAAGAAGCCCAAGATGGGATGGATTTCAAGAAAAAGAAAAAAAAAAGAAAAAAAGAAGAAGACTTAAGAAGAGGGGCGACGCGTGTCGGACGCGCGACGGTACCACTTCCTGTCTTGAAGAGGGGGCGCAAAGAAGATATGAAATTACATAACATCTCGAGTGACAATGTGAGGGGTATAAAGGAAGAGATGTTAATACTTGTATCTCTAGTTGTGTGGGGTTTGAAATAAGGGAGATAAATGAAACTTTGAATGCTTATTATTACCGTTTTGTTAATGTGAATGAAAAATTGATAGTAATTAAAATTCTCTAAATACGTAAGGTAAGGTAGAGTAATGAAATCGTTTCCGGTTGATAATTATTGATAATTATTAGATTGATTACTAGATGGATAATTATTATGGTATCATATGGTACAATTCCAGCTTGTGTGCTTGTTCAGAGAACCGCTTATAAGCTTTCGTCAAGTGGGACAGACATAGAAAGAACTTTTACAGTCACAAAGAAATGAATAACACATAGACAAATAACAACAGTTATTGACGGTCACAAGCATCCATGCCTGACCGGGATTATTAGATTTCTAAATGTAGGGTAGGGTAGGGTATTTTACATATATATTCCGACTTGTGTGCTTGCTCAGTGAGCCGCTTATAAGTCTTCGTCAAGTAAGACAGACACGGAAAGATTTTTTACTGTCACAAAGAGAGGAAATACACCCAGGGCGAAGGCGGGAATCGAACCGCGCCCGTTACAGCACGCAGACTGCTGGCCTGCGATGCTTACCACTCGGCCATCCGGGCCCCTTTCTAAATGTATACAAATGATGTACTTCTAGCTCTGTAGGAGCTCTAACACAGCCAAATAACGCCTCGTAATTTCGAACCCTGGTCAAGTGACGATGTCGATACCTGAGAGGGCACCCAGCGGAACTTCGAACTACATCGTTTGCTAACGCCGACAGGACTTTGGACTCCACAGATTTAACGGGCACGTCTGTCCCAGTGTACTCAGTCCCATCCGAATTTAGGATTCCCATGAATTAAGGGTTACGTAACGTACGCGATACGTATGCATTCACATTTAAATTTGAAAGAACAATTTCCAAAAAAAAAAAAAAAAAAAAAAACATTTGACGGAAAAAAGTGAATTTTCTTCTTTGAAGGTATTAAATTTTGGTTGAAAAAAACATGAAAATCGGAATGCATCTATCTATTTAGTATATATTTATAATAATAAAAACACACTTTTTTTTAACGCAAAGTATAACATTAAAAAAGTCTTAGCATTTTGACCGTTCTCAAAATACAAAAACGACGAACAAAGATATGAACTATTAAAGTTTTGGATGATGCAATCATGGAAGATCAGGATGAAAAATCGATTGACGTGTCCCTTTCAAAAATTAAAAATAAAGAAGTAATGAGAATTTCTTCAAATAGTTTTCTGAGAATTTTTAAAAAAAGGTTTGAAATTTATTTAAAAAAATATTAAAAAGGGATTTTTTTTTAGATTTTTGGGTATCGGAAACCCTTAAGGGGAACAGCAATGTCCTGGTTCTATTGTAGAAATGATGCTAATTAAATGAGTTTTTGCCTGTTTTAGTGATTCCGACTCCCCATACATACTGTGATTCCGCTGTGGGGCATTCTCGTCCACGCTCCCCGGAGTGATGAATCTGTGCTTTGCAGAAGGAACTGCGGCTCTCAGATTCTCGAGATAGGCAGGAAATACATTTTTAATGGTTGGACACATCAAACAGTAGGGGGACATTCTGATCGATTCTAACATGTACTTGATTAGACTGGGCATCAGAAAGGAATAACAACTGAATCTGTATAATGCAGTGGAGAAATATTGAAACATTGATTTGATGCGACATCACTAAAAAACTAGTATTATCGATGCATTTGGAGGAAAATATTACATCAATTCTGCCGAAGATTCAGGGTTTGATCCAGACTTAAGTATAAGGGAAGACAGCTTCTATTCCACTGTCCAATAACAAAATCTCCAATTAAAATAAAACTTATTTTCTTCACCTTTGTGACGTTTTAAGACATTTGGTGAATTCGTGTTTATTAAATAACATTGCATTTGACCACGGCCAACTTCAATAACAAGGCCAGAGAAGCTCTCCCAAACCTGAGTTCAAGCGGAATTTTTTACGTCCCTTTTCCGAGTGCCGAAGATCGAGAAACTAGTTCGGACGCATTCGGAATCGTAAAAAAGTGGTCAGCCGTGAACAAGTGGTTCCGAACAGGTTTCGAGACAGGTTGTCTTCACCTTCGGAACAACGTCACTCGGAACCTATGACGTCAAAATTTCCGTCCCTGAGTGTGTTTGGAAGAGTTTATTCGGTCTTAGTAGTGGAGTAGGCCGTGATTTGACACGCACTTAATTTGGGTGCTTTAAACAAAATATCCAATATTGATGAAATTGTAGATAAGAGAAAATTGAAGATAACTAAATTGAATTGAAATTGAAGATATCTAAAAATATATTGCCTAGATAAGACTTTGGGGCCCTTTGAAAATTGAAAGTGCAAGCTCTTGTTTCAATACGGCCTACTTGACTTTAAGACCACAGAAGCTCTTTGAGACGTCATTCTAACCGTCAGGTTTGGATTGTCGAATTTGCAAAACAAAAGTACGAAATTTTTCTGCTTCTGAATATATTTTCCCCCTCTCTTTCGGAAAAGCAGACAATATGTAGCTTCATATCTTTATAGAGCTTCTTTGGCCCTATTAGTTGATTCGGCCGTGGCTTCATGGGTATATTCGGTGGTCAATCCTTGGGAAGATTTTTGTTGCTGAGTGATCATTACATACACATAACAGTTTTGCTTTGTTGCCCATTGTATGAAATTTTAGAAAAGAGCTCTGCAACCAATTTGTTAACCAACCACAACCAAGTATCTCGTCACTTAAGTTCCCACATGTGCTATCTCACTTTGCACAACGGATCAGATTTACTGTACGGAAACTCTTGGCGAACGTTCCAAAATCGCGAAAAAAGTCCGTATTCTGGCGGACTTTTGACGTCACGCTCTCTATACTGCGCTAAAAAATAATGGTCAAATAGGGTTGCCGGGAAACGTCATGATTCAGACAGGTTGCCGCAAAAAACTATTTATCGCCAAATCAGAAAAAATCATGCCAAGGGTTACCGTACAGTAAATCTGATCCGTTGTGCAAAGTGAGATAGCACATGTGGGAACTTAACTGACGATATCTTAAAAACAGAGCCTATCTATAAAAAAAGAATCGAGCAGTTTACAAGCTTGTGCACTACAAAACAACCCTCAACACGTGGAAAATTAAAAGCCGCAGGGAGAGGAGAGAGAAAACTACAAAACAGGAAAAAGAATTTATTTTTTTCGTTCCATAAGTCCCCATTTGATACGACAGACGATAAAGGGGGATGTTTTGGAGCGTGAGGTCGCATGTCAGTCGTGTGACTCACGTGAGGCCACGCAGCCCGTAAACACCTCAACCCCTATCCCTTTTCACACGACATACGGCAAATAAGTTGTTTTCGAACCAATCGCCATCTTTTGTAATGGAGAAAGGTTAAAAGATAGAGAGGGGAGAGAGAGAAACGGTTTTTCCTCACACGGAATAAATATCCGTTATTTATGCTTCCTGTATGTATTTTTCTGGTAACTGAATAAAAGGTATTGTGATTCGGTGTGGTACTTAAAACTGGGGTAACTTTGACCTTTAAGGGTACGAGCAATTTGTTACATATTACGCCAAATGGCCACGTTATGCATATTATATATTTTAAAATGGGAATATATGTTATATTACGCCTTACCTAAGGTCGCAGTGTTCGGCGAACTTGCCCCCCAATGAGAAAGTTATAAGTCATATATTACGCCTTAGGTGGAATGACTAAAGAATATATTTTCGATTTCAATGTACGGTTGAAATTCTATCCTCATTGCAAATAGGCTTACAACACTTTCGGTTGTCTTTTTATTTAAAAATTATACTTTCACTTTTTGCTTAGTTTTCATTATGTTTCATCTTGTTTAAACAATAAAAACCTTTGTTTTTTTCTCAATCTTGAGACAAAAGTTTCCTCTTTAAATATTTTGCTATAATCTTGCTTAAAACCTTACGTATAAAACTCAGAGGCAAATCTGAATGTCAAGTTTTAAAGCAACACCCATGATTTATAAAAAAAAATTGCCCATTTTTAAAAATTTAACTTTATTTTAATGTTTAAAGAATGAAGGAATCATTTATTATTGGTTGCTATGAAACAAAAGTTTTTCAAAAAAAAAAAATTAAAAATTAAATTTTTAGTTAAAATTTAAATTCTTAACTCATTCCGTGAAAACAAGTTTACACCTCAGCCAATTTGCTTATCCTAGATGCTTAAATTTGCTTTTCTATAAGTGCTGCATTTATATTCAAATCCCAAAGATCTATTGTTAGTCTGAGTTTCTTTTAACAATTTTAATAAAAATTTCTCATAAAGGCGGTGTAAATTAAAATATTAAAGTAAATTAAATTAAAAAAGAAATACCGTCTTCAAATTACATTAACAACAGTCCTTCAACTCGTTTTTAAAACAAAAGAAATGCGTTTTTACTACAAAAAGAATGTGTAGTGTAGGTTTCCTTTGAATTTTACCGACTTCGAATGGATATCATCACTATTCTGGACCATCATAACAAAAATAAACTGCCATACCACAGTCTTCACCGATTCTGGGAAGCTTGACGTATTCGTTGATTGCAGAACCCGATCTAGGAAAACTCGGACTACTAACAAATTATGGAGGCCAGTTTATGAAAAATTTTGCGTATGATTTTCCCTAGTGATTATGCTTTTTGGCCGATTTTTAAAAAAATGTTTGCTACATTTTATCGGCTTCATTATAACATCGACCAAACCAATCACGTTAAGTCAATGTCGGAGTCAAAGTCAAGCTAAAAAGGATGGGGGGCTCCAGAAAATTTCAAAATTTACTAAATTTTGGGGGTCCATGGTATTTAGCATTATAGAAACTAAAATTTAGGGGACCCCTAAAAATTGAGAGTCCATAGCCCGTACCTAACGGGTCTTATGGTAGTTCAGGCACAGTATGAGGTCGAACTTTTTTTTTCTCTCTAATGGGGCTGCAGCATTGGCGGTCAAGCCTTTGCATACTCCCTAGAACTGAGAGCCATTTTTTGTGGCACAGTCTAGGCGACTCTCGCTACCAATTTTGGGGCACCGATTACAATGAATCTGATCTCTCTGAGGATCGAGGTCGAACCATGACGTCTGTCGGGGGCTTTACCATCCCCCTCCAGCATTTCACCTTTAAAAACAACGCATTTCTAAGTTGCCTCACCGATTCCCTACCGTTAAGTACACAAGTAAACAAACAACATGATGACGACAGCGAGATATTTCGGTCGCTCACCCCCCTCCAAAGGAAGAAACACCCAAAATACAGCTGGTCAGGGCCCGACCCCTTAACGAGCACCCTTTCCCCCGACATCCTCCCACCCTTGGAAAATTGGTCCCCATCTGGCCCGTTGCTGGTGTTGAGTTGGTAAACAGACGAAACGTTTGTGGACTGATATTGTGGAATTGTTCTGCTTCTTTTGTAATTGATATGTTGGTTTGGTAAGATGTTAACCGAAAGGGTCAGTCCCAACTTTTTATTTTTTGTACTCTAAAAAATCTGAAATCTGTGTAATAGATTCATTATGCATCCAGAATGAAATGGTAGAAATCAGGGGGGATTTTTTTAAACTAATATTTAAGAAAATAAAATTTGAATCATAACATTTTAATTAAATATAACAATAATTTAATCGAAACTTTACTTTTTAAAAATAGTTAAGTTTTTAAACATTTGAAAATGTATACATGATAAAATTAGGGCCAACTTGTTTAATAAAATTGCTTCAGAATGAGTTTTATTTTACCCTGTTTTTCATATTTTCATTTACTTGAAACAAACTGCATTAAATGTTTAAAAAAAACATGATTCTTCCATCTTATGATATAAAAAAAGTATATCAATCGAAAAATGAGTGGAGAATTTAATTAAAATTATTCAAAATCAGTGCGAATTTTTTTAAGTGATAAAAAATATCACAAGCTAATGATTCCAAATGGAATCATTGGGACGAAAATGAAATATCCGAGAATCCCGGTTTCTTAACTTTCTTACGAGGTACTTTCCTATACTAACAATATAACTTCACTAATAATGATTCCAAATGGAATCATTGGGTGTGAAAGGGTAAATTAAGGTTTTTTACATACTAAGCAAAACATTAATTTAAGAAGTGAGTCAATTAGCAATTGCTCTATAAGGCTTGGAGATGGGGTAAAATAAAATATCTGAGATTCCCGTTTGTTTAACTTTCTTACAAGGTACTTTCTTACACACTAACAATATAGAAGAATATTTAGTTTTAAATATATATAAACACATATAGATGATTGAAACTATTATAAATTAAATTTTAAAATATGGTCAAATGAACATAACACAGCTGTCACTGGATTCCATGTTTTCCAGAGCATTTTGGATTTCAAAGTTAGTGTGAACACATCGAGTCGAAAACATAAAAGTTCCCACTCTATGAAACCTTTTTTTTTTTTTGGATCACGCTGTCTAAAAAAAGTTCCATCTTTCGTAGTGGGTAAACTGCAATTGGGGAGTATTAAGTTTACTCAGTCACAGGGGACCATGCACTGTTGAAAGTTTGGTGCAAGATTTCACCGGAATCCAGATACTTTCCAGCTACCACCACTGTTTAGCGTGAATTTATCAATTTTGTGGTAAAATAATAACTATGAACAAACTGATAAATCTCGACGCTCTAAAGAGTGGTAGTAGCTAGAAAGCTCTTGGATTCTGGTGCAATCTTACCCCCAAAATGTTTATTTGGGTGCAGGGAATGACCTGGGCAAACTCAGACTATAGGCACAACAAATTTTGGGGTTCCCTTTTCGGAAAATATTAATAATAATTTAATATGGTTTCCCCTATAATAATGATTCTAGGGTCAATGCATAATATTTTTTGCTACCAATCTATTGGCTTCCTTAAAACATCAATCAAGCCAATCACGTTTGTTCAATGTCAAAGTCAATCTAAAAACAGGTAAGGTCTCAGGTATTTTTCAAAAATGTACTTAAAATTTTGGGATTCTGCAGCCTTTCGTATAATAGAAACTTAAATCTAGAGTCCAGCTAAAAAATTGGGGGGCCTGGCCCAGGCCTAACTAGCCTTATGGTACAGATCAAGACCAGGGATATGTGCGAATCAAAGAAATGTCAAAATGTCAAAAAAAAATCACAAAAACCGCTCGTACGAAACCATCCCTTTGTCTCTTCTCGACGCCGCGCCACGCCTCAAAAGCGATTCCTCCTCGCCCACTAATTTCTTGTCCATCAATTACTCCTTCAGCAGGCCAAAACAAAAACGGAGACAATGGCTCGAACAACTTATTATTGCCGCGTGTGTCATTTCTTTGCCGGCGCATATCTGCCTGATGACCTCATTATCCGCACGCCCCCCCCCCAAAAATAGAACTTTTTTCCTGGAGGGGGGGGGGGGGGGGGCGAGAGAACGGATGACTTTCGGTGACACAAAGCTGTGACCAGACGTTTGTTCGATCCCCTTGTCACAGAATGTGTGCTGCTATTACAAGAGATTAGAAAAAAGTACAAAGAAAATCCGTCCGGTCTCTTGGTTAATTTTGTTGAGTTGTCCTGGCCGCATTAAACGTTTTCTTTTCCTTTCTTTTTCTTTTGCAAGAAGGATGCAAGGGAATGTGTAATCTAAGGGTTGTGGCTTGGGATTGGTTATGGGTTTTGGTTAGAATATGGTTACATATTGCTAATTTATTGTTAAACTTAGTGGAGGTAAGGTTCTAATTTTTCAGAGAGGTAAAAGTTCTAATTTTTAATTTTAGGTTGTTATTATTATGTAGGTTATTATTATTTAGGTTATTAATACAATGTTTAAAAATTTGGTGCAAGATTACTCCGGTATATCCTGAAGCTTTTCATAGTTTCCACCACTATTTAAAGCAGGAATTTGCCAATTTTGTGGTAAAATCATAACTCTGATGCACTGCGAAAGAGGTAAATCAATGCTTCAATTAGGTGGTAGCTAGAAAGTTTCAGGATTCAGGTGCAATCTTGCAACAATTGCACTTTGTACTACTAAGTGATATTGAGAACATTATGCATTGACGTTTACGTATTTGATTCGTCACCCGGTATATCTTTACTTTCAATTACTGGATATAAAATATAAGGAAATGTGAAATTATCACGATGGGGTCGATGATACGAATTATAGATGTTGTGTTTCCTACACGTTTTGGAAGGTGCTGATTCCGAAAAAGTGGTTTTCAAACTTTGGGCTGACTATCTATCCGAAATTACTCTACAGCTCAAACTGATAAACTACGGACTTCCAATTTGGCACATGAGTTCCTAGTAACTATAGGACGTCATAATAAGGTTTTTTTAGAAAATCGCATATGTCCAACTAGAAGCTGCCGTTTGGCTTTAAAGTGATGAAATCCCTTATGCACTATATAAATAACCTTTAAATGCATTGATTTATTGAAGGGTAATTGAAAGTCGTTTAGCATTACACACCCATAGTTATGTGCACTGATTTGTGCATTTCAAAGCAGTGTTTCAATCACAAACATACGACTGTTGGAAGGTAAATCAGCACGAAAAGCTCTCTTTGGTTTTCAACACATTTTCCCACGAGCCATTTCCACAACTGCAAACGTCCCCGTAATTCAGTGATGGAGAGTTGTTTACGATCCAAGAAAATGCTAATCTAATCCGTGACGCACACGCCCGCCCCCTGTTGTTTATAATCGTCTGCACAGAAAGACACAGGTGCGTCGACGCCACGTGCGGGACACGCGACTGAGCGGCGTGTTGCCATTTTTTTCCAACAAACTTTTTATTTAATTCTTTTGCGGGTTCCCCATAGAGTTAAGAAGACGATGGAGATGCTGACGCGCAAAAACTAATACAAAATTGTTTTGCCAAGTGAAGCCACCAATCGCCTTGTAGTAAGCCCAAACAAATGTTCTGGGCGACCAATTTGGTGTTATTCTAAAGTAGGGTTTGTATGGGCTTACAGCATCGACTTGGGCGACAATTTGGTTACTTTGTTCAAGAGCAAAGGTACCCGCTCTGTTCCAGCAATCCAGTTACTCACAGAGCCATTCAAAAGATTAAGTGCTTTAGAAGACTGAAGTTTAAAGAAGTTGAAAAGCTTATGGTAGAATTTTAGAAGTCATTCATTTGAAGAGGCGAAATAAAAAGTTCAAATTAACTCAAAAGTCAGACGTCTGGTTTTTATTTTTAAAAAAATAGTTTTACAAAACATCTTGCTGTTGCCAGATATATAACAATTTACATTTACAGTTAATATATTATTTGAAACAAAATTTAAATCAATAATTCAACAAATATTCACTGAATATTTTAAATGATAACTAAATAAAAAATTAACTGGAATTTAATATTTGTATTAATTTATTTAATTTTTATAATATTAATTAGGGTTACTTGGCGACTTTCTGACGGATTCCCTTTTTCTCTCGCCAAGCCTCTCCATCTTCTTCTCAACTCAATGGCGTTCCCGTTCTTCTCTTCTCGTTTCTTCCACGGAAGTTAACTCCCCAGCTGTTCTTCTTTTTATTATTATTCTTTTATTCGTTTGTTTGTTGCTCTCTTTGCTGGATTTCCGTTATAAAGTTCTATTCTTTTTCATTTGCGCGTAAGGTCCCGACACCCTCAGAAAGTACCGAAAGGACAAATAAGGTATTATTGTGTTGTTTGGTGGGGGGAGTCTTTTATCGCGGGACTGGGAGTTCAACTGCGTAAAAGTAGGTTATTAATGTTTACATTATTTGTTTGGTGTAGGTTTCGGTTAGCAAGACATATATTTAAATGTTTACAGAAATTTATAGAACTAAACTGTAATAGTTCCTTCTCAAAATCTTAAACTCCTGAAGTTGTACATCGGTGGCTTTGACAATTTGCCACATAAACTGAAGGACATAGTTAAAAGACAAAATTAAATAAATAGTTTTAATTTATTTTCGTTAGTAAA
Source organism: Hylyphantes graminicola (assembly GCA_023701765.1). NCBI lineage: Eukaryota > Metazoa > Arthropoda > Arachnida > Araneae > Linyphiidae > Hylyphantes > Hylyphantes graminicola. The sequence goes on from CM043115.1 coordinate 13,518,688, forward strand.
CTGATTTTTTTTTCAATATTCCAACTAACGGCAAACTAACAGCAAACAGCAACTAACAGCAACTAACAGCAAACAGACACAAATTGTTAAAGTATTTTTCAATTAAGCAGAAGATAGACATATATAGATTAAACACATTTAAACTGTGTACATTTTTCTCCTTTTTAATTTAAATGCATAAGTCACAGCAGCATTCACTAAGAACTTTCTAGAAAATACATATTCATTGAAGCCTTTTAAATTGAATTATTATTTATCCTAATATTATATTACTTATTTAGTGTATTTTTATTCACACATCTTTAGCAACTAATCATAACGTTTTGAACATGGTTGATAAAAATTTAAAATATTCTATTTATTTTTCATCGTAAATGCAAATGATAAATAAATAATGGCGTTAATCAAAATCTAAATCTGATTTTTTAAAAAAAAAACTCAACTTTTTTTAAACCTTCTACAACTTTAGAAATAACAAAATATTGACTTTTCGAGTGATTCCACCTGCTTCCCAACCCAGCATTTTGTTTTGAATGGGAAAGCAAAGCTTTCGCAAGAAAAGAAAGCAATGCAATGAGCATTCTACCTCTCCACGGTCATTTGCTGTGCGGTCTGCACTCGCTTCCACAAATAGTTTCTGGAGGGACGATGATTTCTCACAGTGGTTTTCCCTTTAGCCGCATGACAGAGCGTGAACATACCCTGGCGTCTTGATGCATCTAACCGGCGCCCATCGGAGCAGCCAAAGCCACCGAGACACAAGGCCTGATGGCTCTTGTGTGACGTCGCCACTAATACACTGCGATCCAAAAGTTTAGACAATGACGTTTTTTAGCTGTAAAATTTAGAATTGGGATAGTAGAATTTCAAAACATCCCTATATATATTAAAAAAGTATTTTGAAATGTTATAATTGAAACATAATAGCTTGATTTGCTATAACAATTTTTTTTTTCATAAAATAAAATTTTCTATGGTCCCAAAAGTTTAGACACAAATACGAGATTATGCTAATTTAAAGTACATAATGACCTAATTTCGCATTTTTCTTCAAGAATCATATATTTTTTATATGATAAATTAAAGAAAAACGATATCCGGTGAACAAAACAAATTTAATAACGATATTAGTACAATTTTACACCAAAAAGACAATATAGTCACTTTAAATCTTTATTCAAATCATATTTGATTCAAATTTACAATTTAACATATCTAAATACTAACCGAATGAATACCAGCCCATCACCTTAAAGTTTTGCCACGAATTCGTAGACTTATAGACGTTCATTGATCGATTTTCTTGATGAAAAGTGCAGTATTTCCCATATAAAATCACAAAATAGCAACAGATTATTCTTTTTTGCACTTTAGTACAATGCAGAGATAGTCACCTCTTCAAAAACGCCAAAAAAATTCGGTTATTTCAAAGTAAATTCACTCTACACCATTACAAACCACCTTGATGCTAGAGTTTTTGAGGGGAAAAACCGGTGTTTTCAAAAGCATATTTTTCAATATTCTGTTAAACCGAACGTGTTTAAATAGCACTAAAGAGACCGGTTAAATTGTAACTGGTTCAAAGAAACCGGTTTTTCTCAAGAAACTTCAAATTTTAGTATGAAGAAGGAACTTTCGTAACTGTGTGGAGTGAACTTGCGTTAAAATGTCCTACTTTTTTGCCGTTTTTGAAGTCTTGACTATATCTGCATTGTACTAAAGTGTAAAATAGAATGATATGTCGCTATTTTGTGATTTTATATGGGAAATACTGCACTTTTCATCAAGAAAATGAGTCAATGCATGTCTCTAAATCCACGAATTCGTTTCAAAACTTTAAGGTGATGGACTGGTATTCATTCGGTTCGTATGTAGAGATGTTAAATTGTACATTTGAAGCATATAGGATTTGAATAAAGATTTAATATGGCTTAATTGTCTGTTTGGTGTAAAATTAAACCAATATCGTTATAAAATCAGCTTAGTTCACCGGATATCGTTTTTTTAATTTATCACATAAAAAATATATAATTTAACAATAAAAATGCGAAATTAGGCAATTATGTACTTTAAATTAGCATAATCTCGTATTTGTGTCTAAACCTTTGGGACCATACAAAATTTTATTTTATGAAACAAAAAATTGTTATAGCAAATCAAGCAATTATGTTTCAATTATAGCAATTCAAAATACGTATTTAATATATATAGGGATGTTTTGAAATTCTAATATCACAAATCTAAATTTTACAGCTAAAAAACGTCGTTGTCTAAACTTTTGGATCGCAGTGTAGCTCTCTTGATATTTGAAGAGTACACGGGAAAAACCAAAATCCGATTGATTTGGCAGAGAAGTTTCCTTAGCAGGCCACTTTGACGATGATAGTGAGTGATCGCCTAAACTTGTGTAAGGAAACCAGTTTCTACCATAGATATCATAGTTAAAGTAATAGAGTGGAAGATCACGTGACCTCCAATGCTAGCGACGGGCCGCGCAAGGAGCTCCCAGAAGAGCCCCAATGAAGTCAGTGTTGTAGGTCACGTACGATATACCACGCTAATACTTTACTATCTCTGTGGTTCCTAGCTTCCAATATTCAGACGATTGACGATCCCGGCGCTTGGACCAAGCGAAGAAGAAAGAGAGAAACCGGTTTTCTGCCGCCAAGCAGACAATTGCGGGCGTCCGCCTAATAAATCAATCGGTTATTCCCATGTACTCTTCATTTCAGATGATGTCTTTAATTTGATATTTCCTTTTTATAAAATTAACGAAAAAGTGAATTCTTTTGGCAAGGCTAAACATTGGGACTGAGAGTATTGTCCTACTAATTGTCCTCTTGATATTCCATATGGTGATATTAAATAGATATTCCATTGCTGTAAAACCAAGTAAGAGAAAGTTTGCTGCCGTGTTTATTGCTGACATTGGGACTGATAATATGCCACCTGACACAAAACCCAATATAAATAAAGTCAGCACTAAAAGTATTCTTGATATTTTACTAAAGTATTCTTGATATTTTACTAAAGTATTCTTGATATTTTACTAAAGTATTCTTGATATTTTACTAAAGTATTCTTGATATTTTACTAAAGTATTCTTGATATTTTACTAAAGTATTCTTGATATTTTACTAAAGTATTCTTGATATTTTACTAAAGTATTCTTGATATTTTACTAAAGTATTCTTGATATTTTACTAAAGTATTCTTTATATTTTAGATAGTGTATTACGTAATTTGAATTTTGGTATGGCAAAATTGTGCTTCATTTTTGATTAAATGGCATTTTAGTTCATTTTAATATTATTTCGTATTTTTAACTTACTGGCATATATAAGGACTATTAGAGAAATTTGAATAAGAGAGATTTGAGATGCTGTACTTTTCCCCTCACTTGGTGTTCTGATTTTGTACAAAACAAAAATTATGCAAAAACATTTGTTTCAATTGTACCCCTTAATCCAAAAATTTATATTGTATATGAAACTAACAAAAATATTCGCTAATAAATCATCATCAGTTCTAGCACGTTGATTTATACTTATTTCCTAAATATACCCTTTTTTTTAAATAGTTTAAAATTTTTATTCATATGTATTTAGAACTAATCTAATCGAGCATAAATACATAAACTTCCTTTTGTTCCAGTTCAGAAGAAATCAAAAAATTTCGGTTAAGGAACGCCTAAAAGTATCGAAAACTTGGAAAGCTCAAGGAAGGGTGAAATAATGCATCTCTGCTTTCAATAATTACTGAATTTTTTAAAAAATGTTCATTGATTCACTTGGTTTTTTTTTTGTAAAATATAAAATCTCCCTTCGAAAGGCATCAAATCCCTCTTCAAGTAGTACTAGGTTGGTATTTTTTTAATTTGTAAAACCATCCATGTTTTTTCTTTTAAAATGTTTTACAAAACGGTAAAAAAAAATGCTACAACAAACAATACGTATGTAAGACTTTAAGTCTTGACTAAAATGAGTTTCTTGTCTTTTAAAATAAAAATTGAAAGCCAAAAAAGAGCTTCCCCCATACCAAATGCTGATACCGAAGTGGTCGCGTGACGACAGATTTGGCATGAAAATAAGGTTATATTTTTATAAATACCGTCAACCGGTAAACATCACGAACAATTTGACGTCAGTTTTTCCTTACTTCAATTAACGTCTTTTAATGATACCATTTTCGACGTCATTATTTGGTCACCCAAAGACGTGATGCGCAAGGCGTCAATTTTGTCGGCCGAAAAATGACCAAACTGACTGATTCATTTATTCTCGTCAGACTGACGACATTATTTTTGACGTCGAAAAAGACGTCTTCAAAATGGACATATTGACCAAGAAAATGACGTCAATTTAAGGGCATTCTTTAACCAAAATATCACGTCACATTCGACGTCACACGACTACTTGGTATACTACTGTGAAGTTTCGGGAGATGTAAAACTCTTGAGTTGCATTCTAGTTAACATTTGTGTCTAACTCCTTTCAACTATTAGCAGAATTTTTTTCTTCCTCGGTAGCAGAAGCGTGACAGCACGATTCAGCAGAGATAATCAATTTGCATTTTACTTCTCTAATTAATCTTTGTTCCAGGCGTCTGCACATTTCATTGTCTCTTTTCGTTTGCCGCAGGAGCTAACGAAACAAGAATGGAGGGAATGTAAAGCGAAGAATGGAGTTAGCAGCAAGATGTTTAGTAGTAAGTCAAAATAGTTACATTCAACCCTTTAGACTTAAGACCTATTTGTGAATACAATTAACACATTCTCTTCCTTACTGAAAAATCTCGTTAACTTTAAGTTTTTAAAGTTTACTTCTGTTATCTGAATGGGATTCTTTCACGAGGGATCTGTCAACAGCTCCGTGGTCTTGTTTTCATTTTTCTCGAATTATTTTTGCTTTGGTGTTCCAAATTGAGTTTTCTAAGAATATTTTTGTTGTTTGTTTTTAATTCCAACTTCTTTCAATGCAAGTTTTCCTTGATAAATGATCAAAACAATAAACAGCACAGCAAGAAGTTACAATTTTAAAAAATAACAACTTATTCTTAGAAAACTCAATTTCGAATACAAACTTAAATAATTCGAGAAAATGAAAACAAGATCGCAGAGCTGTTGTCAGATCCCAAGTGAAACTAGCCTATTAAGACATATTTTATAAATAATTCAAATCTATAATAATAAAAGAAAGAGTCTGTCTGTGTGTCTGTCTGTCTGTGTGTATGTCTGTGGATCGCAAAAGACCTACTTAAACTGCTCGAAAATAAAAATAATTCGAAATTTTTAATATAGATTCCTTTTGATACCTACGTGTGCACCTGAGGCTTAGATTTTTCATATTTGATTGAAATTTTTAATTAATATAAATAGTTTCAAAAAAACGTCCTCCACGTGGGATTGCGGGACCATAACAGGGCTTGAAAATACATGGTCCGGGCCGAAACGGGGGCTTGACGCCATCCTCTATTAGTTTGATTGAGATATGCGCTCCCCCTAGGGCTGCTTCATCCTCTATTAGTTTGATTGAGATATGCTCTCGCCCTAGGGCTGCTTCATCCTCTATTAGTGTTTGCTCTTTTAGGTGCGCATGCGCCAACACGAATTTAATTTTGTTTTAATTTTGAGTGTATTTTCACAAGGGGGTAAGTATGCCTCTAAAAGGAAGCAATGCGAAGTTAACGGGTTCCCAGTAAGGCGGGACCATACTGCTAGTATTTAAATATATGGTCTTCATTTATTTATTTCTATAAAATTATGCAGCAAACTTTTGGTGAATTGTCTTGCTATTCGTAATCAATGAGTTAACTCTTTGAGGGCTATTGCAAAAAAATACTAGGTTACGAACCTGACGGTCGGGTCAGGTGTTACAGCAAGACAAATTAATGTAAAAAATTATTAATTTTAAAATTTTATAAGTTTAAAATTTGAAACATGAAGGAGCCATTTAAAACTTTTTGCCACATAAATGAAATTTTTAAATATTTCAAAGGAAAATAAATGTGTACTTGATTTTTTTTTTAATTGTAATGTCATGCAGTGAAAATAAGATTCCACTTCATCCAATTTGCGGATCCCTCAGGGGATTAAGACGAATATTTTTTAAAGTTGTGAACCTATACAAGGTGGCCCAAGCTTGGGGGAAAGAGCTTCATGGTGGAGTATCGATTTTTTTGCGTTTAAAACTTCCAGAGGACGAAGTAAATATTTTGTATGTTAAGTTGTGTTGGTTGGTTGACATATATTTTCAGGTTTGTGTGCTTGGTCAGAGATCCCGCTTATAAACCTTCGTCAAGTGAGGCAGACACAACACACACATGGATACGCGACAGATGCTGCCATCTATCTCTTACCACCTCCACAATTTAGACATGTTCCTGAAGGGGAGGGAAATAGTCTCCAGGGACCTGTGCCCGTGGGAAACTGCGCAATTGCAGTCCACAGGACTTTCGGACCAAACAGATTGATCGAGCGCACCTCCGCGTTTACTCGACAAACACAAACATCCATGCCTTAACGGGATTCGAACCCGGATCCATAAGCTCCAAAGGCTAACACCTTTACCACTGCGCAGCTGGATCGGCGTTAGGTTGTGTGGAAATAAGTTGTATATAGTCTTTACATAAATTGATGTGACACATTGTGTCCATTTGATTTACAAAAAAAATAAGCGATGTCATAATTTTTTAATTTAATATATTTAATTTAATTAATTGTTATACAAGTCGCAAATAATATTATAATCAGCAAAATTATGGGAACATTTATATCATCATCATTTAATATCTGTTTCACCAAAAAGTATGAAAAAAGCACACAAAAAAAGGTGCTCCTCAAATTGTTATTAAAAGGGTTTTAAAAATGTTTCAAAAACTGGCAAAAAAATGACAAATAATATAGATTTAGAAAAATGTTTTTGGAAATATTCTGAAAACAGTTAAAAAGTTAAGTTCAAACAAAAAAAAAGAGTAACTAAGTGTTTTAATGAGTTTTACAAGAAGTGGTTAAAATTTGCATCGTAAGTTGTTGAGAATTTTCTTACCCACTGAAGGATCACTTCAAATATAGATTTGTATCGACAAGAATCATATTAAAAAGACTTATGATTTTAGTCAGAGCAGTTGCATAAACATTTCTGATGCTGTTTCCATGGTAATAGTAGGATCTGGATAAATGAGTGGTTATGTAAAAAAAAAACAATGTATTTTATGCAAATATTCAAAGCAGTAAAACTGAAAATATTTTTGAAAAGTAATTTACCATCATAGCTTATAGAACATTTCTTTTTTAATGGAAATGTAGACTAGTAATTACGCAAGATAAATTCTGCATCCGAATGCTTTATAACAATCGGCTGTTTTAAAATGAACTGACCATAAACTCGTTTATTTACATATCTGAATGCCAAATTATATTTTAAATTTTTTAAAGCATTTATTAAGATAGTTTAACAAAGTGAAGCATTTAAAAAATATTTATTCTTCGATTTTAACTGTCATTTATAATCCTATAAAGTGAACCAAGCACATTGTTTCCAATAATAGACATCTTTGGTGATACTTCAGGTTTGACTTACTCGTGGAAAAAAATGTACTTGATTGGTTGTCACAATGAAATAGACGTGATGGAAAGACCCATTTCACAACCAATCAGAGAAAAGTCTTTAAGAAGTCTTCCCTCCCCCCAAAAAAATCGATAGATAGAGAAATATTTTGCTATCCTTTATGTGGGTGTTTCAAATCTAGGACATATTTGAATACGACATCGCAATTGCAAGGTTCATCAAAGAGTCAAACTATATGAATACCCAAAATTCCTTATGGCCTTAACTTGCTACTTAAAAAAATAATACTAATTAAAAATGAAATTTTCCAGAAAAAATTCTAATTGACTTTAGACCCTAAATTCAATTTAATGAAGTCGTCAATGAACAGACCGAACCCTATGTCTTAGTTATACTTTGGAGGAAATGTAAGTTTTGCAATTCGACCCTTCAAATACACGTATTAATTGTTTTTAATATTTGGTAGCCATTTAATATTGAGTTCGATAAACTCTCATTATTCAAAACAAATAATAACGTAAAGCATTTATATTTAAATCAGAGAGTTTTTGGGGTTTCAAAAAAAACTTCCTTTAATGATAAGTAGTATTTAACGAATTTCCTGAATCTGTTTTAAGAAAAAACTATTTTAAAGTTTTGAAAATCCTTTTTAAAAATAAATTATTTTTCAGAGCTTTTGAAAAATTTTCGGGCTTAAGAAAAACGAGATTTACCGCCTTACGGTTCTGATGGGTCCGTTTTCCTTTCTCCCATATGAATCAATACTTTCAATCTAGGATGTATGGATCCCTTAAGAACTGCTTATTTTTTTTTTATAAGTATAGAAAGTGGGGTGCGCTTTTATAGATTGCTTTCTTCTTGACAATCTCGTTTTTCATTCGTAAATTATCGCTGGCTAACTGAGGTGAAGTAATAAGTTTTTTGATATTATCGTTTCCTATTAATGTCTCCGGGATATTGGAAATGATGTAATTTTGACAAATGGTTGTTCGGCGGTAATGATATAAAAGAGAGAATTTAGTAGAAATACTAGAGAGATTAGTTCGAATTATTTTATATGCGAAAAATATTTGTTATAATATAAAAATAGAGATTTCTTATTTAATTCTGGCAAAAAGAGCTGTAATATTTGTATGCCTTCTATAAATAAATTTTCAAAAATAGATATTCTAAAAATATTTTCTAAAACTTTTAGAAATATGTTCAGATATATGTATTTTTAGTAATAACTTTGAACAACTAAGTTTGTTTTCATGAGAATATTATTAATTCTCTGTTTATTTTCACTAAAGTTATGGTACAACATTTGCAATAAACTGCAAACTACCATTTTACGTTCAAGGTTTATTCAATAATTATATATTTTTGTAATGGCTTTTAATATTTTTCGTGGGGAGGAAACGAATACTTTTAAAGTTATGAAAAAATAATCATTAAATGGCATTAAATGTTTTTTAATGTTGTCTTTATTGAAATTTTGAGTAAGCATATAACATTAAGTTGAATGCAACTTTATAACTCTTTTTAAAGTAACCAGAAAATAATATATTTTTAACAGCAAAATATTGAAGCACTTTCTAAAAACTCTTTTCCAATTTAATGCCTGATATTTTTGCTTACAGTTATGATGGCTTTTGTCATTTTAAGTCGACCGTAAAAACTGAAAGCTTAAATTGGTAACGAAATGTTCAAATGAATTTTAAAAAATTGAGAATTTCAAAATTAAAATTTTGAAATATTATGAAATGTAATTTTTTCATCAGCTTTAATATTTAATGGGGAATAAACGTTTTGAAATTGTACATATTTTACCAACCAATCAAAAAACATATTGATAAGGCAATTTTTTAATAGCAATCAATATCGTTTCAGTTTAGTAATTTTCATTTTACATCTTGTATTGCTATTTTTTTTAAATCCTATTTTTGCCCCTTCAGTTTTCAAAATTAAAAAAGATACATAGTTAAAACTAATGAAAGAAATTTACAATGTCCACAAGCTATTATACTATATATCTTAATACACAATTATTAATTTAAAATCATACTACTGCAGTTTTTTTTAATTAAGGGTGGGGTTTTTTTTGCAATACGATGCAAAAAATGTTTTGCTATAATCAAAGAAGTGATAGAAACCAATTATTATTTTATATTCTATCGCAATAATTATTATAACATTTTAAAAATCCCTTCGATGAAATTTAATGAACTTAGGATGATAATTGCTTTTTGCCATTTGATGTGACACTTTTGCCCGTATACATGCAATAGCGGGCATAATGCATACAAAGAGTTCAGAAATAGACAAGACGTTTATCACATTTTCCCACCACATGTGAATTCCTTAATACAAAACATCAAAAAGGAGGACCAAATGATTTGTTTTCTCCCCAAATTGGAACTTTTTATGCAATGTCGTTCGACAAACAATGCCAAATCGAGCATTAATTCAGATTAAATCGCTTTATGCTATGTATGAAGATCCGGCTAACATACACAATACACTTTACTAAAATATGTCCTGATTTGTAAATAACTTTTTTTTTCAATTTTTTTGGCGTTGCTCCAATACAAAAATAATATTAATAATAATAAAGCAGCAAAATATTATTATACCTGCAAAATTGTCTATAAATATCATCATATGTTTGGTATTCCATCGAATCCAACTACTTCGAAGCAAAATTAATTATAAATAGTTTTTTGTGTCTTGCTGAATTCTAAATATATTAATGTCATGCTGAATTATCAATACAAGTTTTGTGAGTAAGGCAATATTGCTAATTTAAAGGATTTGTTTTCCAAAAAGAAAAGCATTATTCTCAAATTAGTTTTTTAAACAGTTTCCTAAAACCGTTTTTTCTTCTACGGAGAACAATTTAAATACTAAATATAAATAAAGTAGAGGTTTTACTTTGCAATTTAAAATTATATATTTTTTAAACATAATTAACGATTAAAAAGCATGTGTATTAATGAGGATATTGAATTTGAAATTGTAGGTTGTTAAATTGTTCTCTTCGTTTGCAACATTCAGAGCAAATATTATTGCAATTGTTTTTCATTAAAGGTTAACAGATATTTATTCTTTCTGAATTATAAAATAAAGTATTGTGGTTCAAAAGTTTTATACCAGAAAATACAAACTACTATTTGCCCATAAAACATTGCTGGATTGTTTTATGCTTATGAATAACATTAATTAAACCCTTAACTTATCACAAAAGGATTAAAAAGAGGTAAATGAATACTAAAAGTACAATTTTGTCAATAAGTTAAAAAAGCATTGTGTATTTTTTTTTTGCATAGAAACACATTTAAAAACCAAATTTAAAGTTTAATGTTTTAAATTATGACGTTTATGCTACTACAAAAAATTATTTTAACACTACCAATTAGATATTTTTTTAGTTTGTACTTGAAACAGGATAAAATTTTATATGAGATAATCTGCTAGCCAGTATTGGAAATTGGATTTAGATATTTTTTTAGCAATTGGTGCGACTAACTTATAAATTAAAAAAAAAAACTAGGAGCAAATGCACATTTTCTTGGAGCATTTTTAAGGAAAATATTTGGATTAACAAAAATGTTTTTTTTTATTTATCCACACATTCTAGACATCTACAGTGCCTAACTGCCGGTTTTAGGATTACTGGAGTTGCTTGCTATAGAATCATCGGAGTTTCATTTTTCGATGGATGGAGTTTCTGGATTTGACAATTTCTGAAATTTTGGGATTTTACAATGTGGGAAGATTCGCAATTTACCTATCGTAGAAGCTGTGTTAGCCGAAATAATTAAGTACTGACGAATTTTTAGAATTTTAGGGTTGCAGCAGAGAGTTTAAAACAAATTTAGGATAGGGAAGGAATTGCGATTTCAAGATGATTATTTTCGGCGAAACTCTTGGAAACCATGGTAAAATAACCATGCAAAAAATTGGTTTTCCCTTTCTTTAGTCTAAACTGGTCTAGCTAACTGCAATTAAATTTATTTTGTTGTCGCATTATGTGACCGTGAATTTCGAATGCAGTCTGCAACATAGTAGAATTCAAAAAGAAAGAAATTATCCATTTTATTTTTAGAAATGTATTCTTTTAAAAAATCGGGCTAGTCCTAATATCCCCACCTCCAAAAAATGGGAAAATAAATCACCCACCCCTGAGGGTGTGGACATTAATTCAATCCCCCCCCCCCCCCCTTCCCAAAGTCGTCTGATCGAATCGAATCCCCCCATTAACGCCCCAAATTAGTTCTTCATATGATTATTCCCTCGACGTTTGATTCGACAATCCATTGTCGAACAGACCAATGGGAAGCGGCCCTATTTTAAAAAGAACAATAGAAAACAAAAATGTCATGTGGGGAGATAGAATAAACGGCCAAATAATTGCTTTCGTTCAATGGGGGAAAGAAGCAGAGAAAAAATCATGGTTGGAAAGACAACAAACTGCAATGTGAAAGAATTGCAGCATTGTTCATTTTCGTCTGCTCCCAACCCTCTCTTAGAGTCCCTCAATATCGACTTCTAATTATACGTTCACAAGAGTTACGACAACTTGTAGCTTTCAGCGTAGAAGCACCACCCGAGTCAGTTTAATGCCAGTTTAGAGACATCCAGGCTAATGAATTAATTGTAGGGGTTGCCACTTCACTGGTACCATTAAATGGAGTACAATTTGAGCCTGAAGTTAATATCACCAATGATAAAAGGAAACATACCAACTAGCCTCAAATTGGTATAACTACTTTGAATACATGATGACACTTGGGTAATGATGCTGCTGTTATCGCTTGAGTATCATGACTGAAATATGTTATTTAAACATCATTTAGCTTATTTTACCTTCCTTTACCTTTTGTACTTGGGATTGATTTTTAAGAGTTAATACCAATTTGTATACGCGAACTAATTAGCACTAACTAGCATTAGGTACTAACTTCGACCGAGATAAACTTGGCGAATGGAAATAATGGTCATTAACATTTAAAATTTTCTGAGACCCCTCTTTAATTTTAGCTTGATTTTTACTCAGACATTGACCTAATGTGATTGGTTTAATCGATAATGTTATAAGGAACCCCATAAAATGTAGCAAAAATATGATAAATCAGCCAACTAGCATCATCATTACGAGCACAATTCGACACAAAATTTAACGAATCAATTAGGTTTGTATCAGATTATGTCACTTTACTCGCTTCCACACAACAATTGAGCTTAAATGGTAAAAAGGCGACAAACACAGCACTAATTCTATATTAAACATTTACATGCTGAAATTGCCAAGTTTCATTTATTTTATTTCCAAAATTCAATAATTAGTACTAATCGTTTGCAAAAATTATTTTGTATTTCAAAAAATAAATAGGTAATATGTCTCGTTTTTAAATAGAATGAAAACATTGCATATCAGCATACAAAGAATCTCGTAGTGAAATATATTTGACGTCATTTCAAACGTAAAAATAAATTTATTTTAACTTATTGTCTTCAAAAATTTAAGTTTCTCGAGCGATTGTTGCGATAGCAATGGTGATTTAATTCTAATAAAAATGGCTTCCTAAGCTTTTTGAATGAGCATTACATTTCGTGGTTTATAAATAATTGAAGTACTTTGAATTAGAATTTTTTTCTGAAATTTTCAATGTATTCTAATTTCCATGAACTGAATTTTTTGACGCATCACACTTGTCCGTAGAATTTGTAGTTCGGGCTATGAAAGTTTGTGACAGACGGACGGACGGACTGAACGATTTTAATACCTTCCATTTTGTACGTTATAAACGTAGTGTGGAAGCTAAAAGGGGCCTCCAAAAATGGTTGTGCCTCTAGTCAGAGTTTTCCTATATCAGGCCCTACAGACAGATAATTATTATTCAATATTGCGTGACAAGTTCAGACCGTTCCGTTTAAATAACAAGGTCTAAAAAGAACTGTTTGTAAATAAGTCTTCGCATAGCATGACAAACAACCGTTCCAAATCTTTTTGGCATCTACGAAAAAAAGAACTGCTGGATCGCAAATAGAAATGTGCAGTAGGGATGACGGGGAGAGGAAATTAAAAGTGAATCAGAATTTTACTAAAGAATCCCCCAATATCAGTAGTCATGATAACTAGGTTTCGAAATTTACTGTCGCTAGTAGCAAAATGCGACCAAATCTTACAATTTTGAGGCCAAAAACTTAATTTAGTCGCAGTTAGTGAGACTAATCTTAAATGTCACTATCAAAATTTTAAAATTTCCATAGTTTCCAAAGATTTTGCACGGGCTGGGGAGCCCAGTCGGTTAAGCACTCGCTTAGCATGCGGAAGGTCCCAGGTTCGGGTCCGGGCATCGCCAAAATAGCTGCCGACCTATAAACGGCCCGTGCAGCCAAAAATGTCCGACGAATAATACCCCGTGTAAGGGAGTGCACGTTAAATATCCTTCAAAGTCCTAACGCTGCGTATGATGTCGCCCTTAACGGTTGCGTTGAGTGCCTATTCAGGTGTTGGCTCGTCACCTGACTGTGGTTCTAAAATACGACGCCCGTCGCCAATAGCCCTCGTGTAGCTCTAGTGCGACGATAATTCAAAACCAAAGATTTTGCTGAAAATAATCATCTTTAAATGGCTAATATGCGACCATCTGGTTAGGTTTAGGTTTGAATTATCATCGCACTAGAGCTACACGAGGGCTATTGGCGACGTATTATAGAACCACAGTCAAGTGACGAGCCGACACTTGAGTAGGAACCCAAGGCAACAAGGGCGACATCGTACGCAGCGAGGGCTTCGAATGTTATTTAACGTGCACTAACTTAAGCGGGGTATTATTTGTTGGACATTTTCGGCTGTACGGGCTGTTTATAGGTCGACAGTTATTTTGGTGATGCCCGGACGCGAACCTGTTACCTTTCGTATGCAAGGCGAGTGCCTAACCGACTGGGCTCCCCATCCCCTCTCTAACGATCTGAAACTTATCTATTCTGTAATCCTTAAATCTCATAACTCCGGTGATAGATAAAATGCGATAATCCGACGATCGAACACGTGAAATCTAGAACTCCTTTGATCGTTAATTGCTACTCCTGAAATTTAGGTATGGTCAGGTGGGGTAAAATAGATAAGAAAAAACAGCATATTTTGCATTCACTACTTCAGAGCAATAAAAATATCAATTCTATCAGTGCAAAAAATATTTAGGATATGCAAATGACCCATTATTTTAACATTTAAATTGAAATTTCGGAGCGAAATATAATTGCTATTGATAAATGTGTTAGAAAAAGTGCAACATTTGGCGTTGCAACATTTTTCAACATGGTAATGTAGCAATTCTAAGAAAAACTAGCGATGTGTAACACTAAACAACTTTCAATTACAACTTAACAAATTAATATAAATTTAACCCTTTCAGTCCCAGTGATGCCATTTGGCATCATCACTTTCAATATTTTTTTCAAAATGCTTATGTCCCGTTATGACATCCAAACACACATCATTCGATTCTTCACACTTTGTTCTATCAGACAAAATTTTACTTTTATCTCAATAGAAGTCAGAACTACTATTTTTTTTTATTTAGAAAATAGTCAATAAGCGTTTCTCCTGATTTTTGATAAGTTCACTTCAGTTCCACATATTTAAAACACAATTTAAACCATTTCGGTTAAAATAATTACTAATTTTTTTTAATAATATGGTCAGATACCTTAAAATATATAACTCGAAGTGTTTTTAGGTATTATATATTTTTTTATTTTGTTGTTTTCCACAGTTAAAGAATTTTGGCATTGTTTCAAAAACCATAAAAAAAATTTAATGGATTTTTTTTTCTTATGGAATTCGTATATTTGACCTAAAATAAGCTAATTTTGTGAATATCAGATGTTTCTGTAGTGTAGCAAATTTTTGGGACTGAAAGGGTTAAAGGTGTTTCAGGTATTTCGAGTATATACCTTAGAGCACCATTTACCTTAGATATATTGTCAAAAATTTATCCGAATGCAATGTAACAAAAACTTTAGTTGAAAAGTTTTCGGGGTTGCTTATCATCTCTAAGATATCAAAACAAAGACAATAGATCAAACAAGAAGTTCTAAAATAACTAAAATAGCCTACTTTCCTGTTACTTAAATACTTACTAAAATTCTTATCTTGGAAAAACTAGGTTCGTTACAGTAAGTGACATCAACAACAGTTTCTACATTAAATTTATATACCTTAGAACAAATTTTACTAAACACAGCATCCAGTTATAATTTCAACTTCTTAAAGCCAGATCAATTATTTTCATTCATTTTCTATCGCCAATAAAATAAATATTACTTATCGCCCGCATGATTTATTTGCAGTTATACATAAATATTTAATTATTCGTGAACAAAAACCATAAAACTACTCCAAAATGCACTTAAAATAGGAAATGTAAATTAACAAGTAGGTTTGTACCAGGATCTGTCACTCAACCCGCTTCCACACAACAGTTGTGTTTAACAGGTAAAAAGGCGCCAAACACAGCATTAATTCTATATTAAACATTTACCCGCTAAATTCGTCTACTTTCATTTATTTTATTTTGTAAATTAAATAATTTTTACTTAAATAGTTTGCAAAAATTTATATTTCAAAGAATAAATAGGTAATTGCTCTTGCTTTAAAAAAAGAATTAATACATTTCATATCAACATACAAAGAATCTTGTAGTGAAATATATTTGAAGTTATTTTAAACTGTAGCCTACGCCCTCCCTTCTAGAGGGCGCATTTGCATTCCATTCCATTCCATTTTAAACTGATCGATGTCGCAAAAATAAATTTATTGTAATGTTTTGGCAAAGAGAATTAAAGTTTCTCGCGCAATTGTTGCGATGGCAATAGTGATTTAATTCTAATAAAAATTGATTCCTATGCTTTTTAAATGAGCAATAAATATTGAAGTTTTTTTTAAAATAATTAAAATACTTAGAATTGGAATTCTTTTCTGAAATTTCAATGTATTATCATTTCGATGCGCTGAATTTTTTGACGTATCTCACTACACTGTAAAAAAATTTCCTTAACTTTCCGTATATATACAGGGTGTCCTAAAAGTTCCCGTACTGACGATTCGTGAATTTTTTACACGCAAAACAACAAACTTTAAAACATTGTTTTTATGTTAATGGTGTAAAGCATTTTTAACAAAACGTAGGAAAAAATTTGGAACTAACATTTATATTAAATGATCAAATTGTCCACCCCTTCCATCGAAGCTCACCTGAAGGCGTTTTGCGCGTATTTTTAGAAACGCGTTTTAAGATGCTGGGAATGACTTCTTGTATCCTTAGGATGATGGCATTTTTCAGATACTCTATTAATTGTGGATTATCTTCATAAAATGTGTTCCTTAAATATTCCCAAAGAAAAAAAGTCAGGTATATTCAAATTAGGGGAACGAGGTGGCCCAAGATTTCTTGAGAAGAGTCGATCGCTACAAAATTGTTGAAGCATGTCCATGGTTTCATTACTTGTATGGCATGTTGCACCGCCTTGTTGGAACCAAGAATCTCATTCATTCACTTTTAATAATGCAACAAATTGTTGGATAAGTTCTGTGTACACAGTTCCATCAACAGGTGACTCGAAAAACCGATTGCAATATCCTTCGGTGAGTTTCTTGCACAAAATCTGGTGTAACAATTTTCGGTCTGCCACTTCTGTGTTAATCTTCCACCGAATCTGATGACGCACGAAATCTCTGGACGAGTATATATACAGTATCTGTACTCTGTATAACATCAACTGAATATTTATGTCGCCAAAATTCTTTACATCTTTCATTATGATTTACATCCAAAATGAGCCTCAAACAGCGCAATTCTCTGAATGCGTGAAAAATCATGTTGCAATTAAGAACAAAATGACATGGAATTTAATTACAGAACAACTTGAGCACGAAAAAAGCCAAGAGATAAAAACAAAAGATTTGACGAAGTAATAAGCAGACGATAAAATTCAATATTTGACAAATTAAACACGGAAAATGATTTTTTAAAGTTGGAGTACGGGAACTTTTAGGACACCCTGTACCATGAACTTTCCTGGCTTTTTCAAGTATACATCGTTTCGTGATAAGTTCCTGGGATTTTCAAGTTTTCCTTTTCAAATCTGGCAACGTTTGCTATGAACCACCGCCTCGCTCAAAATCAGTTGTTTTGTAACGTTTTTGGTATAACTAAGTTCATGAAAGGCCCGTCCGTGGCCGAGTGGTTAAGGCATCCGCCTCAGGATTCAGCCATCTCAAGAGTGCGGGGATTCGAATCCCACCTACTACCAGCCGTCCCATAAATCGGATATCTGTACTGGGAAAGAGTAAAAAATCCAATTCGTGACGGATGGGCCCGAGTACACGGAGACAGACGTGCTCGTTTAATTTGAAGTCCAAAGTCCCGACGGCGTCAGTGTACGATGTCGCTCGAAGTTCCATTGGTTTAGTTTCCAGAACGGTATAAGTATTTTCTAGAAAGGTTCCTGGTATTTTCCAGAAAGGTTCCAGTTATTTTCCAGAAAGGTTCCAGGTATTTTCCAGAGAAGTTACTGGCTCTAAGTGGGATTGTTTCTATATTTTTGGGGAAGGTTACTGATATATTCCAGGAACATTTGTAGTTTGCAACAGCGATGACTTGTTATTGAATTTCAATGCTAATTCAATGGGAAATTCGTCGACAAATAGTAGATTTATGTCCGTCCGATCGTACAGACAGACGGACAAAAAGTATGAAAGTTAGGTGTCTGAGGTTATACCTTCCTAGTAAAAAAAAGAATTTTTAAGATCGGATTGATTGAACCGATTTTGGAAGGGGGGGTACGGACGGGAAGACAGACAGAAGGACGGACGGACATCGACTGCATGTCAATACCTACTTTTTCATTTTTTTAATACTTCGAATTTAAAAAAAAGTAGGCTAAAAATATAGTCAATACAGCCTTTCCTTTATTGAAATAATAAAAGAAATTACTGACAGTTTTACTGTAGTAAATATCTTTGTAAAAGTAATATTGTTAACTCATTAATGATATTTGTTAAGAAACTTTTCCGCTCAAAAATAAGTTATCAAAAAAATAAAATTAAATTAATGTGATCATAAAAATATACATTGATAAAAAAAATTAATGCTTTAAAAAAAATATGTTCAGTACTTTTATTTTGAAAAATTGAACATTAAGTGGGTATGATATTGGAAGAACGAGGCAACTTTGAAACCAGATCTAGCACAATCTTAGTCAATATTCGCACTGTTCTTCGCATTTTCTAATGAAGGACCTGCGTGTACACCATTCGGATGTAACACCAGCCTTTAACCATTCATTCAAAGCATGTATAACGCCGAAAAATTAAATGCACTTCAAAGACAACTGCTTAAAATACAAATACTTTTTATTTCCAAAGTTTCTACTTACTACGATTTTCTAAAAGTTTTGAAGGAAAACATTGCATTTGTGATGTGTGCTACACTGCTCAAAACAATTAGGGAGCACTTTTTAATTCCAACTTTAACTTCACTCCCAACTTTTTAACTTTTATCCTATAAATCTAAAATTTGTTAAATAGGTTCACTATGCATTCGAAATGAAATAGTAAAAAACAGGAGAAAAAAATCTTAAGTTTTTAATACTTAAATTTAAGGGGGGGGGGGGAAATGGAATAATAACTTTTTAATAAATTAAAACAATAATTATTTCAAAACTTTTTTTGTTAAAAAAATAGTTGAAATATATTTTTAAACATCTAAAAAATGCAAGCATGAAAAATTTAGGGTCAATTTATTTTCTAAAACTGTTTTAAAGTGAAATTTAATTTACCATATTTTTCATATTTTCATTAATATAAAAAAATATATTACATTCTTCAAAATACGTTATTCTTCCATCTAACAATGTATCTAACGATACATAAGTGGCGAATTTAAATTAGTCGGGGAAAAAATCACAAGCTGATGATTCCCAATGGAATCATTGGGAGCGAAAGAGTTTAAATCATGCGCTCCCCTAATTGTTTTGAGCAGTGTATTTCATTTCGAATGCATAGTGAACCTATTTAACAAATTTCAGATTTATAGGATAAAAATTTAAAAGTTGGGAGTGAAGTTAAAGTTGGATTTAAAAAGTGCTCCCCTAATTGTTTTGAGCAGTGTATTATCATTATTATTATTATTATTATCATTATTTTTTATTATCATTATTTTTTATTATCATTATTTTTTATTATCATTATTTTTTATTATCATTATTTTTTATTGTTATTTATTGTTATTTGTTATTGTTGTTTATTGTTGTTTATTTTTATTTATTGTTTTTGTTTATTGATTGTTGTTGTTGTTTGTTGTTGTTGTTGGTTGTTGTTGTTGGTTGTTGGTTGTTGTTGTTGTTGTTGATTGGTTGTTGTTTGGTTGGTTGTTGGTTGTTTGGTTGTTGTTGGTTGTTGGCTGTGGTTGGTTGTTGTTGTGGTTGGTTGTTGTTGGTTGTTGTTGTTGTGGTTGTTGTTGTGGTTGTTGTTGTTGTGGTTGTTGTTGTTGTTGTGGCTGTGGTTGTTGTTGTTGTGGTTGTATTTGTTGTTGTTGTTGTTGTGGTGGTGGTGGTTGTTGTTGTTGTTGTTGTTGTGGCTGTGGTTGTTGTTGTTGTGGTTGTATTTGTTGTTGTTGTGGTGGTGGTGGTTGTTGCTGTTGTTGTTGTGGTGGTGGTGGTGGTGGTGGTGGTTGTGGTGGTGGTGGTTGTGGTGGTGGTGGTTGTGATGGTGGTTGTTGTTGTGGTTGTTGTTGTGGTAGTTGTTGCTGTTGTTGTTGTTATTATTTTGGCAATCTGCGTCATTTCAATAGTTTTTCACCATAGAAATTTAACAATTTAAAAAAAAGTAGAGTTGTCTAACACTAAAAGATTTTCAATTACTACTAATTAAAATAATGCGCATTTAAAGACAATTCAGGTTTTTCGCATATAAACGAATAAAGCATTTTAAATAAATTTTAAGTTCCAAAAAAATTCTATGGCAGCAGCCCTTTCCACATACGCAATTTTCTCGAAAACCTTATTATGACGTCTGTTAAGTAATGGAAAATTATGTACCATGTTTGCAGTCGCTAGTTTTTTGCGTTTTTCCGCAATTCCTTTCAAACCCAAAAAGTTAGGTAACAGTTATGGGTTTATTCGCTGAAAATAAAATAGGCACGCCTATGGTGGCGTCATAGTTACATCGCACATTTTCTTCTATCCAACAAACAAACAATGCTCCAATTTGTTTATGTGTCTCAACAAGTAAGGGGTCTTTCCTGGGTTTTTTGTTTAATTCTATATATTTGTAATTTTCAACTTCGATTGATTATTTTCAAAGTAAAATCTACTTAAGTCAGAAATGAATGAATTTTGTCATTTCTCAAATATTTTTAAGGAAAAATATCTCTCTCACTTTATCTTCTTTGTTTAATACTTTCTTATTTTATATTAGATTCTTGACATCAACCCATATGTGAAGCTATAAAATCATCCATAAAATAGAAAATGTAACATTAAAAATCATAACGTATGGTAGAAAAATATAAATTTGGTACAAAAATGTTAAGATACGATCAATATTCACATTTTCTATTCAATCATCCATACAATTAAAAAAAAATATGACACCAAAAATCATAACGTATGAGAAGAAAATTTGTAAATTTGATTATGCATATCTTTTTGATACATGTATATATTTTCTAGTCAGTTTGAAATTTCGCTATAGTAATAATAATTACCATTTCAAAGTAAAAGAACTAAATACAATTTCTTCAAATCATTAATTATTTTTCTATACATGTATATTTCCATTATTATATTACTTTTGTTTAGAATTTTTTTATGAATATTTATTAATGAGCACCAATATTTATTTTTTTAAACGAAAACTGTGGCAGTAAAAGTTTTCTGATTTTTTAAAAATATATTTGAATAAAGTAAACTAAGTATTGTTTATATTTTTTAATCTATTTTCTTTCTTTCAGTGCGATGTGAACACGAATCCATCATACCATTAATTTTTGTTCATCTTCCGTGGGCTAAAGCGGTTGAAAGCCATTTAAAGCTTGCACGCATATTTTGATTAAATAAAAAATAATTGTTCTCGATAAACCAGATTGCGATATTTAGTCACCAATAACGGTTTACATTTACATCCTCGACCAATAACTAAACTCATTACATATACGAAAGAATGTTCAATCTATAAGGTTTGCTATAAATGGAAATACTGTTTAGACTGATAACAAAAATGTGGTGGCAAATTCAAATTTTATGAGTGTGCCCAATTTATAGTACAACAAGAATGAAAAAAAATCTATCCAGACGTTAATGAAACTGAACACGTGTGGTTCAATGTATTAGCAACCTCTTCCAAAGGAAATCATTGATATATTTTTCATTTGTTTGTTCACATTAAAAAAAGTTATGTATGGATTCTTGTAAAAAGGACGTGAGTCGTCGAAGTCAAAGTAGTAGCTTACGTCCCAACAAAAACTAATTCATATTAATCCAATAACGATTTGTGAATACCATTCCCCCCTTCTTTAAAAAAAAAACCTAAATTTTTGTTATAGCAATCAGTTTTTCGTGTCACTTAATTTGCTTCCGACATAAACTTTTCGGTACGTTGGTCATCTTCTTATAATTTATTTATTTAGAAAAGCAATTTAAAAGCTTATTTTTGCATGGCAAACTTTCTTACCAATATTCGATAATGACTAAACATTACATATATTTAACGGATGTTTAAAGACATTTAATGCCTGCAGACAAATTTTTGAATAGATATACATTGCTTGAAAAATAGATCAATTAATAATCCTATTCCAGTACGCAATCATTCAAAAACAAGTTTTCAACCATTAATAACTTCTAACAATAACAGAAGTCATTACATCAGCGGAGCAATGTCTCTTCTTTCGAAATTGCTAAAAGAGGTGACTTTATCTTTCACATGGTTATCGAAGTTACAAAGATGTTCTCCTAACACTGATGCAGCTTCCGATTTTGTTTTTTTACTGCCAAACCATGTTTTTCAATTTTCTTACCATGCAATTGCTTCTTCTGATACAGACCTAGCTCTCACGCATCTACACTACTTGCTCTAATTCTCATGTGGATAAAGAGTATTTGTTCTTAGCATTTCATCTAAAATTCATTTGGAGTAATCAAAGGATACAAAGAAAACTCACTATAATGCAAAGTAAATGATTTTTTTTTTGCTTCATCGTCAAAAATTTTGAAAATATTTTCACAGCAAAAGCAAAATTATTCTTTGGGAGAACTGTTGCATTTTCTCTATAGTCCTCTGCTTTCTAGCAATTTATTCAAATATCAATAAAAGAACTATGAAACCTTTATCCAACATAACAGTGGCCCTTTTAGACATCCTCGGTGGCCAAGAAAGGTCAATCCTAAACGAACTATTGGTTGCTCTTGGTCTCAACTACAAATTGCTCACTCCAGAAAACTTAAGATTTGGCCGCCTGATTAACGGGTCCTGGACTGGCGCAATTGGTATGGTGCACAGAGGCGAAGCAGACTTGGCATGCGGTAACATCGCGATAACAGCACAAAGAATGGAATACGTTGATTTCAGCACACCTTACAGAGGATCTCCTTTGACTTTTGCAATCGAACGGGCGCCATCCCTTGGAGCCGAGAACGCATATTTTCGTCCATTTCCTTTGTCATTGTGGATGTTCTTCTTGGGGTGTTTGATTCTTACGTCACTAACTTTGTGGGCCATTTTCAGAAGACAGTACTCCTTTGCAAGAATTGCTTACGAGCTCATAGCCCATTCTTTAGGGCAGCCTTTCGCAGTCAGGATTGGTAAGTCATCATCTGTGAAAATCCAACTCTTGCTTTGGTCTTTTTTCGCGATGATACTGTCCGCTTGCTACAAAGGAACCCTTCTGTCCTTCATGACTGTGCCAGCGCAAGGAAAAACAATTGAAACGTTCAAAGAACTTTCCGAAGCCGTCAAGAGAGGGACCCATCGGTGCTTTGTGACAAAAGGTTCGAATCAAGTACCATTCCTCCTCGATACCGAAGAGAAGTATTTGCAAGATCTCGGTGAAGCTATTGACAGGAACAAGTGGTATTTACCAATCGAATCTGACACATTCCATGTTAGAGACATCATCGACCAGGACACAGCTTTCATCTCGATCGAATCCTATCTGGAAAGTGTCTTAGATAGGTCCCAGGACATATTAATTTCCAAAGATTTTCTGACCACTTATTCTAATGCAATCGTTGTCAACCAAAACTTTTGCTGCAAAAGAAAATTGAATCGAATTATTTCTAGACTTAGGAGTGCTGGTATTATTAAGCATATAATTGAGCTTGCTCTTTTTAAGAAACATCTTAATTATGCAAAAAACCAGCAGTGGAACACTGAACCTGAGGCTATCTCGATTAACGATGTGTCTGGTATTATGGTTATATTTAGTGTTGGTCTTTCTATAGCCATTTTAGTTCTGTTAGGGGAAATAGTTTTATTTAAAATTACCAAGTATTATTAATACAGTTTTGTGTGGGGAATCATTTTTACATGAAATAAAAAAAATAACGTATTAATAGCTTAAGGATTAAGGTAGGCGAATACCCAAAATTCTAAAATTTTTACTATTACTTTAATCTTTTCCAAATTTTTCATAGCGATTTCAAATATGAATGAATAATACTATTTGGGTATTTTTTTAATTTAAATATAATTTATTTGTTTTAAACGGTATTTTTCTACTAAAAAAATAGGTTTAGGCTAACAAGTCTACCACATTGAATTTTCATCCTATTATGTGTTAAATTCTTCGTTTTGAACTGATGCATGCAATGACCCTCTAGAGTTACATACAAATTATTGGAAAAGAAGTTATTAAGAAAAATTTTATAAATTAACCACAAAAAAAAAAAAGATTTTTTTTTTCGATTAACTTACACTTGGACATTTTTTAAGAAAAAACTTATATATTTACACCAGATGTTCGAGGTTCATGGCACAGATATATATTAAAATAGCATCTGTAAAAAATTTCAGGTAAATTAATGTAAAACTTTTTTATGCTAGAAGTGGCGTAAACCCCTTTTTTAGTTGAAAAACATCGTTTAAAATAAATGAATTATATTTAAATAAAAAAAATTGCCTAAAAAGCATTGTTCATTATATTTGAAATCACTATGCCAAATTTTTAAAAGATTAAACAATATTAACAATTTTATATTTTTGGGTACTCGCCTACCTTAACATACAAGTTTTGTTTAAAATACTTAGAAATTTCTTCTAAGAGTATACAGTTGAGCAAATGGTATTAGCACTAAACATAACCATTGGATAATGGTAATGTTTAGTGTTGTTTTATATACGTAAATTTAAATACTTTTGGGAGCAATAATTTTATTTTTGCTAATTTATAAAAAAAAAGTTAGAAAACTATGAATTATTAATAAGTAATTGAAACCGAAATAAAAATCTGTGGTGTCATACTATAGAATTTTCTTTATTTGAAATTTTAATTTTTTACAAGGCTGTGTTTGTTTATCAAGTTCATATTTAATCTCGTATACAACCCCCTAAGTGGCAATTAAAAGATATTTTGTGATTTACTCAGCAAATTATGCATGAAATTTTTTAAAAATTGGTATTTCGCTTTAACTTCCTGTTCTAAATTCATTTCTTTAAAAATATTAAGGGGTTTCTATTCATATTCTTTTTACAAAATAAAATAATGATTATTTAATAATATAATAATTGTTTTAAATACCCCAATAGTGTTTACATTTTGTTTGGGTTATTATAACAACTATTAAGTAAAAATTTCGTTTCATTATCTTAATAATTTATAGAGTGGGATAGTTTTTTAGGTGCAACTTATTTAACTTTATGACCCCTAAACTTTGCACGTCTCTAACTGCATTATTAAATGCTTAAAAACTAACAAAATTTGGTATTTCGTGTTAAAATATGTCATAGATGTGAAACATGGACTTTAATATGTCGTTGATTAGTTAATGATTGTACAGTAGACCTTGATTATCCATCCCTCGTTCATCCGGAACTCTCTGGTAACCGATACCGTCCTTAAGTCAACATAAAATTTTATAAAATAAGGTAATTCTCCATTGCAGAAATCTGCTTCAGCTATTCTGAAGTGAGCAATCTTCTGAGATACTGAAATCAGCAAACTTCCGTAATTAAAAAATGAATCTCCGAAAATTCTGGCATCTGAATTCTCCGATGATTTTTAAATCGGAGGGTTCCGACTTTTATGAAACCGTGAAACTGTGGTTATTTTAAGATAGAAAAACTTCGGCAACTCAAAAGAGTAGGGGCAAGTTTCTGGCAATCCTAAAATAAAAAATAAAAATCTTGGAATCGTCTAAAATCGTTAGACTACAAGTGATATATCTACAATAATATAAAAAGGCCGAATTGGTGGCTCAATCGTTAGGACGCTAGCCTTTGGAGCTGCTGGGGTCGGGTTCGAATCCCGTTCAGGCATATCTGCTGGGGTCGGGTTCGAATCCCGTTCAGGCATGGATATTTGTGACCGTCAATAAATGCTGTTATTTGTCTATGTGTTATTCCTTTCTTTGTGACTGTAAAAAATTCTTTCTGTGTCTGTCCCACTTGACGAAAGCTTATAAGCGGTTCTCTGAACAAGCACACAAGCTGGATTATGTATGTACATACCATACCATACCAACATAATAAGCACTTCTTCCAGAACTCTGCTTAAATATTAAAAAAGAAAATACGAAGAATACAATTTCGAAATAACGTTGTACAACTTTTTATGGTCAGAAAGTATCAATTTAAAAAATAACTAAACATTAAAATTCAATGTTTACAACTTCAAAACCAGGTACGATTTCGGACTTTCACGAATTTGAGGTCTGAGAACTCAATTTTTTACAATTGAATGAAATTTCTCTATCATGCTGAATTTTCAATGACCCGACCAATATACCTCTGGTCCCAATTAGATGGGATAATCTAGATTCTACTGTATTTTTAGCCTACTTTTCTTTTTTTTTATTCGAAGAATTAAAAAAAAATGAAAAAGTAGGTATTGACATGCTGTCGATATCCGTCTCCCTCCGTCCGTACCCCCCTTCCAAAATCGGTTCTATCCATCCGATCTTAAAAAAAATTTTTGTTAGAAAGCTATGATCTAAGAGACCCGACTTTCATATATTTCGTCTGCCTGTCTGTACGTCCGGAAGGACAAAAATCTTCTATCTGTCGACGAATTTCCCATTAAATTAGCATTGCAATTTAATTATGAGTCGTTTAGATCACTGTTGCCAAATCAACAATGGCTTGAGAAACTTATTTGTTTCACTCGTAACTTGGCACAAATGTTCAACCTTAGATTATGATTTTTGAACTTTCAGGTTTCAAAATGTTCTATTTTTAGAGAAAATTAGAATTTTCTGAAAAAACTACAAAACTTTCGCTCAAATCCTATCATTGCTTTCCTTTCCTATTGCCATCGGCTGAAAAAATTAAATTAAACTGTTACGAAAATAATTTAATTTGAAAATGTTTATTTTATTCTGATACCATTTACCTTCAGAAACTAAATTCATTATTTTGAAAAATAATGGACATGTTTCCGGTTACGTAATTCCTCCAGTCTCCATTCCCGCATTTTATTGTGGGATTTCTGCATTGAAATCTGCTATTAAATTTAATTTCAAGATCATACCAAACAAAGGGAAAAAAATAAAAGACAATTTTGGTGCTGCCATCTATCGTGATCACGGAAAGACATAAACTTGATATTAACTGTGTTATTATGATCATTGATTAATACAAAAAGGTTGCCTCTTACGCAACCTTTAAAAAGTGCACTTACTTTATGCTATTTTAATCCTTTCAGTCCCAGGGATGCCATTTGGCATCATTATTTTTCTGATCACAACTTTACAAAAATAATAGGGCTGGCATCATTGGGATTAATAAAAATATATTTTCTAATAAAAAAAAGTGTGAAGAATCGAATGATGTGCTTTTTGATATCTAAATGGCTATAGACGATCAGAATTTTTTTTCTAAAATGATGATGCCAAATTGTCATTGGGACTAAAAGGGTTAAATCTCAAATTCAGATTATATTTTTCCTTTCAATTTAAGGATTGCTACTTTTTAAATCAAAAAAATGAATCGAATTTTTTTTGTATAAAAATTATTACAATTGATTTTATAGGGCTTAAAGTATTTTTAATTTATAATTAGGAGAAAAATTAGGTAAAATGTTATGCAAAAAAAAAATATCTGAGAATATCTTACAAGTTCTTCATTCAACATAGAGGTATTATGGTAGCATAAAATTTTATATTTATATTATATCTAAAAAATTAGAAATTAACAATTATTTGTAGTTTTTTAAAAACAGCTTTCAAATCCATCTTAATATCGTATGATATTAGTAAGAGAATCAAATGCTTTTAATTTATAAATTTTTTTAACAAATTTATAAATTATAAAAAAAGGTATTACTATGTTGTTATATTGTGTTTATTATTCCTCTTTAAAAACTAATAAAAATACCAAAAAAAGAGTTTTTCAGAACTTGTTTCCTTTCATAACATAGAAATTAAAATCATTCTTCTTCAATATAAAATTAGAAAAAGTTTTCGTGCCGTGACCAGGATTCGAACCTGGGTTATTGCGGCCACAACGCAATGTACTAACCACTATACGATCACGGCGACAACAACCTTGCACAATTTAAAATAAAATACAAAACAACAGTTTTCTCACCTAATATTTTTCAAACAATATTTTGTTAATATATTGTACTCAATTTGCTCGATATAGAAATAAATCCCCTAAAATACATAAATTAATAGATAACTGTTTCTTTTTCAAAATATAAAACACAATAGAGAAGCATTTTGTGATTAACTTTTTCGATTATAGTTTTCGAAAACTATACGATTTAATTATAATCCGAAAATTCATGAAAACTAACTGAACACCTGTTTAATATTCTTCTAATATTTGGAATAAACAGTTAGTCACATTAAGCTTTTGATTTTTTAGATTAACCTGTCTCCCAACTTGTACAAAAATTCGTTGTAACCGTGCTTGTTAATTTTGTTATTGTTTACATTTTCAATTTTCGCCATAGATTTTCATTTTTCGCCGACCATCATAAATCTTGCTTTTTGAGTTGCGGCAAATCATTCTTTTTTCCAGACCTATTTAACTTCAATTTATGGCGGCACAGCAATTATACAAGAGCTATTTACGATTATGCGAAAAATGGGGAGTCGATTCGACCAAGAAGGGTCGAGATCTCGGCGAATTCATCCGTCAGCAGGTCGGGAAAGAATTCTCTCAAGGCGGCTCCACAAACATCCAGAATCTGAAAGAATGTGAAAAGAAGCTGGAAAGTCTCAACCGCTTGGCTAATAATCACTATGGAAACAAATATCCGTGGTCCAAAGGAGTAACAGCTAGTACTCAATCTTTAGAAGAATGCAGAAAGGCTCTATCTACAGAGGGACTCCAACAAATTAACGAAAATAAGCTGCCGCTTTTGGAAAGAATTAAACTGTTCGTTAACAAACCTTAAGCTTTATGCTGTAATATAGTTTGCATATGTTCATAATGATTTATTGACTATTTTTTAAACATTTGTTCAGGATTGTTGTATTTAGTTACAGTGTGTTTAAAAAAAAAGCCTTTTTGATGAATTGATCATCTTGTTTATGTATTTCATAATAATGGAAAACAAGACATTTTACAAAGAAAAGTTGAATATTCGAATAAATTGTAGTGCTTGTTAGTTATTTGTTGTGGATTATTAAAGTTATATAACTTTGGAAAATCTTAATTTATTTATTGATATAGATCTTGTTGTTACATAGTTTCGGTTCACCTTTACTGTACGGTAACCATTGGCGCGATTTTCCGATTTGGCGATAAATAGTTTTTGGTGGCAACCTGTCTGACCTGACCGAAACGCATAATGGTTAGATAAGGTTGCCGGAAAACTTCATCGTTGTGAAGAGAGCATGACGTCAAAAGTCGCCAGAATACGGACTTCTGGCGCGATTTCGGAAAGTTCGCCAATGGTTACCGTACAGTAAATTTCTACCCATAGTTTCTGATGGTTTTATTATTAATATTTCTTGATAACAATTTGGTACCAACACAAATGAAGAGCTTAGTGGAAGAACGTGCTAAGTGACAAAAAGGTGAAAACAAGAAAGTTTTTGGTTTGCACTCAGATCGGTTGCAAACGCTACTTGTAGAGCCAAAAAAGTATACCAAATTTAAAATTTATGAAAAAGAGGAAATGTATTATCCTTGAAGAAGTTAGTTATATGTTCATTGACATAAAAATCCAATTTTTTTTCAAAAATGTCACTTAGCACGTTCTTCCACTAATCTCTTCAAATATAATGTAAGTTTTTGAACCATTGCTGTTATGTTTTTTTCTTCTTTAATACCAATTTTAAAAAGACAAAATAATGAAGTAGAATTTTTTAAAATTTAGTTATCTAAATTTAAAACGTTAACACCAAAAATTGCAGATTTTTACTACAAGTAATAATTTTTTACTTCAAATACTGTCTCCAATGAGTTGTATTAGTCCAATTAGGTGTTGATCTTGTAAGTTGGCTTTGGTTTGAAACTTTGAGACTTATGTATCTGTGTTAAAGCTCAGATGGTAATAGGTGCAAGAAAGATTTTCAAAGCAATGTAATTGCACTTTCACTTTTGATTTCATCAAAACTCTGCTGAATTTTTAAAAATTTACAGTTGGAGATAACTAAAAACCGTTTTTTTTTAACAACTTTCAATATGAGTGTCTTTCATAAGCTGATATGGTAAAAAAAAAAGAACTGTGCTAGTTAGTGTAATCGCTAGTTAGTATCATAAATTAAGGTAATAAAAACATATTTTGCTTAAGATGACATTGGTTTAAAATTTTCAGATAGTTTCGGTATTTCTATTTAAAATCAAAAGTGGCTTAAAAATCGCATTTGGCTATAAAGTACTTAAATTATTTTTATAATAAACTTATATAAATGCTAATTTTTAAAAGTAAAACTTGCATTGATGAGCACATACAACTAAAATATAAATTGGATGCAATAAACTTTATTAATTAGAAATACAGTTCTGCTCTTGTTAAAGCATACACAGTTTAAATTAGAATGGAAGGATACTTTTCAAGTAGTATTGCTTTTTTTCTTCAAAACTCATTAAAGGTTTGCTATTTTATAAACTTTTATGCATGAATTGTGTCAAATGAATTTTATAAATCAATTTTTGTTGTTGATATTTTTCTTTATTTTATTGTAAATACACTTTTAAGGTTTCTATTGCCGTGTACGGTAATGGTGACTGGTGCACGTTAAATCCGTCGTGGTCACAAAGTCTTCCAAGTTCCCATTCCAAATCAATACCACTGGGGGTTACATCAATTCTGGGGATCCTCTAGTTGGCCTCTGTCTCTAAAATTAGATGGATTCACTTAAAGATGGTAGTGCTGCCTTCTACCGCGTTGCTTCTGAACGAGGGAACTTGAGCAGAAGACCCAACAGAAACGGCGTGGTAGTAGTGCAGCCGACTATCATGTTGCTGTCGAACAAAAATGACAAATGACAGTTATTGCGCCCTCTTGAAGGGAAGGGCGTAGGTTATATAGCCCATTACCCCGCTCGCCAGAAGAGACAGTCACAAGAGACACACAAAGAAGGACGCCACAAACACATAGACAAATAACAACATTTATTGACAAACACCAACATCCATGCCTTTACCGGGATTCCAACCCGAGCCCAGCAGCTCCAAAGGCTAGTACACTAACCATTGCGCCAGTGTACTGGCTTGCTGGTTGAACAAGGAACACGTGTAGTATACTGGAATGAGGAACTCACGAAGTAGACTTGAACGGGAGAGGCGTGGTAGTGGTGCCACCCTCTGGTTCAGCCCTCCATGCCGCATGAGGAAGAAATTGACTCTTTGGCTTGGTGTAGAAGGTGGCTCCTACCGCTGCATCACTACAGAGATTTGGGGCTGGTAAAAAATGCCTCAAAGGGAGAGATGGCTTAGCTCCCAAAACCACCCTCACAAAGACTGACAAGACAAGAAGGTTTTTATTTGATTGCAAGACACTGTTTAAAAGGCCCTCGCCAGATAAGACGGTGAAAAATGCCCCCATTCCAATCGGGCTAATTTTTTTTCTGAAAATACCTCATAGTATGGACAACTTCTCAGCCAAGTTTCAGCTCAAAAATGTGACGCATTTTTGAGTAAAAAATTAAAGTTTTTTTTTCTTTTTAAATTGATTATTCCCTGAATATATTTGATAAATCCAAAAAACTACTCATGAGTTTTTAGATATTATTGAGTAGTATTCTCAGAAAAATCCGCTCATAAATCTGATCGAGCGATCATTCTTAAAAATGCATTTTTATTTTTCAAAAAAAAATTTCATGCCAAAATCGTTTGGTCACAACTTAGGATTTTGTCTCTACATATTCCTCTATTATCAATCTATAATATATATTTTTTTTCAGATTTTTAAAATTATTGGACGATAGTTTAAAAAAAATAAAATATTCTTAAAACCTGACTTTTCGCACTACTTACTCGGCAGATGGCACTCCTAACAAAGGCGGGGAAATTCAATCTGGGAGAATTTCTTTCGGACTAAAGAATTTAGCATAGATTTAGAAAGTAGCAGATCTGCCTCTAGGGGGAAAGGTGAAGCCATTTGTTAACCATTATCCCATAAGGCAGTTCGCAAGCTCTTGCACATGGCATGCCATACGCCACCAGATGGCACCATGAGATAATTCGACTAATAAAAGATATATATTCAATATTAACTAATTAAAACTTTTTACAAGTTTCGCTAGCATAATTTTATAGCTGCATGCGTATTGATAATTTCTGTAAGGCATGAGGTATATATTCACAAAAGAAGCAAGTTAAAAATGCAGTTTTTATTGTATGTAACTCTTCGGAAAAACCATTTTTGTGAATCAGTATCCCGTGATGCATTGCGAAAACGACGAAATGTGGATTCATCACGCATCATTGCGTTGTACGGGATTGCGCAATCGGTGGGCATGCTATTTCTAAATCTATGGATTTTCGAGCAAAAAAATCAGGCTTTAAGAATTATTTTTTTAAACTATCGTCCAATAATTTTAAAAATCTGAAAAAAATATATATTATAGATTGATAATAGAGGAATATGTAGAGACAAAATCCTAAGTTGTGACCAAACGATTTTGGCATGAAATTTTTTTTTGAAAAATAAAATTGCATTTTTAAGAATGATCGCTCGATCAGATTTATTAGCGGATTTTTCTGAGAATACTACTCAATGATATCTAAAAACTCATGAGTAGTTTTTTGGATTTATCAAATATATTCAGGGAATAATCAATTTAAAAAGAAAAAAAACTTTAATTTTTTACTCAAAAATGCGTCCTATTTTTGAGCTGAAACTTGGCTGAGAAGTTGTCCATACTATGAGGTATTTTCAGAAAAAAAATTAGCCCGATTGGAATGGGGGCATTTTTCACCGTCTTATCTGGCGAGGGCCTTTCCTGCAGTTTTTGAGAGGGCAATTTATAAAATTTAATTATTGCCTATACAATTTCCAAGTTTAATTATATAAGTTCATGTGCTTAACAATATCATACTACTTTCATATATATTTCTTCTTGTTCTTAATTGGCTTAACAGACCTTTGTGGGCCAGGGCCTTCTTCAGAATCTTCTTCCATTCTGATCTTGGATTGGAAGACGACCTCCACTTTTGTACTTTTATTGTTCTAAAATCTTTGTCAACACAGTTAATCCATCGAGGTTTGTGCCTCCCTCTTGCCTTGGTGCCAATTGGTTTATAGTCTAAGACTCTTGATGTTTAAGACTCACGGTACAATCTGCACAGATGTCCAGCAAATTTCATGTGGGTGACTTTTATGTAGTTGATGATATCTGCCTCCCTATATATTATCTTATACAGTTCACTATTATACCTGTGCCTCCATATACCATTGATGTTCACTGCACCCATAATTTTCCTCCAAACCTTTCTTTCAAAGATAGCCACTCTATTATCATGCGATTTTTGTCATGGTCCATGTTTCTGAGCCAAGCACTGGTCTTATTTTGTTTTTATAGAGCACAATATATATTTTTATATATTGTGATATTTATTTATATCTACATATTGCACAATGTAATATTTAAATATTTATTCATATGTATTTACTTTTTGAAATTCATGTCCAAGGTGTAGTTGCTAAATTTTAAGGCTTTTTGTAGTCAACAGACCCTGAGCTTTTTAGTTTATTGAGATTAAATAACTATAATATTTAAATATATTTTTATTATAAAAAAAACATACCTTAATACTTCCTTTGCAACAACTCTTCATGTAATGCTCTTATATAATTTTTGGGGCCATTTTTTTGTAAGCTTTGGTAATTAACCCTTTCATCCCGGACTGGGCGAGGTTGACCCAACCTTTCATCCCTTGATTGGGTAGATAAAATGGGTACCAAGCATGCCTGGGAACTAAACACTGGTGGTTTCGCGTCAGGCTGATCATCTTACCGGGACATGTGCCTAGCACCCCAGAGCCCTAGGTCACGAAAACTGAAATGGGCACGGCAGGCCTTGGAACAGTTAGGGGCTTTTTTAGGGAAGTTTAGTTTTTTTTTTTAATTAACCCTTTCAGTCTCAGTGACAATTTGGCATCATCATTAAAAAAAAAATCTGATCGTCTATAGCCATTTATAATATTAAAAAGCACATCAATCGATTCTTAAAATTTTTTTCCATTGAGAAAATATTTTTTATTAATCCCAATAGATGTCCGCCTTATGATTTTTTCAAAATTATGATCAGAAACATGATGATGCCAAACGGCATCACTGGTACTGAAAGGG
The DNA here is from genome assembly GCA_023701765.1 of Hylyphantes graminicola. Classification (NCBI taxonomy): domain Eukaryota; kingdom Metazoa; phylum Arthropoda; class Arachnida; order Araneae; family Linyphiidae; genus Hylyphantes; species Hylyphantes graminicola. The sequence goes on from CM043115.1 coordinate 13,553,216, forward strand.
TAAAATCAAAAATTTCAAACTTGAGGTGCGTGTTACTATTCTTGCAAACAGTTCCCATCTATTTCAGGTTATTTTAGCAGACAACATCGCATGAATTATTCTTAATCATATGATAACTATACTAATAACGGCTTTCCTATAAAAATATTAAATTCCCAAGAAATAGTCCTCATATACATTAAATCACTTTTTCCCCCATCTTAATCGCTAACATTTGCTTTGTGTGTGATTTTAAATGTTACTAGCCTTATGTACCCGGCGCTGCACGGGTGTACCCTTATTAAGGAACCAAAAGTACTTTACACAGTTATCGGTATAGTGCAGTGTGCTAGAGAATTTTATTTATAATTTCGAAAGAGAAAGATATTTTTGAAACGTTGCGTTTCGCGTTAAGTTTATGAGATCTACTTAAAAAAAAATAAGAGTTTTCGAATAAAGAAACGCATAAACTAAAGCGCGGAATAACTTCTCCGTTCCATTCTGGATATTTTCAAATTTCCTAGTATCTCGTTTCGTGGTTCAGACCGAGATACATTTCTAATAGACACACTACACAGTCAGGTATAAACAGAATAGATATGTTAGGTGCTTATAATTTAAAATAATTGCATTGGCGTGGGAACTTTTATACTGTTTCAAAGCGGCGGTTTAAAGCGTAGTGTCCCATAAACATATGTGTTTTGTAATCGTCATGGGTCATGGCGATCATACAATCCGTTTTTACAGGAAAAGGAAGCCATGTAATATGACTTATTAGTACTGATTCAATAGACTGGATAAACTACTGGATTGGTTTAATAAACTGTCTAATAACTGATCATAGAGCATTCCACTGGGCACAAATTGCGAAAGTGGGATACATAAGTATATGTTGCTCATAAATGTTTCACTTATTTAATTTTATTTTGTTTAACCTTATTTAAAAAAAACTAATTCATGTTAAAATAGTTATTTTATTATTCAAAATATTACTTTAATTCAAAATAAATAAGATTTTGCAGTAAAATTAATCGATACATTTATTGATTATCGTAAAATTAATCGAAATTGTGCCTTTCACAGATTCTGAAAGAAATCTTGAATGGGGAATTTTGTAGTACGATTATCTCATCTCCTAAAATTTCTGAATGACCGACTGACTACCTGTGGTTCTGTCAAACATATTGATGTTCCGATTTAGTGTAGTAGTTTTCATAAGAATAGATCTGTTGCTCTTCCATTCAATCTAGAGTGATAGTTATTTAAAAGCAGATACCGTAAGTTTATGAAAGTCTGGCGAAAAGATAAACAGCGCCCAGAATATGGGCATAGAATTCTGTCTCGGGTTAGGAGATCTAGCAATAAAATTGTTGAAAATAAAAATATGCCTCTTGCACTGATCTCAGATCCCTGGCAACGTATGCAAATTCAAGATGCCGAATCTGGAGTCGAGGTATGAATAAATAATAACATAAAATAAATTCTTAATTTTCCTTATAGCACATTTTTTTTTAAAACAAGAGCCATAAGTTAATAAAACAAAAACAAAAGTTTGTTATTTGTAGTTTAAATTTTGATCATACTCTTGTGAATTTTGACTAAAATGTGTGGTAAATCATAGGATTTAATTATCATTAATATGATACGCACTCCATATGTGGTATATTTCAACTCTGGGGAAAATATATGATCATGTTATCTTACTAAATATTCAGGGCGCATTTTTATGAAACACTATCATTATTAATTTAACCCAAAATACCTAGTCTTTTGTTATTTATAATTATATGTCCTAAAGAAATGCATTTGCTTGTATGAGCTGTCACATGGCAACTTTTTTTTTAACATACATTTCTTAAAAATTCGAGTTCATTCCATTTTCTATGAGTTATTGATCTATATGTTTAATATATATATATATTATTATTGCTGAGGTGCCAACAATGATGGGTGTTTTAACAGAGAGATCTGCAATGTATTTTCTACCCCCTTTTATTCCTATTATTGCATGTGGAGGGTGTGATTGTGAAACTTGCTTTCTCCAAAGTATAACTAAAATATAGGGTCAGGTTCCTGTATTCTCGACTTTTGATGATCATAAATTCAATGGGGCGATGTCGCTTCAGAAATGGTCTGGGATCTATAAGAATGCAAAAGTTTCGCAACTACATCCTTCATGTGTTGTGTAACTATAAAACATACGTATTTGTTTGGTAATATCAGGTTGCATAAACTCATATCTTGGTGAGAAAGTGTAGATAACACAATAAAGTGGTGGTAAAGGGATTGAAAATTGTGAAACAAATATAAGATCCAAGACAGCAATAGACTCCCAAGACATAAGTATTTGGTTAACCTAAAGAACTGTAGTCGGCAATTTTGTGCCTGATCTGTTAACCCAGAAAAATTGGTATTATTGCAACCTTTGGCAAAATTAGCATAGAATTGTGAAATTTTTTCTACCAATATTTTATTAATTATTATATGCTTAACGATTTTAAATAATATTTACTTTTTTAAAATCAATTCTTCGTTGTTTTAACGTTCCATGTTTTTTCTAAATATGGTCTGCAATTTATTGAATTCTTCCTGGAACGCAAAAGTTTATTTTCTTTTTCGGCCATTTTGTTTGTTGTCATTTCGACTTGGCGAGATTTTTGAAAATTAGCCAAATCCGGCCACGATTCTTTAGGTTAACCAAATTTTCTTCTTGAATCATAAAAAATAATCTGTTATACATAACAGCCAATCTTAAAGGCATTTAAGTGCCACGTAATGTAAACACAAAAAGTAAATAGTTTTTTTTTTTTGAACAAAATTTGACCACCTTCCTCCTTATACTTGTCAGCAGGGCCTAATCTACCATCAGCCCCAGGTTAGTGGCCCCAAAATTTTAGTTTCAATTATGCTAAATGCTGTAAATCCCCAAATTTTTGGTTAATTACTATATTTTTCAGAGACTAAATTATTTTAAGCTTAACTTTTAATCAGACATTGAGGGCTGGGGAGCCCAGTCAGTTTTACATTCCCCTAGCATGGGAAAGGTCCCAGGTTCGGGTCTGGGAATTACCAAAATAACTGGCAACCTATAAACGGCCCATGCAGCCAAAAATGTCCGACAAGTAATAGTCCAGTGTGGGGGGAGTGCACCTTAAATATCCTTCAAAGTCCTAATGCTGTGTACAATGCGGTTGCATCGGATGCCTACTCAGGTGCCGGCTCGTCTTTTGACTGTGGTTCTAAAATACGTCGCCAATAGCCCTCCTGTAGCTTTAGTGCGACGATAATTCAAACTAAACAAAACAAGAGACCAATTTGTTTTAGCTTGACTTTTAGTTAGACATTGACCAAACAAATGTAAATGGTTTTAATGTTATAAAAGAAAGCCGGTAAAATAAACAAAAAGTGAGCTTCATGGGCCAACTAGCGCCATTTTTACAGGGAATCATACACAACATTTTCTGTAAAGGCCTCCAAAATTTATTGTGCCTGTAGTCTGAAGTTTTCTAGATCAAGCCCTGCTTGTCAGGATAAAACGAATTATGATTATTTAAAAGCACAATATAAAATGTGATGCTTGTTCACTTGCCAATCAGGAAGTCCTAGGTTTTTCTAATCCACATCTGAATTCAAATTAAAGTTCCAGTATATCTCAAAATTCCAGTAACCTTTTTGTTCAGGGTTTGTACAGTTCTCAAAATTTCTTCAAAATTACCTTTAAAAAAATTGGCTGTACATTTTACATATTTTAACTTGAAACCTCTCAAATTCTTATATTTTTAACCTCAATTAAACTTAATAACTTAAATTACCTTTTTCACCTATCATTAATATCACCTAGTACTTTAACATCCCAACCCCACCCTGTCGGCGACAAACAGTCGCCTAAATCAATGGTTCCCACAGAATCTGTTTAGTCATCACATTTTAAACTTGAACCTTTCAAACTTTCTCATAAAAATCCGAGTCTCTGATTGGTTGGTGGAAGAGCTTCGACATCCTTCGCCATTTTTGTAATTAATTCCATCCCCATCTATCGTCGACTTCAGACGACCAATTTACCAATGTCTAGCGGCTAAATTTAAAAGACTAAATTTTATCTAAGTTTTCAAGTCGACTTATTTTACATATATTTTTTTAGACATTTTATACAATTATGTTATTTAATTTAACATTGTAGTTTTTGTTATTATACAATAATGCCCAATTTTAAATTTTAGTTTTACATTTTGAATGAAATCATTTTTAATTTGCTTATTGGTTTTAACTTTAAGTTGTAGTTTTAATTTGCTCCACTCCATAATCCACAGCTAGTCTATTTTATTATTTATTAAAATTAGTGCCTTAATATGTAAAAGTAGTACTAGTAATTCTTGCTGAAGCATGCCGTTTAGTTATTTTTAATATGAATGTTGCTTGTGTACTGTTTCAGTTGTTTGTGAGTAACCAGAATTCGGAAATTAGCGGGCCAGTGTCAGTTGATGAAAAAAATTATGTAAGCTATTGTGCATGTTACACATGAAGATTTTGATTTTTTCCCCTCTTTATAAAACAAGTTTTGATTTTTTCACCCTCTTTTTAAAGCAAGTTTTGAATTTTTTCCCCTCTTTTTAAAACAAGTTTTGAATTTTTTCATGTGTTGTAAATTATCCTTTTTTAAAAAATAATTATTTCAACATGCATTTTTTGAGTATTTTTAATTGGTTTCACTTTTAACGCTTACTTTATGTATTTTTTTTTAAAAGTTAATTCAATGTATCCAATGATATTTTCACTTTTTGCTTACTATTATTATGTAATTTTACTTTCTCCATAACTTCAAATAAATTTTTATGTGAGCATTTTTTCAGCTTTATTGTAATTTTTCGTGCTTTAGCCTGTTGTCTTTTTTGGGGTTGCTTATTTTTCACTATTTTCATGAAGCAAACTTATTTTTAAGCTTTTGATCTCTTCTATTTATCATTTTCACTATGGTTACTTACACTGAATGCTAAAAAATGCCAAAATTAATGGATATTGGATAGTTAAGAAATAACTTGGTGCTGTTTATTGATTTACTGTTTTATCTTTATCTATTATAGCATGTTTATGCCTTTAATTCAATTAGTCAATTACAATTTTAAGTTTCTGCCAAATATCCTTGGTTAAGTTTGGTTTTATGCTAGATTTTTTTTGTTTGTAACTCCAGCTCTATTTTAGATCGTTAACATTTTGTGTTAGAGAAGTAATGCATTGTTATTGGATGCTGAACACCGAGAAAGACTTCACGACAAAAAAGTTATTAAAAGTTAGGTATGTCAGGATAGGTAATTTGCATGGGAAACTGACCTGTTACTTTGAGAGTGTCTTCAACATTAATTATCTTTTCATGTTCAAATAATTAACCATTCTTCGTATTATCGTTAAGCTCATAGTTTCCTTGCACAGAAGCCACGACCATGGGTGGAGCTATAAAACGGGCGAAGCAATCAGATAAAGAGAAAATTTCGGCCATATTATTTTGTCTTCATATGATTGTTCTGCACGTTTTATAGCTCCGCCCATGGTCATCTGTGCAAAAGGAAACTATAAGTTTAACTATAGAACTTCATAAATATTATAATGATGTTTTAATAATTGCAATTCATGCCTATGGGTACAAAATCAATAAATTTAAAATGAGTTTCACCAAGCTTCTAAAAGAGCTATCTACTAATAGGATGTATTGTAAGACAACACCTTCCTTTTATTCATTCAAGCTTTCTTAAACCCATTTTTAAATATGCTTCTAATAATTTTACTTGCTTTATTTCCTGCTTGCCACTATTAACAGCCACTTTATTCCTACATTCTAAGTGTTATTTTTTTTTTAATTTTAAACTAAGCTGGTATTACAGTAGAACTTCAATTATCCAAAGTAATTGGGACTGCATTCGAATAATTGGAGGTTAATCGGAAGAAAAGATATAATCAATCAATGACCTTTTTTTTAAAAGACAGATGAGTACCCAATATAAAAGCAGGTACAGTTAGTACACAAGTTTATTTGCTAATTGTAAGTTAAACTTTTATTCCTGGCTTATCTGTTGCTGTTTGTCTGTTGGATGCCATGCCAAAAATGTACTGGCAATGCCAAAAAAATTACTAGGCATGACATCCAACAAAGATGAACTGTGACAGACCTGAAATTTGGCTAATCAGCTACGCTATAAATAATTGGAGTTCTACTGTGCTACTTTATTGTGTGTTTATTTCTTTACTATGTTGTCATTTTTTTAATGTTCTACTTATGTACTAGACTCCCCAGGCCGAGTCAATGGCAGCAGAAGAAACTATGGAGGAAGTGCCACAGGTTGGTTATTAAGGTTTGAATGTTTCATTCAGACAATTTCATTGATGAACGAAACAATGTTTACACACTTTCATTGATAACATGGTAATGATAACCTATCTATTTATATCTTTGTGCTGAATCAGAGCCTCATTCACAGATAAGGCAAAATGATTTCCATACCAATTCACAATATCCCCTGCAGAGGGAAACCTTCTTAAAACTTGAGTTTAAAAAATGGTATTTTATTTGTTGTATGGCTTCTCAGATAATTCATTGTCATTTTAATAGCTTTACTACTTATTTAAAATTGTTTATTGTCTTTTATTAGCAATGAAATCTCTTATGTAATTTAATGAGCTAGGAATTGGCTGATTATTTTTTATTTGCTATAAACATTGGCCCATTTCAGACTTGAGTACTGAGGCCTAAGTTTACATATGGTGACCTCATGTCATATGAATATAGGTGGGTTGACAAGCCCAGTCAGTAAAATGCTTGTATTGCATGAGAAAGGACCCAGTTTAAGGTCCTGGGAATCACCAAAATAATTACCAGCCTATAAATGGTGTGTGCAGCCTAAAAGTCCGAATAACGCCCCCTGTAGAGGGAGTGGACATTGAATCTGCTCCAAAATCTTGATGCTGCTTACCATGTTGCTCTTATTGCATTTTGCACTCATTCCTGTGTTTACTGTTTCATCTTGTCACTTGACTTTGGTTCCAAGTTTAGATACCCGTCTCCAATAATCTTTATATAGGTAGCTCTTGTGCGGCGATAATTCAACCTAATTCTATGAATGTAAAGTTGGAACCAGCCCTAGCTGGAGCCCTTTCTTAAAGTAAAAAAAAGTTTAGACAAATGTGGGATAAATAACCCTGTCAACCCGAAAACCATCCTGAAATTGAAACCTTCCCTTACCAAAACATCCACTAATTGTATAGAGTTGGCCCATGGTAAAAATATGTTGTATTGGCTACATATCACTCTTGCTGAAAGGGTTTTACAATTGGCTAAGCACCTAATTTCGCTGAATAAATGCAAAATGCCTCACAAATGAAGAATTCCAAGGAAAGGCCAAGACAATAATTAAATCTGTATTTTTTTATTATCTAACAAATATTTGTAATGAAAAATGTTTTTATTGTGCATTTTAAAGTTCTTGATGATTTCAAAGACCAATTCCTATTTCCTCACAAACTCTACACTTGAGTAAATTGCCACAACCTCAGGGAGTTGGTTTGAAGGTTCTTTAGCCAATTATCATTGGCTGCCAATTTGTCATATACCTTTTTCCTCTTACCATACATTAATCTAGTCTTTGCCAAGCCTTAGTAGGTTATATGATAATGATATTCATTATCTATTGCATCACCACCATTGGAACTATAAGTTATGTCATGTTAGATAAAGTTGAATGACTTCTTTAGATATTGTTGTGGGAAAAGCACTTTTTGCATAACCAATCGATTGATGTAGCTTAACTGTCAGAAATTTTTTATTGTTTTTTGCTTTAAAATTTCTATTGCGTTATGGAAGTAGTATGCATATTTTAAAGTGTTCTAAATTGTTTTTTCTTAAAGAATTTATTTATGGACCCATTTCTTTTAAAAATGGGGTTTGATGTTAAATTAATCTAATAATTACTTGTGTGAAATGCTTTTAAACTAGATTAATTTGTTTAAAAAACTTTGTAGCAGCAAACTGAAGACATGGATACGAATGAAGTCGTGGAGGGTCTGCACGAAATAGAGCTGACCAACATAACAAAAGATGGATATCCAAAAGGTGCTCCTGATCAGTTTAAGCTATTACAAGTGCTTGGTCAGGGATCCTTTGGAAAGGTAATTTCTATTTTGATATTATTCAGTAATATTAAGGATACTGGATAATAAGGATTCTAGAATACAAAAAGTCTAAAATAAATATTGAAAGCTATTACATTTTAGAATCTTCTCAGAAGCCTTAAAATTTCAAAAATAGCCCTTGTGTTGATCTAGTGCAACAATATTTCTAACCTAACTTAAAAGGTCAAATGTAAGGAATATTGATGTGACGATCCATTAATAAATTGAATACTTGCCGTTTTATATCACAAACAAGTATTTATAATTTACCAACCTGATGTTTAATACAGTTCTGATAAATATTGAAGTAACTTGAAAAAATAAAAACCCTTCAAAATATTCCACTTTCAACCCTTAAAATGTTGATAATTTTTTAAAGCAATATTATTTTCTTAGGGGCCTAAAAAGAATTTAAATATAAAATTCAATGTGCAACAGTGGTAGAACTTTTATATACAAAAGTGGTAGAACTTGAATATGCAAAATTGGTAGAATTTTAATATGCTAAAGTGGTAAGCCTATTTTGTGAATAATCAATATGATGAACACTGACTTGTTTAACAAATGTTTTCTTTTTTTAAAATTTAGGTGTTTTTAGTCAAGAAAGTTGTTGGTCCTGACTCGGGTAGCTTATATGCTATGAAAGTTTTGAAGAAAGCAACTTTAAAAGGTAATATTACTTATGTAATTTTTATAAAAGTCCAATTTAAATTATGCATTATGTTTATGGAGTGATTTTGTCTAAGCATTAACTTTTGCCAATACAAAATTGTAAAGTATGTATCTTCTTATTTTACCAAAAATGTTAAATTTATTACACATAACATAGTGCATTTTAAGTATTTAATTAATGATTAGTATCACAAAAACTTCAGCAGACGACAATTTATACCAATTTTAAATTTTTACCTTAAAAAAGCATGGGATAAATATTTGACAGAAATTTATTTTAATTTTGTTCTATTTTATACTTTATAATTTAATTACATTCATGTAATGGGTGAATATATTATTTTATACCTTGCGGGTATATAAAATGAAGAATTTCATTAAATAAGTGAAATAAATGTTTTTAATTAAATTTCTGACTGAATAACAACTTCGAATGGACACAGTAAAGACTGGAGAAGAATTTACAAAACAATATATATTATCTAATAAATGAAAAACAATTATCTTACTTCATTGTTGTAATTCATAGTTCGTATATACAAAACAGAAAATGTTCACTTGTGTGAAGATATTTAGCAGGACACAATTTACATTCAATTAATCCATGCACCGTATTTCAGATTTCAATAAATAGCAGCAGCAGTAAAGTCTAAATTTTGTCGATAAATATTTAGAAATTTATACTTATATTTTAAAACTAAACAATTTCCTTTCAAATGATACTTTTATAATTGTAATTTATTTTTAGTTCGAGACAGAATGAGGACAAAAATGGAAAGGGATATTCTTGCCGATATACGCCACCCATTCATTGTGAAGTTGCATTATGGTATTTTTTAAAAATCTTTCTATTAAAAACCAATAGGATATTTATCTTAGCAATTTATTTAAATATACTGTTCAATTTGAATCTTAAACAAGTATAACATGTACTGAATCGTTGCCTTTTAAAAATAGTCATTAAACTATCATAATAAATGCTTTTAAAAACATACTTTGATTTTTGTTTTCTTTTTCTACAATGCAGCTGCAGTATTGCCGATCAACCCTTTGCAGACTCAGTATATTCCCCAGAAGTGAGAGCCCATTTTCTTGTGGCACCATCTAGGCGAATCTCGCTACTAATTTTGGCGCCCTGATTACAATGAATCTGAGCTCTGTGTGGATATTAAAGTACGCCGAGATTTAATTTTGCAGAGAGAACCCAAGCCAAATAGGCTCTTCAGGGATCTTGTACATGCCATAATTATTATCATATGATATGCATGTCCAAGATTTTCCCAACCAGAACATCTGATGACTCAGTCAGGGCTCAAACCCTTTATTTTGGGCTTATGAGGCGGACACATTTAACCTCTCAGCCACTGAGCTGCTGATTTTAAAAGATAATTTTTGTTAGAAGTTTATTAGTTTGATGATTGATCGATATCTTGAAATCATCATTATCAATGATTTTTCAACAAGTAAGTATGGAAGCCTTTGTAAGTTACAGTATCTGTTGGAAAACAAATTGCTTCAAACAAATTATTATATGAACTGCAGCATTAAATAAGAACATTAATCTCTTAAGAGATAAGACTTGTGCATTGCTTATTTATTTTTGCAGCCTTCCAAACTGAAGGAAAATTGTATTTGATTCTTGACTTCCTAAAAGGAGGAGACCTTTTCACTCGGCTTAGTAAAGAAGTAAGTTTATTTTTATTCAAACACAATTTCAGCGCCAAAGTCTTGTGGCGGCATGGACAAGAACAGTTCAATTACAATCTATTTCTACATCCACCAATATTTGTATAACTTAAATTTCTGTATCTGTAACTATAACATATATGTTTAAACTCTGATGGATTTATAATAGTTGTAGCTATTTTCTGTGTGCACCTTTCCTTCACCAATTTATGTTTTTATGAGTTATCTTTAGTTTATTATGTTATTATCAACAGTAAAGTTTTAATTAAATATTAGTTATGTCTCTTTAATACAAATTACTTGCACCTGACAATGGGTGTAGTATAGTCTTTTATGCTTGTTTCTTAAAAATTCACAAGTTCCAGTGCTTTTGATTAAAAAAAATGAATAATATATAGCTTTTCTTAAATTTTTTGCTATTGTTCCAGTGCTTGTTGTTAACAAATGTATGTTACTATCAAAACATCAATATTTGTATAGTCTCTTGAAGTATTTGAGTGAACTCGAGTACATTTTCAGTTGTATAAAATATTTTGATTTAAAATACTTAAACCAAATTATTTGATATAAGTTATTTACTGCTGAACTTAGTTATTCCATTTTTAAATTGATTTATTCCATTATAAATTGAGCTATTCTGTAATAAATTTAGTTTAGTCAGTGCTGAATTCTAGCGTATTGATATTATGCATTTATTTTTACAGGTGATGTTTACTGAGGAAGATGTCAAATTCTATTTGGCAGAATTGGCACTTGCTTTGGACCATCTGCATAGTCTGGGTATCATATACAGAGACTTGAAACCTGAAAAGTATGTCATCTAATGATCCACTATATTGTTTTGGCTTTCTTTTATGGGGCTGGGAGCCTAGTTGGTTTGGCATTTGCCTAGCATGCGGAAGGTCCCAGGTTCGGGTCTGGACATCATCAAAATAACTGCCGACACATAAACGGCCCGTGCAGCCAAAAAAGTCTGACAAATAATACCCCGTGGGGAGGGAATGCATGTTAAATATCCTTCAAAGTCCTAATGTTGCATACAATGTTGCATTTAATGGTTGGTTTGGGTGTCGGCTCGTCACTTGACTGTGGTTCTAAAATACAACACCCATTGCCAATAGCCCCTGTGTACAGGGTTCCCACGGGTCCTTGAAAGTCCTTAAGAAGTCCTTGAATCTGATTTCCAATTTCAAGGACCCTTTTATACTCCTTGATTTTTAACAAAAATCATGATAAAGCTTAATTTTTATTTTCGATTTCAAGTACCCCTTAATACTCCTTAATTTTGACAAACAATCATTTAAAAGTCCTTGATTTTCTTTGTTCCAAACTTTCAAATTTCAAGAAGTCATTTCTTAAAACAGTGCCATGTCAGCACTAAATGACATGCACTTTGGCTTTTTACAAAACGATTCTTACTAACTAGTTATATTTTTGGAAAATCCTTCTATATTTTCCACTGATATGGTTGCCAAAACACCTGGCGTTAGCGATATTTCCAACACTATTTTAATGTAAAAATTGCAGACTCAGTTTTTGACTCGATTCTTTGTTATGGATGCATCTTTTGTCGCCTTGAAACATCTGTTTTTAAATTTACGATTTACCATTTCATAACTTAGTTACTCTTACGTAGTAATCTTAACTTCTTCTTTACGGTTATTTAATGCATAATTTCTTAAAAATGCATTTCTATAAAAATTATAAAAAACACTGAATTCTTCAGTGTTTTTTATAATTTTTATGCTAGACCAATATGTAGCTTTCCGTTTAGTTGAAAAAAATTAGCCATCGAACTTGCAATCAAACCATCAAACTTGCTTGGCAATAGCTGCTGATGTTAACTTAGAAGGGAAAAAAACCTTGGACCCTACAACTTTGATCAAAAAAGGACACTAACTGTGATTCGTTACAAATAAGCAAAAATGTCAAGACGTGGATGTTTGGTTGACCCATCCGTCGCTGAATTAAAAAAAAATAGGGGTTTTTAACGCCTTGTAATTTTTGCTTATTTGCAGCAAAATCTAGTGTTGTCCGTTATAAGTTCGAGACTGATCAGTCAACCAAACCTCCACGTCTTGTATTCTAGTTCACGGTGTAAAGCGTACAGTGAGGTCCTTTTCTTTTTTTAAAAAAAGTTTAGGACAGATATTGGTAAATAAAATGTTTAGGTATTTTATTACTTTGACGTTTGGAAGAAGATAATGGTTGGTCTGTAACTTACGCCTGCCAAACTAAAAACCTCAAAAAATCATAAATTAAAGGATATGTAAAATAATAGTACAGGGTCATGGTTAAATCGTATATTTTGTATTCAAATGAAATATCTAAATTTAGTATTTAATTTTTTAGAAAAATTGGCAAATCGGTCGATTTTTAATATGTAAAATAATCGTTGCATATTATGATTTAGGGTACTTGAATTTTTTTAGAGTCCTTGAAAAGTCCTTAAAAACTCCTTGATTTTTATTTTGAAATAAGAGTGGGAACCCTGTGTGTAGCTCTAGTGCGACGTTAATTCAAAACTAAACTTTCTTTAATTTGTTATGTAAAATAAATATTAGATTTTGTTGCTTACTTTGGCATGTGAATTTCGGCATATTGCCTTGTACAAAGGAGATACTAGTACATCCAACTCCTCCATTTCAAAGAGCATGGGATAAATATGGGACTGAAATTATATATAGTCAAATGTCCTGGCACGGCTCACAATGTCACTTCATAGTGGCTTTGGGTGCCTGTTCAGCCTTGTCTTTAAATCATTGTACGATACTTAGCTCTAATAAGTGGAGCTCTAATAGGATATTGCCCATCTAAACCAAATCTATTTCGACAACTATCCTAAACAGATTTTAATTAACATTCTTTTATTGAGTTAGTAAATTCAATAAAATATCTTTTCTATTGCTTTTATTTTCTTTCATTTTTAAATTTAAGAGTCCATTTTCCAAATCACTTGTAAATCACCACCTGTTGTCGCAGATTAAAACTATTTTGAACAGTGCTGCAAAAAATGAACAAATGATTTTGAAGAATTCTTTCATGGATCCATTGATACACAATTCAAAAATGCAGTACACACTTTTGCTTACATATCAGTGTTTTTATGAATGTTTTTTTCAGCATTCTTTCATGGTTCCATTGATACACAATTAAAAAATGTAGTACCTACTTTTGCTTACATATCAGTGCTTTAATGAATGTTTTTTTCCAGCATTCTTCTCGATGCAGATGGTCACATAAGCCTCACCGATTTCGGCCTGTGCAAAGAAGCTTTGAGTGACCAAAAAGCTTACTCCTTTTGTGGGACCGTTGAATACATGGCACCTGAAGTTATCAACAGGAAGGGTCATACAACAGCCGCTGATTGGTGGTCATTTGGCGTACTCATGGTAAACCTTTTATTTGATTCTTAGTAGTGGAAATTGAAGCAAATTAATTTCTTCAAAATCTTTTTTCGGTTCTTTCAAATTCTTTGAAAATTAGTATCTGTCTTTTCTTCTTAAATTATAATTATTGCATATTTCATTTAAATAGTACTTAAACATTTTATTCTTGTTGCTCACTGTTTATAATTCACTATTTTCTGATTACAATGATGGTACAGTAACCTCTGGTTACATCACACATCCGGATATATCGCTGCTTCTATCATGTCTCCCCATTTCCCCCCTTTTTTTTCCGATACATATGTCCTTTTCTTTAAAAAATCGACAGGAGACAAGATAGGATACAAGTCAAGATATAGGCTAGGAAAATCAAAGCAGCTAATTTTAAATGTGTATTTTACTAGAAAATGAGTGAAATATGCATGGTACCTGGGCAATACTGCTTATTGTTTATAACAATTAATAGTAATAAGTCCTTTTTTGATTTTCGTTCCCTTTTTTTAGAGTAGTTATAGTATAGTATATTAATATGATTTACTTATATCTTTCAAATACATACTGTGCTTTAGTTTAAACACTTTGTTGAGAGCCTAAATACATTAAAAATATAATAGTTAAGTTATCAAGTGGCTCGTTATATCACGGTTTTTTGCTTGTCTTCCGAGAAGCGCCATTTAACGAGGGGTTGCTGTACTGTTGATTAATTAGTATAATTTTATCAAAGTTAAGTATACATTTGAATGTCTAATGAACATTTATTTATTTTGTTATTACTTTGTTCTTATCTATGCATTCAATATTAATATTTTTTTTATTTAGTTTGAAATGTTGACAGGGGCACTGCCCTTTCAAGGAGCAAACCGAAAAGAAACTATGATGCAGATTCTCAAGTTAGTTTTACTTCAGTTACTTAATATTTAAGTATTTAATTTTGGATCAATACACATTTTAATGTTTGACTAGTATAATTATGATGATTCGCAAATGGACTTTGAAGTAAATTCTATTAACAATTACATTTTAAATAGTATTACTCCTTTAAGCATGCTATGCAGTTTCATTTGTAATACATTTACCAACACTTCATATTGGATTATGTTGCTGATTTTATATATAGGTATAAAATTTATTTACTACTGATACTTTCTTCTAGGTAGCCCAGTAATTTTAATTTTTAATTAAAGGGTTTTGATTCTTAATCCTTAACAATAATATCTCAAATATATATGTTTGAAAACATCTTAAGATGTTGCTTAGTTTTAGTACTGGTGTAAGCACTTATATTTAAGTAGATTTAATTTTATTTCAGAGCCAAATTAGGAATGCCTCAGTTTCTTAGCCCTGAAGCTCAGAGTTTATTAAGAGCTCTGTTTAAACGAAATCCAGCCAACAGATTAGGTAAACCAATTGCTAATATTATCTAAATTTTATTGCTATTTTTTCAGTGAACCGTGCAAGTTATTTTAAATTTTGATCTTTATTATATTATTTTTTTATATTATGTTGTATGATTATTATCTATTTATTGAAGTTAGTAATATTTTAAATGTACTTTTTTTTAAACCAGTAATTGCATTTATTTTGTTTAATTTTTCCTAGCATGGAAATTTTAGAAAGTTTATTGCAAAGGAAAATTTTATTCAAATTTTTTACTATTTTGTGCACCTAACTATTTGTTTAGCAAGCTTTAATGAAGAAATCAATTGGATTCTACATCCCTTTTGATGGATGTTTTAAAATGTTAGATAAACAAATGACATTTTTTTGTATTTATCATTTGTTATTTATGTAAGCGATTAAAAACTATATAAAAATATTAAAGCAGCATTAAAAGCACTAACTTATCCGTGAGAACTAAGAATTCTATAATGCCTGACATTCCTTGCCATTTTCCTAACCCACAGCCTAGTTTCATAAGTTAGCCTAGTTTCATAAGTTAGCCTAGTTTCTAGTATGCTAGTTTCAAAAAGCTAAATAGGTTTTCTATTTATCTTTTATAAATATTTCTTTATTTCTTAATTGATGAAATAAATGTGCTGCATCATATAGAAAAACTAAATTTAACATGTGCCACCAACCAACATACAAGTTGTAATTTGTATACAAGTATGCAAGTTGTAAATTTGTATAATTGACTATTGATAGTTAATCACACGGCACTACAAACATACCTGCCCCATTTTTGTTGTATACCACATAAATAGGATAATTATATTTCAATGGTACTAGGCATAAGGTAATGATTAAGGCATATGGTATATTATTTGCCTATTATACCATATGAATAGGATAATATAACATAATTTAACTGGGCAAATCGATTCCATTTAGATATCTATACATGTTATAATATGTGCTTTTTTGTTTTCATTTAAGCATCTGGGCCGGATGGCATCGAAGAAATGAAAATTCACCCTTTCTTTGGGACAATAGATTGGGTGAAGCTGTATGGTCGGGAGACCAAACCTCCGTTCATACCTGCTGTTTCCAGATCAGACCACACAGCATATTTTGATAAAGAATTTACCACTCGAACCCCTGAAGGTACTGGAAGTTAATTGTCTAACTATTTGATTATCATTGTAACCCTTTAAGTCGCAGTGATGCCAATTGGCATCATCATGTTTCTGATCATATTTAAAAAATAATCATAGGGCTGACATCTATTGAGATTAATAACACATATGTTTTAATAGAAAAAAGTTTGAAGTATCCAATGATGTGCTTTTTGATATTATAAATGGCTATAGACGATAAGAGAAAAAAAATTCTAAAATGATGCCAAATTGACAATTGGACTGAAAGGGTTAAATTGGGGGTGAGGTAAATAATAGTTTTCCTGAATCAACATACTGAAATGATGTAGGGGAGAGTGTTGTACCTTGGGACAATTTTTACATTTTAATTTTTTTCTTCGATAATTATAGTCAAAATAAAAATTTTAAAGCAGCATTTCAACACACCAATATATTCCTCTATAATATATATTTTTAAATTGTGGCAGCTTGAAATTAAAAAATTGCCACTCATTTAAAGTAGAGAGGATAAACCGTCCCAAGGTACAATATGATGTTGCACCTTGGGACATACCTTATAATTCAGTCAATAGTCACACACTTGAACTAATTTGCGTCAAGAAACAAACTTTATTGTTTTTTCAAGGAAATACACTAATAAAACTTCATAATTCAAGAATAATTTAAATTATACAGCAAAATTGCAAGTCCAAATTACTTAACATTATATGATGATACAATATGCTTTACTGTCCCAAGGTACAATACACAACAGGGTTTAAATAAAAGCAAGATAGTGGCCAATTTAATTGCATTATCATTATTTTCTCATAACCAAAATATTTTAAAATCTTCTCTTTTATGAAGAAAATAAAATGCAGTTGACTTTTTGTAAAAGTACAAAGGTAAAAAATTATATTAGAATGAGAAAAATATTTACTTTGGGGTAATGAAATATTATTTTTTGTCACCAATTCATCAATTCAATGATGCTAGTGTTAAATTTTATTTTGATGATGTCTGTTGGTTAAGGCTACTATTAGAAATAAACAATGTATGAATATTGCCAATAGATTCTTAGAAATTGTCAGTGTCCCAAGGTACAACACTCTCCCCTATTTATTTAACTGCATCTCAATAATTGCTTTATAATAACATGAAGAATTAAGGGGGAAAACCTCTTCATCCATTTTGGATATCTATCCGTTTCAGGCCTCTTTGTCATTATAGCGAGTTATCACCTAAACCTGTGTAAGGAAACAGGTTTCTCATTTGGTTCTTTTCTTGAGGCAACCCTGAAATACTTGTATCGTAAGAAAAACCAAGTTAGAGACTGGTTTCCTGTTGCTATTGTCCGAAAAGCTGACCTGTATACGGGTAGATTTCTAGTCAATTGCGAGATTCTTCCCATGAACTCTTCACATAGTTTTGTAATAAAGTTAATTTTTTATGTAAGTGCCATAACGTTTATGGACATATACTGTGTATTTTTTTCATGTGCATATCATTTTAAATTTTATTGAAAAAGTAATATACTCAAATGGTAATTTAATTGTTTATATTTTTTTAAACTATAAAAAACTCATTTTTTTCTATCAATTATTAAAGTACCATGGACTTATTTTTCTCTTAAAGTGTACTTGATAGCTTACTTAAAAATTAATAGAATAATTATAAAAAGGCTCCTAAATGCTGAAATGGATGTTGAGTGCACATTTTTCCTGTTGTCAGATTCTCCTGGTTGTCCGGCCAGTGCACAAGCACATGAATTGTTCCGGGGTTTCAGTTTCATCGCACCTAGTCTAGACGAAAATAGTGCCAAGAACTGTGAAAACAATCAAAAGAGTCAGGTAACTAGTTTTTATTTTGTATATTTTTGAAAATTGAATATGTTTTTTAGGATTTCAAAGTGGTTATTTTCCCTATTTATGTCCCTAAAAGTTATTTTTCTCAGAGTGTAACGTTCTCTACTAGTTATACAACAATTAAAATTGCTATTTATAAAAATGATGTCCTGGATAACTTTTTAGATTTATCTTTTAGTTGTTGTTTATTCTTAAAAAATATATATATTTAATAAATATTTAAAATTCAGAGTTTTGATGTAATTTTCATTAGCTGACGGATAAGCAATTTCATTCAGCCTTTTATTTTTGAGCAATATTATCCTTAATAAACACAATTACTTAAACAATTTTAAGTATTGAGCCAAAAATAAGTTATTTGTTTTTAGAAATTTGTCTCCGAAATGCACCTAGTTTTCACGAAAATGAATGTGCATATGATTTTTTTAAAAAAATTGTAGTTGGTTTCAATGCTATTTATTATTATTTTTTTTCTAGAAAGCTGAACGTAGCTTTAATGTAAAGAAATTTATAACAAATGAATACGAGTTCAAGGAAGACTTAGGCAAAGGTGCCTATTCCTCTTGTAAAAGATGTATATATAAAGAAAATGGAAAAGAATATGCAGTAAAAGTAAGCTTCGCTTTTTTTGCAATTCTGGCCAAACCCTTTATGAGAAAAAATGTTAATTTCCTAATTGATTTTTTTTAGATTATTGATAAAGCTAAGAGAGATTGTGATGAAGAAATAGAAATTCTACTTCGATATGGGCAACATTCAAATATTGTCACCCTATACGATGTAAGTATTTTTAGAAATGAACAACGTTTCAGTGTAATTTTAACTTGAAGGAAAATGAAATTGACTGCTAACCCAGGATAGATTTTTTAAATATATTTAAAAAAAATTAATAAATATTTAATATGCCGAGTTTTTATGTAATTTTCATAAATTTGATAAAAAGATGTTTGTAATTTATATCTTACCAAACCAAAAGAATGAAGGTTCTAGTTGCAAAACTATTATTATTTGATGACTTTTGATATTTGTAAATTCAATTAGATGGAAAGCCAATGAACGGACTGGCTCCTATCTTATTTTTTTCTCTAATCGGGCTGCAACATTGGCGGTCAAGCCTTTTGCAGACTCGGCATATTCCCTAGAACTGAGAGCCATTTTTTTTGTGTGGCACCATCTAGGTGGCTCTCGCTACCAATTTTGACGCACAGATTACAATGAATCTGAGATCTCTGTGGATGTTAAAGTATACTGAGATTTAATTTTGCCAAGAGAACCCAAGCCAGCTCCAGGGATCTTTTACATGCCACATAATCATATGACGTGTGCCCAGGATTTTCCCATCCAAAACAAGAAGTTCTTAAAGAACTAAAATAGCCTACTTTCCTGTTACTTAAATACTTACTAAAATTCTTATCTTGAAAAAACTAGGTTCGTAACAGTAAGTGACATCAAGAACCGTTTTTACACCTTAAATTTAAAATAAATTTCACTAAACGCAGCATCTAACTAAACACAGCATCTTTCACTAAACACAGCTTGATTTGCAGTCATAAGTAAATATTTGATTTTTCGTAGAACAAAAACCAAAAAACTACTCCTCAATAAACATTTACTTGCTAAATTCGGCTAGTTTCATTTATTTTATTTCGAAAATTAAATAATTATTACTTAATCGTTTGCAAAAATTTATATTTCAAAGAATAAATAAGCAAAATTTCTAAATTAATAAAGTGTTTGTTGTTTTTTTTGTTTGTTTGCAATACTCCTCGCTTTTAGATAGAATGAAAACAATTTATATCAAAATACAAAGATCTCGTAATGAAAAATGTATTTGACGTCATCTTAAATTGATTGATGTCTCAAAAATAAATTTATTTTAATTTATTGTCTAAAAGAATTAAAGTTTCTCAAGCAATTGTTGCGATGGCAACGGCGATATAATTCTAATAAAAATGGCTTCCTATGCTTTTTAAATGAGCATTAAATGTTGATGTTTTTTTAATAATTGAAGTACTTCGAATTCGAATTCTTTTCTGAAATTTTCAATGTATTCTAAATTCGACGCGCTGAATTTTTTGACGTATCTCACTTGTCCGTAGCATTTGTAGTTAAATTCAGCGATTTAAATGAATCGAAATTGAATTTCAATGCTAATTCAATGGGAAATTCGTCGTCAAATAGTCGATTTATGTCCGTCCTATCGTACAGACAGACGAACAAAAAGTATGAAAGTTGGGTGTCTGAGATTATACCTTTCTAATAAAAAAAGAATTTTTAAGATCGGATTGATAGAACTGATTTTGGAAGGGGGGTACGGACGGACGGACGGACGGACAGACGGACGGACGGACATCGACCGCATGTCAATACCTACTTTTTCATTTTTTTTAATTCTTCGAATTAAAAAAAAAGAAAAGTAGGCTAAAAAATATGACGGCTCAGCCAGGGCTCCTATCTTACTTATATTTTAAGGAATACGAGTTTTGTTTTTAAGACCCTCTTACAAAATTGGGATTTGCACAAGAAATCCTGTACAAAATTAAGATTCAGCAATCTATACCCTGTGGGTTCGTGTCTAAAACTTTGTTAATCGTATAGCAATATTAACAACTTATTTTTAGCCTACTTTTCTTTTTTTTTTAATTCGAAGAATTAAAAAAAAATGAAAAAGTAGGTATTGACATGCGGTCGATGTCTGTCTGTCCGTCTGTCCGTACCCCCCTTCCAAAATCAGTTCTATCTATCCGATCTTAAAAATTCTTTTTTTATTAGAAAGGTATAACCTCAGACACCCAACTTTCATACTTTTTGTCCGTCTGTCTGTGCGATAGGACGGACATAAATCTACTATTTGATGACAAATTTCCCATTGAACTAGCATTGAAATTCAATTTCGAGTCATTTAGATCGCTGAATTTAACTACAAATGCTACGGACAAGTGTGATACGTCCAAAAAAAATCAGCGCATCGAAATTAGAATACATTGAAAATTTCAGAAAAAAATTCGAATTCGAAGTACTTCAATTATTTAAAAAACTTCAAAATTTAATGCTCATTTAAAAAGCATAGGAAGCCATTTTTATTAGAATTAATTCACCATTGCCATAGCAACAATTGCTTGAGAAACTTTAATTCTTTTAGACAATAAACTAAAATAAATTTATTTTTGAGACATCAAACAATTTAAGATGACGTCAAATATATATTTCTCTACGAGATCTTTGTATGTTGATATAAATTGTTTTCATTCTATTTAAAAGCGAGGAATATTATATATTTATTCTTTGAAATATAAATTTTTGCAAACGATTTAAGTAATAATTATTTAATTTTCGAAATAAAATAAATAAAACTAGCCGAATTTAGCAAGTAAATGTTTATTGAAGAGTAGTTTTTTGGTTTTTGTTCTACGAAAAATTAAACATTTATTTATAACTGCTAATAAAGCTGTGTTTAGTTAGATGCTGTGTTTAGTGAAATTTATTTTAGAATTTAAGGTGGAAAAACGGTTGTTGATGTCACTTACTGTTACGAACTTAGTTTTTTCAAGATAAGAATTTTAGTAAGTATTTAAGTAACAGGAAAGTAGGCTATTTTAGTTCTTTAAGAACTTCTTGTTTATTTATCAACTTAACCTTATTTATTGTGTAAAATAATTTTTTTTCATGATTTTTGCTTTAAGTTCCTTCAGTTTAAAAATAATTTCCAATTTAAATTGTTTTGGGTGGACCTTAGTCTTTATTTTTCATGTGCAAATCCAGTTTTAGGTTTTTAGTAAGACTATTATTATTGTTTTTTAGGTGTATGAGGATGCTAATTCTGTTTACCTTGTGATGGAGCTGTTACAAGGAGGGGAGCTGTTAGACAAGATACTTAGTAAAAAATATTTCAATGAAAAAGAAGCCAGCTCAGTCTTAGAAGTTATAGCTAGAACTGTTAAATATCTGCATGATAATGGGGTAAATACTAACTGATGTTTTATTGTAAACTTTTTTAATGTCTCTAGACATTTTTATATATTTACAAAACCCTACAATAATAATTAAAAGTAAAAAGTTTGGCATTTAATCTGAGTAAAATCGTTTTGACAATCAGGCCATGTAAGTGAGGGCTAATGATTCAGTTTGCTTTTTAAGATAAAATGGTACAATAGCGCTCGTAACGTAAGCCAAAATTTTTTACTTCTGTATTGATTTTTTCAATAACAATATAATTTCTGCACATTACTCTTGTGCTTAGAGATAACTTGTTTGCGTTTTCTTTGTGTTGTCAAATATAACAGGGTGGTAACAGAACCTGGAAAACCTGGAAATCGGTGAATTCTCAGGGAACTTTTTAATTCTGGAAATATCTGGGAATTCTCATGGAACTTTTCAAATTTTGCAAAATATCAGGGAATTTTTCCTATTTTGGCTGACTTAAACAGCAGGTTTAGGTTCTTGTGATCATTACTAATTTACACTTGATTTAAAAAAAAGTGCATTCTGGTTGATCCGAGATCCGATTTGCCTGAAAGACCAATCTTGGAGGAAGGACCAATCTTCCTCACGAATCATGTTATAAAATGATTTTCTTATCACATGATTCCCCTAAACTTATTTGATTTTCGGAAATGTTACGTAGAAAAGTTAGAGAGGCTAACCCATAATCCCGAAAGTCTTAATTCCCGCGAAGTCTGGATTAAATTTTCTGTACTGCAATTGTGTCGATTGCATATTTTCAAGGTAATAGTAAAATCAGGGAAAGGCCCTCGCCAGATAAGACGGTGAAAAATGCCCCCATTCCAATCGGGCTAATTTTTTTTCTGGAAATACCTCATAGTATGGACAACTTCTCAGCCAAGTTTCAGCTAAAAAATATGACGCATTTTTGAGTAAAAAATTAAAGTTTTTTTTCTTTTTAAATTGATTATTCCCTGAATATATTTGATAAATCCAAAAAACTACTCATGAGTTTTTAGATATCATTGAGTAGTATTCTCAGAAAAATCCGCTCATAAATCTGATCGAGCGATCATTCTTAAAAATGCATTTTTATTTTTCAAAAAAAAATTTCATGCTAAAATCGTTTGGTCACAACTTAGGATTTTGTCTCTACATATTCCTCTATTATCAATCTATAATATATTTTTTTTTTCAGATTTTTAAAATTATTGGACGATAGTATAAAAAAATAATTCTTAAAGCCTGATTTTTTTGCTCTAAAATCCATAGATTTAGAAATAGCATGCCCACCGATTGCGCAATCCCGTACAACGCAATGATGCGTGATGAATCCACATTTCGTCGTTTTCGCAATGCATCACGGGATACTGATTCACAAAAATGGTTTTTATGAAGAGTTACATACAATAAAAACTGCATTTTTAACTTGCTTCTTTTGTGAATATATACCTCATGCCTTACAGAAATTATCAATACGCATGCAGCTATAAAATTATGCTAGCGAAACTTGCAAAAAGTTTTAATTAGTTAATATAGAATATATATCTTTTATTAGTCGAATTATCTCATGGTGCCATCTGGTGGCGTATGGCATGCCATGTGCAAGAGCTTGCGAACTGCCTTATGGGATAATGATTAACAAATGGCTTCACCTTTCCCCCTAGAGGCAGATCTGCTACTTTCTAAATCTATGCTAAATTCTTTAGTTCGAAAGAAATTCTCCCAGATTGAATTTCCCCGCCTTTGTTAGGAGTGCCATCTGCCGAGTAAGTAGTGCGAAAAGTCAGGTTTTAAGAATATTTTATTTTTTTTAAACTATCGTCCAATAATTTTAAAAATCTGAAAAAAATATATATTATAGATTGATAATAGAGGAATATGTAGAGACAAAATCCTAAGTTGTGACCAAACGATTTTGGCATGAAATTTTTTTTTGAAAAATAAAAATGCATTTTTAAGAATGATCGCTCGATCAGATTTATGAGCGGATTTTTCTGAGAATACTACTCAATGATATCTAAAAACTCATGAGTAGTTTTTTGGATTCATCAAATATATTCAGGGAATAATCAATTTAAAAAGAAAAAAACTTTAATTTTTTACTCAAAAATGCGTCAGATTTTTTAGCTGAAACTTGGCTGAGAAGTTGTCCATACTATGAGGTATTTTCAGAAAAAAAATTAGCCCGATTGGAATGGGGGCATTTTTCACCGTCTTATCTGGCGAGGGCCTTTTTGTAAAATTATCAGGGAAATCATGGAAATATCAGGGAACTTTTTTTCTAGGATTTTGTAACCACCCTGTATAAACAGAAACTTCAAATGTTGTCTTCTAAGACTGTTGCAAATGTTAATTTCGGCTACATTAAGAAGACTTTTCAATGAGAATTAGTTCCTATTTTACTTTTTGATTTATTGTTTATGGATGATCCAAGGCAGAACAAGTGATTTCAGATGGATATTTAATTACTAAATGGTGATTTTATAACACATTTAAGTTCATTTGAAGGTTAGAGAGTTCTTATTCGTTTTCTAAAAGAATTAAAAAAAATTATTGTGAAATTAAGGTGTTACATGTTTGAATATACAGTCCTTGAAAATAGAGACTATATCCTTGAAAAGTCCTTAAATACTCCTTGATTTTTTTACTAAAAAAGTGCGGCAAACCTGTCTGTGTTATAGATCTTTGAGTATCAATTACTTTCTCTATCCCTAGGTTGTCCACAGAGACCTAAAGCCCTCCAACATCATGTATGCCGATCAGTCGGGAGGGCCAGACTCCCTACGCATCTGTGACTTAGGATTTGCCAAGCAGATTCGAGCTGAAAACGGTCTGCTGATGACGCCTTGCTATACTGCCAATTTCGTAGCCCCTGAAGTCTTGAAAAAGCAGGGGTACGATGAAGCATGTGACATATGGAGTATGGGTGTTTTGCTGTACACCATGCTTGCTGGGTGAGTATGTTTATTGACTTATTTTGAGATTAGTGTTAACATAACATAAGAATATGCACCAAAAGAGGGAAGAGTGTAGGCTATGTTAGCCTGTTACCCTGTGCACATAGAATGACAGATGTATACTGTAAATAAAAATGTTACTAGTCCATTTACTCCACTTTTGGGTCAGGGTAAGGTGATGATGATATATAGGGAGGTGTTATGTGAATATTGCAAGCCCCTCTCCTATATAGGATGAATAGTGGCATGTGAGCCATTAACCGTCACATGCCTCTGCAATTCCACTGGGCATAACATTGGACATTGTAGTTTAGGTTTTTATTCCTAAGCGGTGTCCTGCTAGGCAAAATGAAACTATATTCTTTCAAATGAAAATTGTAATAAATAAGTGCATGTATAACACAAGGTAAGAAAATGACCTCTGTAAAAACTAAGCTTTACAGAGGGCCAAGATCACAATGTATCAATCTACTCTGGCTCTCTTTAAATGTATTGGTTCATCGAGACGTAATTGAAACTCATGTAGTGTTACACCTATCTAGTTTCTTGGTTATATCTTTCGTCCACACTTATTACTACAGTCTAACCTTGATAACTCGACTTCCTATTAGTCGAATAATTCGCTAACTCGAACTTTTAGTCGAGTCCCAAATCATTTCTATACTTTTCTTTAAAAAACTGTCTAGATAACTCAAAGTGAACATCTCCTAAGTCAAAGTTTTTGTGATTGATTTCCCCGGTAAAAAACACAATTCTGCTCAAAACTTCAAATTTAATTGATGTGTTCAAAAAGTAGGTGACTTTGTGAATGCCAATAACTTTAAAAAAGGCAAACAACAAGTATAACTGCTTTTTTTCAAATGAAACCTGCATGGTATGTGTAATAATCAATATGTAATGAGGTCCAAATTTTGTGAGTTTTAATTTAATTAATCTTTTATTTTATGCGGGCCATTAATAAATTGAAATGAGTGCAACTATAGTATTTATAGCACATATCAAAAACCATTTCAACCATGTCGACCTATCTTAACTGCTAGTAGAGAGGAATGGGAAGTAACTTCGAATACTCAAGCTTCGGATAAGTCGAACATTTTCAGCGGTTCCCTGGGGCTTCGAGATATCAAGTATTGACTGTACTTCAATAAAAACTTAATTATATTTTAAAACACTGCCTATTTTGATACAAAACTTTGTAAAATGTAGGTTGCTGTATTTGCGCTCGGGCTCATTTCCTTTATTTTTATAGACATACTCCATTTGCACATGGCCCTACTGATAAGACTAGTGAGATATTGGCAAGGATAGGAGAGGCTCGTTTCGATTTATCGTCTGGAAATTGGGTTAATATCACAACAGCTGCAAAGGTGAGAATTTGATTGACTTCTAAGAGGTTTCTGTAAATCCATAGTACCATTCATTTTCAGTAATAAAAAAAGGATACTGTAAAATTTGTGATAATATTTGAGTGGTAAAATGTGCCACTTTGACACATGTTAAAAGTTTAAATAAAATAAATTTAAGTAACACAGAAAAATTGCATATTTCTCAAATGTATATCAAACCAATTTATATACATTCTTATGAGAATAATTGTTTTTCATTGAATTAAAAGTCAAATTAGTCATTTCAATTTTTTTTTCTGTATTTGTGAACTCTTAGCTTTGGCAGTAGTTATTAATAAAAGGGTTTTTTTTTTGTTAACAATTAATTACTTATGTAGGAGGTGTTGTAAACGCTTTTATTGTCATTAGTAGTATTTACATTCTTTGTCATTTTACTTTAAATATTAAATTACAAAATGAGATTTTTTTCCGATTCATTGATTTGTGATATAGTGTAAAGAGTTGCTTGTTTAACACAGTTTTTGAAAATGTTTTGCCTTCACCAGTGTTACAAGACACTTTTATTTTTGAAACTTTGATTATAATATGAATTTTCGATTCCATATAATTAATAGTATCAATAAAAAAATCCAATAAATGATTTTTTTTTTATTTTAAATAAAAGTTAAATGATATGCATTTTTAAATTTAACTTTAATGTTTTAATTGTTAGGACATATCCTTGCTTCCCTAGCAGCTTAAAAAATATATATATATATAATTATAATCAGAAATACTCCCTAGTATTTCAAACTGGTTTAATGAACATGAATGCTTTTCACTTAGCATTTAGTCCAGAAGATGCTCCACGTTGACCCCAAGCAGAGGTATCGAGCTGCGGATGTTTTGAATCACGCCTGGATCCAAAGCAAAGAGCAACTTCCCAACTGCCAATTGGTGCTGCACGAGGAACCGTCTATTGTCAAGGTATGGTTGTCAGATTCTTCTGATTTTTTTTGTGGAATTTTTTCTGCCGGTGTTGCCAGGGTCCTTGAAAAGTACTTGAAAAAAAAAACCACACATTTATTTTCAAGGTCTTAAAAGTGCTTGAAAAACATTATCCACCTTGAAAAGTCTTTAATTTTTTTTTTTTTTGGGGGGGGGGGGGGGGGCCCCCTGACGAATTTATCTTTTAAGGGTTGCAAATGCTAATTATGGCTTCATTAAAAACAATGTGAATCAGTTCCTATTATATTTTTTGATTTAAGGTTGATTTTTTTTTTATAACATATTTAAGTTCATTTGAAAGTTAGAGAGCTCTTAATCATTTTCTAAATGAATTTTTAAAAACTATTGTGAAATTTAGGTGTGTTGTATGTTTGAATATACAGTCTTTGAAAATGAAGAAATATCCTTGAATAGTCCTTGATGTTTTAACCAAAAGTGTGGCAATGCTGTTCTGCAGTTTTCTTTGAAGTTATTGCCCAACTAAAAATATTGTACACTATGACTAGAATACTTATACCACATGTGTAATAATCTGGAGCTTACTGGCTGTATGAATTTTTGTGTGTGTTTCAAAACTTGTTCACTTGTCTGTCCATTACTGGGCTATGTCAATAAAATGAGGCTGAGCTTGGGTCTTTAATTGGATACTGGGCGTTTTGTGTCAGTCCGATCCACTGATCAGAATATTGCAACATGTTGTCTCTAATGTCATAATTTGAGATGGTCACAGTGCCTTTATTCCGTCTTGTCTGGTGTGTTTCAGTGAGTTGAGGCATCAGGGAATCGATACCTTCCAGGTTTCCATGGTTTTAAAAAAACTCCTTTGCGCAACAGCCCATTAGTGGGCAAAGGCTTTCAGTAGCAGTACCTATTTCTGCTTACGTGACCAAAGGCTCTGGGGTGTTAGGCATGTGTCCCGGTTAGGTGGTCAACCTCTTGTTGAACTCTCAGTTTTTAGTTCCCAAGCATGCTTGGTCCTTATTTTATCGACCCACTCAAGGGATGGATGGATGAGTCAGCCTTCTGGGACTTGATCCCCGGACCTGTGGGGTCTCAAGGCAAAGCATTACTACTATGCCACTGGGCCTTCTATTGTCTTAGCCATTCTAATAACTTATCAATGTTTGATGTTGTTCCTTTCAATGAATAGCTCTGTTTACGTGGGGCTTGTTGTGACTGGTAAATGCTATCAGGGAATTGTTGCAGACAAAGCTCTGGTGCAGGGTAGTTCATTAGCCAACTCCATGGATGGAGAATTTAACGAGGGATTTAACAGAATTTGGCAACAAACTGAATTGACAAAATTAATTGACAATAGAACTCTCATTTTCCCCTTTCAATGTCTTGAGTACTTGCATTATTTGCAACAGCATTCTTGCAACTTTTAGTTTAAGTAATAAAAGTCTTATTATATGTTGTAGAAATTTGTGCTGTTTTATTTTTTACCCTGGCAAGCACTCTTATCAAAAAGCTCATAGCCAAGTACTATGTTGCTATAAAGTTGCATCTGCTTTAGGTATCAGTTCAGGTGTAGATTTGTCACTTCAAAGTGGTTAAAAATTGTGAAGCCCTATTGCAAATAGTTATCATGTAGCCCATGTAGTGCAGAGTAATTCAACCAGAACCAAACTACTTTTATTTTGAGCCGCTGTAGCTCAGTCGTGTGAAGTGTCCTGCTCGCATAGTAAAGGTTGTGGGTTCTGTCCTCGGGGGTGCTCGCAATTCTGATGGTTGCTGGGTCGGCACTTATATTCGGCTAAAGACAGCTGTGTTGATAATGGTGGCTGGGACACGTTAAATATGTTGTAGTCGCAAAGTCCTCCTTGTTCCCGTACAAAATCAATACCTCTGGGGCTACCAGATCAGGGGGTCATCGGCCTTTGATCTGGATCAAAATTTCTGATATGTGAGTGGATGTGCAAAAGGGACCTTCATGTGAAACGGATGTGTCATGCTGATGAGCAAAATTCGGACTTCCTCCCTTGTGGTGCTCAATGAAAACGGAAGCCGCTCCACTTCGCCTTAAAATTGGGTAGCTCGCTACTCCGGACTTGGTTACCGAGTGGCATTTGAAACAACAACACTTTTATTTTAATCCAGGTAATAATTGTAATTTTTTTTTTGTAGGGTGCTGTGGCAGCTACATTCCGTGCCATCAACACAATTCCAAATTCCCCCACTCTGCAGCCCGTTGAGGCCTCAAAGCTTGCCCGCCGACGCCAAAGGAGTCGCCCCAAATCTTCAACCGACTGAGCGGACGCGTTGTTCAAAGCAAGTTTGTGGGTGCCTCAACTTAGTTTTTTAATTTGGTTCCACTTAGGTTCCTTAGTTGTTGCTGAATTCGATGACAAAACCTGCTGTACTTGTGGGTGCTTATGATATTGACTTGCCCATTGAAGTATTTTAGTTTCTTCTTGTTGTATATTTCGTTGAAAATGTACTGGTTCTGCATTTTGAAGTTACTCGACAAAATTTTATCTTATTTATAAAAATGATTTTCTATTTTTATGTTTTAATATCGAAAACTAATGCAATCGAAAGTGATTTTGATTTTTATAGTTTGATCTTGCATGACAATTGCTTGTTTTTTTACTTGTTTGAAATGATTGGTTACCTAAAATAAAATGTTTGAGTGTGCCATTTTTTTTTGTGTCGTATCTTTTAAAGATTTTTCTTTTGAATGGATGGAATGGACTTTTAAAATGTGATTTTTATTTGTTGTTATTTTTGTCGATATAAAATATTAATCAGGGTTTATATATATTTACTCCTCCTGAAAATATCCTGAAATGTGCATTAAAAATCTTGATTTAAAGTTTTATCTCCTGAAAAATTGTATAATTTTTAAAGAAAAGTTTTCTGTAAATTTGTAGGTTTCAAATTTTTAAAAAAAAACTTGAGATACTGCTTGTCTGAACTATTTCTGATTTTTTAAAAAAATTCTTGCTTTTAGTAAATTATTTGATGTTACAGTTTGTAGCAATTTCACTAGCTTTTATTTTGATTTATCCACAAGATTTTATTTAACTGCACCTTAATGATCTAGATGACTTTCATTTGAGCACAAATAATTATTCTGAGGGTGTACTATAACCACATTTGTTTTATCTCCTGAATTTGTGGTACTGTACTCCCTAAAACTCCTGAATTTCACTATTGAAAGATAGTATGAACCCTGATTAATGCATTTTTTCTAGCTTTTAAAACAGCACCAAAATTATTCTTAATATACTATTATACTGGCTTAATATATTTGTATTTTTATTAATATATACACAAGTCTTTTGGAGTCCCAAATCCCTTTACTTATGATCAATTCTCTTTTTTATCTTTAAATCGTTGTTTTTACTGTGAGTTTTCGAGTGGGATTGAAAAGTATTGTGCACCTTATATGCTTTGAAGTTAAACCATATCACACATCTTCGAATTACTTAATCTTTTAATCTAACTTATTAAACCTTAAAGTGGTCTCTTTTCTGATCTCTTTTAAACATGTTTAATGAATGTTTAAGACCTGTCTTCATAAATGTATAAATGTTACAGTATGCTTTCATATGTGTTGTTTGGCATATAAACAAGTGAGGCAGTATTGTAGATTAGTAATATGCATTGGAAATGCAATATTTTTGTGCTAAATTGTGAAGTCCGAAAAATTTCAAGTTTTATGTTTTTAAATTAACAATTCAAAACTAAAGTATAAAATCTTTACTCTGGCAATAATTAATGTAATTTAGTGCCTTAAATTAAAATTTATGTATGTAAAACTTAAACGGTTAATTTTTTTGTTGTTGCACAGATAAAAATATTTTTTAGTTATAACTTTCGAACATTATTTAGACAAAATTTATGCTTTATGATATTTTTGCAGCTTTTTTTTAAAGTTAGTGCTAAGTTTTATAAATTTTTGTTTTTTATCTAAAGTTATCCTAATTTAGTTAATTTATTATAATTAAATTCCTTTAAAACAAAAACCAATTAAATTAGTATTTAATTTTCAAGTTGCATTCAAGATAAACTTTTTCTTTCTTTTTTTTATTATACTCTAGTGTAACTAAAAGTATTCTATTTTATCTATTAATAACTTTCTGAATAGCATTAACACCTTCATTTCCGATTTAAAACTTTATAGTTTGTTTTAAAAAAATTCGTTTTTTGTGTAACTTAATTTGCTTTACATAAATTCTTCAGTACTGTGATCTTCATTTGTCTTATAATTGTTTATTTAGCTAAACTTAAGCAGTAACCTCATTTTTGCATTGTAAAATTTCTTGCCATTTGCCTTTAATAGGTTGTAAATGTGTCGACTTATGTAAAGGTTGCCAACTATGAAAAAAATGGTCTTCGGGACTTCTTTAGATATACTTATCCTATCTGACTCGGCATTGTTTTTTTTATGTAGCCCTAGTTTTATTTGAATAACATACACAAAATTAAAAATTATCTAAGAGAAAGCGAAAGGTAAATTTCAACTATATAGGTATTAGTTATTTTGCTATTCTAACCAGTTAATGATTACAGATAAAGGCTTTGAATTAAAATTTCATTGTATTTGACATGTATATTAGTTTAGAAAACATATTACTATTAGCGGAATTTGTAATGTTTGATTTTATAAGTTTTTTTATTAAGTTTACAAAACACATTCAGAAGTTCTGACGTATTGTTTTTTTAATTTGTTACTTAAACTTTATTTTATTAGGAGAATATTAATAGATGCTGCCTGCTTAAAATTGTTAATCTTAATAATTCTAATTTATTACTTATCCTCTTACTATTTGTAACATTTTTATGCATTAAAGATTTAATGTGTACCGATTCAAAAATTATGTACTTGTGACAATGGGTACTAAAATTTTAATCCTTAAAGTTAGGAATATGTTTTCATCCTAACTTTTTAACCTAATTGGAATAACTGTAAAGAGCAGACAAAATTTGAAAACATATTTTATAAAAAGTGGGGTTGCCACGGTCCTTGAATACCTTGAAAAGTGCTTGAAAAAAAACCCCATTGATTTTCAAGGTCTTGAAAGTGCTTGAAAAACACCCACATTGAAAAGTCCTTAATTTTTTTGGGCTGACGAATTTATCTTGAAGTGTTGCATATGGTAATTTTGGCTTCATTAAAAACACTTTTTCAATGTGAATCAGTTCCTATTTTATTTTTTGATTTATACAGTTCTTAAAAATGGACAAATACATCCTTGAAAAGTCCTTAAATAGTCCTTGATTTTTTTTACCAAAAAGTGTGGCAACCCTGAAAAAGTCAGTGAAACCTATAAAAGTTCTGTATGGTTTGAGTACATGTTACTGGTGGATATATTTTATGAAGAAGTAACTAGAATATTTTTCCAGCTATGGCATAAGGAAATATACATTCAAATGAAAGTTGTAAAATTTAATAAATTAGTCTTCACATTATTTTACGATTTATATTTGTGTTAGTCTATAGTATTGATAATCTTAGATTTCATTCAAATACATATTAAAATTTGCAAGGCTTTACTTTTTCCAACAAGCAATATTGTGAACGAATAAGAAAATGTTTGATAGACATTTCAAACTATTTGCATTGAACAACTTAGTATGTGTGCAATCTATGTTCAATGCTATGAGTCATAGTAAATTAATTAAGAAAATATTTGCATTTATTTTAAAAATTGTTTGTTAAATAAAACTTTTAAAGCATTTAAAATTGAAGATATGCTATTGTTATTAAATAATATAAATCAGTGTACTTTGTGCCAAATTAATTAAAATTTAAAAAGTCCAATATCTTAGTACTTTTGACATTGGTAAAATTTAGGACAAATGCAAATTTGTATTTAAACTAAACTATAATTGATGATCTTGTGTTATAATAAAATCTTAGAAATTGTCTCAGCTCATAGCTGTATATAGTATGAGCTCATAATCATGTATGCTATGTGTAAATATTTAATCAAATTTATATTTTGAACAAATCTTTATCCAAGACTTCCTTTTATTTCTGATGTGATGTAGTAATTTTTATCTAAATATTGTATTTGTAATAACTCAAAATTGTGTATATTATATATTTTAAAATCTGAATGTGATATATTTGAAGTTGATTGTTTCATATATCAATGCTAATATCCTATACATTCATATTGTAAATAAAAACTGCATTTTAGTGTCTAACAAAATGTTTGTTTAATTACTTAAGTGTCTTGTTTTTAAATAACTGATACAGATTTTTTTATTGGTAAAGTTTACATGAAGAAGAGAGAGCTATAGCGCGACGTTGGTCAAATCATAACCAACTAAAAAAAAAAAAAAAAAAATGTGGGGGCATGAAATTAGCATCTGCATGGGAAATTCTGAAGAATTGTTAAATAAGCCTCTTCCATGTCTTCCAATAGATGGCAGCACAAGATTTTTGCTTACGTTCCTTTAACCCTCCAATGCATGAATTTTTATTTTCATGAAAAAATATATATGTATCTTTAATACTCACACATTATGGGAAAAATACTAAAAAAAATTTAACTGCATTAGAATTTTAATAATTACAATTTTTAAAAAAATTTCTATATGACAAAACCAACTGCAAAATTCCAATTTTGATAATAATGACAAGAAAACTACTAAAAATATTTCAAAATAACCCTTTTTAACTATGATTAATTTTTCAAAACAATTTATTAGTATTTAGTACTAATATTATTATTATTTGAATACTGGCAAAAGCGTAATTTCATAAAAGTTAATAACCTCACTCTTTAATTTTGAATACACTTTTACTACTGTCATCTATGAGGATTATTAGTAACTTAAACTTTAAAATGAAATGTAATAGATGAAAAAACAGATTTGTCTTGGAGGAGCTCTAATTTAATAGAAAAAATTGGATTATGTTACTTGTTACCAAACGGTAACAGTATGCATTAGAGGGTTAATTAAAGCTCTAAATGAACTGAAATAAGGTACTTCACTTCATAAGGCAGTTTCACTGAAAATAAGTATATTTGTAACTGTAACTAGAGCCGCTTCCGTGCAGGTTTTACAAAAGAAATAAATCAAATGCCATAAACAGATTTCGTAGCAATTTAAACTTTAAAAGCAAAAATTAGCTCTTTTAATTATTATTATTACTTTTTTTGCAGGTGTAGGAATATCACTTGACTGTTATCAGTTCTTAAATATGACGACCGTCGCTTACCCGTGTAGCTCTAGTGCTACGATATTTTAATTCATTAATCGATATTTTAATTCATTAATTTTCTTTCGCCAATTAAATATTCTTGTAGCTCTAGTGCGACGATAATTCAAACCAAACTAAAAGAAGAATAGATATCCTTTTTAGAGTGTCTCCACCGCTGTTTCTAATTTTTTTGAGGTATCGTATATTTGAAGATCATTTTATCTAAGCAATTAATTTTAAATAAAAGAAAACTAGTGAGTACCAAGTAGCTAATAGTTGTTTAATAAATGTTTTTAAAAATTATATAACTACGATTTGATTTATAAAATAAATATTTCTGACGTTTTGATGGGTAAAAACTAAAAAAAAAAATGATAAAAATGGCGGAGATCTGCAAAAATTATTATTGAAATAGAGATGAGAAAGCCTTTACCGTTCCATTTAATTTTTTTATCTTTAAACTTATCATCATAAATATATCACCAATATTTGTATTAATTTGATGATTTAATGCACTTATTAAAAATACTGTGTGGTGTGATGCCAGAAATAAAAACAAACGTTTTTCATAGTGATATAAGAATTGGAGTTTATTTTACAGCAGTATTAACAGATATGCACACTTGTTTATTAACAAAAATTGTAGACTTAAATAATGCAATCTCAATAAGTTAATATTGTTATTTATACAATATAAATAAAATTAGGCTTCAAAAATGTACACAACCAGTTGCAGATTTAATTTCTCTTAACATAACAATCATAAACTTTCGATATATATATCATACACTTTACATTAACACATTATTTTATGGGTTCAAAAACATCTTAACCATTTGGAAATAGTATTTACAGTAAAAATATATACGTTTAGGGAAGAGAGGACCGGGACCTGAGAGAAACTCAACCTCTGATTGGCTGGCCGCTGACGCAACATGCTCGAAGACAGTTGTTGATTGGATTAAAAGTAGCTGTTAATTGAAACTTGAGTTCCCAGAATGTACTGAGTCTTGGAAATGTAACAATTAAGATAGGAATGCTTCAACTAGACAAGATGCGGTAATCGATTGAACTGTGTAATTGAAATCGCAAGTATATATGCCAATTGTGATATTTGGTCAACTGGAAAATAAAGTGGATTTAAACTTTAAACGATAGTTTTTGTATATGTTGGCGAGTAACTTTTTTTGCAGCTGAATCATTTATTCAAACATGTAGGGAATATATTAAAAAAATTGTTTTACTCTTTTATATTTATTTTAAATCAATCCAATAAAATTATTCTATAATTATTTTTCTAATGTTTGTAATTGGTTTCTTAAGTTTTTACTCTTTTTTTTATTTGCCATATTTATTCGATTAAAACAGTTTAACTTTTTTTTAACTCTTGTAGCAAACGCTTCGTACAACCAAAACTTAATGATATTCAATATAGCTATGTTATATAGCATCAAACATTGTTTATAGATGGATTTCTGTAAAAATTTGCTTGATTTACTGTCGTACAGTTGCGCAAATAAATGTGCACAATTTAATGATGATTAAATCGTTTCCCAATCAGCACTGACAAACAAAACACAATATTATTCACAGTTGAAAAGTTTGGTTTAAGAATGCCTGGATTCCTGGAACTTTTTTTTAGCAGCCATCAATCACTATGG
The DNA here is from genome assembly GCA_023701765.1 of Hylyphantes graminicola. Taxonomy (NCBI): domain Eukaryota; kingdom Metazoa; phylum Arthropoda; class Arachnida; order Araneae; family Linyphiidae; genus Hylyphantes; species Hylyphantes graminicola. Next base: position 13,589,538 of record CM043115.1, read on the forward strand.
AGCGATGATTTACCACTTTCGAGGTGTTTCAAAGTTATGGTTTTACCACAAAATTGGTAAATTCACGATCCTAATAGAGGAGGCAGCTAGAAAGTTACAGGATTTCGATGCAATCTTATGCCACAATTCTTAACAGCATACGATCACCTCCCGATTCCACTTAAATGTATCTCGTAATATCAAAACAATTTCGGAAGAATCTGGCACGATACTATTTGATATCAGGGAATATCATTCAATATATAACAACGGATATATGTGCAGTAGAACCTCGATTGTCCTATTTAATTGGGACCGGAAGTAGGTGGAATAATAAAAATTTCCGGATAATATAGAATTTTTATAAAATTGTAAAACATATATACCGTAGAAAACCAACGAAATTCCGAGGACCTCACTTTCTCCAATACGTCCCAAATTCTCGTTGGTTTTGAATTTTCGTGCATGGTTATCTTTAGAATTGAGCCTTTCTGGCAAAGCGAAAGATCTATAACAATATTTGGAATTTTTAATCTTAGTTTTTTTTTTAAATATCTGAACGGAGAATGACCTTATTTTAGGATTTTATTGTTGGCTAAGGGGACTTTGGGACGATAAGTTAACAAGGAGTTCCGGAAAAAAGAGGGGCGGATAATCGAGGTTCTAATGCATTTAAAAAAAATAGTGGAATGTTGCAAAGAACATGATTTCGGAACCTTATGACCAACCAGAATGACTTTATTTTAGGATTTTTTTGTTGTCTAAGGGGATTTTTTTGTTGGCTAAGGGGACTAAGGGACGATCAGTTAACAGAGAGTTCCGGAAAAAAGAGAGACGGATAATCGAAGTTCTAATGTATTTAAAAAATAGTGGAATGTTGCAAAGAACATGATTTCGGAACCTTATGACCAACCAGAATGACCTTATTTTAGGATTTTTTGTTGGCTAAGGGGACTAAGGGACGATCAGTTAACAGAGAGTTCCGGAAAAAAGAGAGAAGGATAATCGAAGTTCTAATGTATTTAAAAAATAGTGGAATGTTGCAAAGAACATGATTTCGGAACCTTATGACCAACCAGAATGACTTTATTTTAGGATTTTTTTGTTGGCTAAGGGGACTAAGGGACGATCAGTTAACAGAGAGTTCCGGAAAAAAGAGAGACGGATAATCGAAGTTCTAATGTATTTAAAAAATAGTGGAATGTTGCAAAGAACATGATTTCGGAACCTTATGACCAACCAGAATGACCTTATTTTAGGATTTTTTTGTTGGCTTAGGGGATTTTTTTTTGGCTAAGGGGACTAAGGGACGATCAGTTAACAGAGTTCCGGAAAAAGGAGGGGCGGATAATCGATCTTCTAATGCAATTAAAAAAAAGTGGATTGTTCCAAAGAACATGATTTCGAACAACGTCTTCGAAGGCCTGAGGGTCGCTTTGCCAACAGCCAGCCAAGGAACATTCATCGCAAGGGCGATTCAAGGACAAAGGGAGAGGGGCTATTCATGTAAATATATTCGCATGAAATCAGACTCGAGAACAAAGAAATGTTCACAAAATGCAGCAATGCCATTTGTTTTGTATGATGCCTCAGACTGTCTTCATTAGAGTGGTTAAGGGGGAATGGGCGCGCAGGACCGGGGGTCTCCAAACTCAAGTGCCTCAATGTTAATCCAATGGGGAAAATACTATTTTCTTTGCCACATTTCTACGGCTGTATTGAATATTTTTACAAGCGGATTTTTTTATGTGATAAATGTAGCTGACTTACAGGTCTCTATCTTCCCACTTTTTGAAATTGCTTCGAATATTTTGTGTAAAATAATTTATTGAATATTAAAAAATATATTCGTACTAATTTCAAAAAGTGGGATTGTCGGGACCTGTAAGTCAGCTACATTTATCACATAAAAAAATCCGCTTGTAAAAATATTCAATACAGATGGAGAAATGTGGCAAAGAAAATAATTTTTTCCCATTGGATTAACATTGAGGCACTTGAGTTTGGAGACCCCCGGTCCTGCACGCCCATTCCCCCTTAATAAGCGCAAGTTTTATTTTCATTCTAAATAAAAAAAAAATGACGAAAAAGTCCTTTCTTACGTACACATAATAATCAGGTACAGGTACACTACCGTGTACTACAAATTTGCATACTCATTCGTTCATAATCTCATACACTTGGAAGGAAATTTGAATCAGCACACAGAGTTTGATTTTATTGTTTTTTTTTTTAGATTCGAGACAACGTCTAACGGTGAGGTGTTCATTGTATACATTGATGTTGTGCTTTTTGTGCCGATACACCCATAACTAATACATTGTAGAAGGCGAAAACATTTACAGCCAGAAAATAGTTTTAAGTTTAGAAAAATATTATATAGAAAATATATTTCAAAAGCAAAAAGCGTTTGATTGTTATTTACATGCTGCTTCTATGCATGGCGTTTCTTTTATTTTGAAATAGATAACAAGTCGATGGCATTGTTGCAAAGTATTTAGTCATTTTTGAAATACAATATAAATTTGTACGCCAGAATTAAAAATAAATAACTTTAAGTATTCAAAATTGCTTAGTAAAAAAAAAATCTATCAATTAGATTCTTTTAGGTATTATATACTCGATTTTTTTTATAAGATATGAAATAATTATTTAATGATTATAGACGATTTAATAGAGATCACATACGATAGTATAATTGAAGTGAAAGCATTCTTCAAACTAAATTTTTTTTTTTACAAAATGTTTTTATACTTAATAAATAGTAGTATATTTCTTTTAATAATTTGTTCTATATTATAAACATAAATTTTATTTTTGTTTATATTCTTAGGATATTGACTTAGAGTTCAAAACAGATTGAATGCTTGTTTCATATACTTTTAGTTTTCTGCAAACGGGTGTAACAAATCACATAGCACCTTTTGTCAACATTTCTTTCTAATAATACATTTCTTCTGATTGTACGCATATTTTTTTTCAAAATTGGCTTAAAATACACTTATCTCTCAAGGTGCATGAAAAGCGAAGCTGATTTTATTCTTGATATACAACACAATAAATTGGCCAAATATATTTTAAAGGGTTTCTTACGAAATATAATGTTATTTAAAATACTGATATTTTAAGATTAACTTTTTAAATCACTTATTTTATTTGAGACGAATGTTAAAAAAAAGTAAGTATAAGTTTTGAAAAATTCAGGTAACCCTTTCCAAAAATTGCATGACTTAAACATGTATTCATGTAACTACAATAATTGATAAAGTAGCATAGTAATAACTCGTTCATCCCATACATTCAACAAAAATACATTTTACATGAACACCAACACAATTTTTAAATGATATAATACTTTAAATACAATCAATAATATATATAAAGACATAAAATAATATTTTCACGAAAATATTTTAAATAAATATGCATATTTCATTCATTTCAAAATCAGTTCACCCTCCCATGCACATTGTTATATCTAATTAGGGTCATGCAAGTTTAGCCATTACACATTTTGGGGGGAGTTATATAATATCATAGTAGTTTGTAACGAATCACTGAACACAGGATCGAACTGGTAGATTCAACCCGTAATCTAATTATTCATAAATAACGTAAACACTTACAATTGATTACGTAATGATGCACACAACACATATAGAATGATGACGTCAGCTGCTCCTCGTGAAGGCTGTAATTGGAGGATTTTTACTAAGGAAAACACACTTATTTTCATTTCGGGCACTTGTATAGTCATCATTTATTGGGAAACACATAGGGAAATTAACAGGCGTTGTCACGTAATATTGGGGCATGTAGTTTTTGATATCAAGTTTCTATTATGCTATGTCCACACTGCGACAGTAAAAATGACAAGACATTGCGCGCGCAAGGAAATGCCTATACGAATTGGTCGGGCATGCGCGCGCACCTACCTCGAATGGACCAAATTGCATATACATTTCCATGCGCGCGCAATTTCTTGCCATTTTTTATTGTCGCAGTGTGGACATAGCAATATAAAAATTGTTTTGTTCATCAAACAAATACAATGGACAATTGGAACCGTGACGCCTAAGGTGACGTCTCAACTACGTCATATTTTTTTTATACTCAACAAAAGAAGCAGCTAGTTCGTCTAAATTTGAACGGTCCATAGGGTGACGTACCAGGTACGTCACAAATTAACTTCTACCCCATAAACGAACTATGCTCAACCCTGTTCGAATTGCCCATTGTCATTCGTAATTCTAACAATAATATTATTAATATTAACCAAGAAAATATATGAATAAATACAAAAACAATTCATATTAGCAAGCAGCTTAGGGGAACATTTCAGTTCAAGCAGCCTAGAAATTAAAATTAAATAAAATAAATAAAGTTTTAACAAAGTACAAATAATAATAAATTACAGCATCACAGTATTTGGCAAGAGTCTGGTTTTTTAAGTTACTTATGCTTCGTGTATACAAAATTAAAAATAAATGTCTATGTCGTCAATAAATATAATAAATTTAAATAGAGAATCCGTAAAAAATGAGCATTTGCCAATATTTTGAATAGAAATGGGTAAACTTTTAATTTAGGAGCTAAATAATAAAAATGTTTTCTAAAGATTTCTTTATTAAAATTAGGAATTGTGTAAATTTCTTGGGGTCTATTTTTTAAACTAAAGTTGTGGTCACAAAGCAGCGTTAAAAAAATTGTCATGAAGCTTCTAGCCGTCCCAATGTTTTACTGATGCTTAAGAAAAACCACTTGATTATAATAGAAACAATAGACAAGTAATCTAAGAATATTTGTTTGGAGTGACTACAACAATTATCCTTTTTTTTAATATATAGATTTATTTCAGTGATAAGTTTTCTGTATCCACCTTTTTATAATAGAAACTTGATACCAAACATACAAATTGCCCCATACTGTAACTACAGAATTGCCTATTAGTTACTTTCTTGTACGATGTAAATACAATAGGCAATTGAAAATACCATTAAAAGTAGTTAAAGGAAATATTATAAATATGTCCGTTAACAATTCAGAGTCGTGTAGAAAAGTTCCAATTTAAAGATGTCGATAGGAGAATTTCCCGCACACTTTTCTACAAACTCTTAGAAATTTTCAAAAGGTGAAATGTATCCTTTAATTGAGTTAACTTTCGTCTACATATTTATTTCGTTATCTTCTCTAGCTTTTATTTCACTTCTATAACGTCACCTGCGTTCGACTGTGGAATTAAAGTGGAATGAATGGGCAGGGATTGTAAAGTTACTTTTAAAAAGTAACTCTAGTAACAGTTACTTAATATAATAGTTTAAATGCAAAAAAGTAACTATTTGCAGTTACAGAGAAGAAAGACTTTTAGAAATTTCAAGTTATTGGAAAATTTTAATTTAACCTTTTTTCCGTATTTTGAAGAGAACCAATATTAAATAAATAGTTAACACCTGAAAAATTTAAGAACGAAATTAAAAACGTTTTTAAAAGTTAAATTTTAAATAATAAAGCTTAAGCCGAATGCCGAACTGCCAAAAATATACTTGAAGAGCAGCGTGAGAAGTAACTTGAAAGTAACGAAATTTTTCGTTACTTCGTTAACTAAGCTAACTAAAAGTTACACTTACAGTTACTTTCTGAAATATCTAAAGGCTTCACTCGGAGTTACCTAAAAAAAGTAACTGTTACAAGCATAGCGTTACTTCAATCCCTGGTTTATAGAATAAAAATTTCGTCCATACGATTTACACGTAAAGAAAATTTAATCGAAAGATAGTGTTTGTATTTAAGCGGGAATAGGCGCGCTGGATCGGGGATCTTCAAACTCAAGTGCCTCAGTATTAATCCAAAGGGAAGAAAAATATTTTCTCTGCCACGTTTCTTCGGCAGGAGTGAATATTTTTGCAAACGGTTTCTTTTAAATTATAAGAGTAGGTAACTTACAGGTCTCCATAATCCCACTTTTCAAAATGGCTTCAAATACTTTTTGTAAAAATATTTATTAGAAATAAAAAAAAAATATTCGAACCTATTTAAAAAAGTGGGATTGTAGGGATCTATAAGTCAGCTACATTTATCACATAAAAGAATCAGTTCGTAAAAAATTTCAATACAGCCGGAGAAATGTGGCAGAGAAAAATATTTTTTCTCCATTGGATTAATACTGAGGCACTTTGCTTTGGAGATCCGCCGTCCAGTGCGCCCATTCCTCCTTGAGAAAATATAACGTCGTTTTCTTGCTAAGAATACGCTCATATCAGTGAGTCACTGACTGGAGTGTGGTGTAAAATACAAGTAATTTAATGTCAGGGTAGAAGTTTATAGAAAAATTCTCTTACAGCCATTATTGGACATGGTTCTTTTCTACACAGACACATGTAAAAAGTAATGAAATATTAGCGTTTTTGTAGATGTTCTTTTTGTTAATAGTAAAGAAATTTTTTGGTTAAGATGTTATTTTTTAAATATCGGCTTAAATTATAGGATTTTGAGGAAGCAGTTTAAATTGAATACCACTTGGGACAACAAAATTAAATGTTAAAAAATTTAACCTAAAGAAAGCTTTAGTTATTAATGTTTGAAATTGGCATTTTAACTAAATTGAAAATAAAATAAGCTTTTTTTTAAAAAAAATAATCTACACAATTTTATCTGACATATAAATTTGTAAGCAGCATTCAACATGTAAATTTATTTCTGGAATAAACTGTCAAGCTTTACGACTTGCCTTTCAAAACAACGGAAAGTAAATGTTGTAGAAAATGTTTATAAAAGTTTAACACAACAGCGGAATATTTATTTCTGTAACTCATTTTAAAATAGCATACAATTTGTTTTTCAAAATCTGTGTAATTGAATTGAGAAAGAACAGTTGAACACATTCCCACACCAACTATTTTCCATTACTTTAAAGTTATTACTTTAAACTCCGCCTTTGAAAGTATTTTTTAAGCGTTTTTGAGACTTGGCTCTCTAAGAAGGTTTATATCTTAGCCAAGTTGAAATGCATAGATAAAGTGTTCTTTACATGTTGTTTATCCTTAAACTGTATTTCTTTTATTGTTAATATGTCAAATATTTCAATTATTAATGTACTAATTAAAGTACTCAAAACATTTCAAAAAGGAATATCTACAAAAGTGTAATATTTCATTTTTTTCTCATTTATTATAAGTGCGTAACTGTAATTCAGTTAACGAAGTAAGCATACGATATTCAAATAAACTATTTAACCTAAGTATTTAAATAAAACAACGAACAAACAATAAATAATATTTTCACCATAAAATATTATTTAATAGTAAGAGATGCTTTCAAAATATTTTATAGCAACTATATATTAAGCAAATATAAGATGTTTAATAGAATGCTTCTCATTTTAGTTTTGATTTTCTCACACAAATGTGTTTAAGGTTTCCCTTTTTTAAATTTTATTTTGTGAAAATGTTTTATTTTATATAAAATAACCAAGAACAGAACGTTTTATATTCGATATCAAGTTAATATCAATTTTACTGTTAAAGTTTACTTTAAAAGATTCACGTATATTTATAAAAATATGTATTTGAAATAAAAACTTGTATCAGTAATACAATCAATGTTACTTATTATTTAAATGACTTTTATGTGATACTAATTACAGTAGTTACTTAAAAATAACGAATTAAAACAGTTATTATATCGATGCCATTGTTAATATTATTTAATTCATAGCAATTTTTAATAAAGGAAATCCAGCATTTAAGCAACAATAAAAATTTTCAACAATAAAAGATCGATTTTTTAGCATTATTTAATTCACAGCAATTTTTTAAATAAAAAAAATATTGCATTTAGATAAAAAATAAAATTTTGAATTATATATTAATTTTTTAATTATATATATTATTTTATAAAATTATAATTATTAATTAATTAAAGAATAAATGTCATGCATTTCAAACTTAATAATGTAAAACGTATTATTATCGTAAAAATTTACTGGACAAATGTGTTAATATTTTTACATAACAAATACTTATTTAAGTGGACGTACTTATAAAAAAATACTGTAATTATATTTTGTAAACTTAAAAAAAAACCACAATTACATAAGGAGTAAAATATTAAAGCTTGAAAGTTTGCTATTTTTTATAGTTTTTTTTTAGGGGTGGGTGATGATTTTTTTTTTACAAATTTGAATTTATTGAAGTTAACATTTAAAAACACCAATCACAAAAGCCAAATCCATTTGTTACACACTACAAAATGTTGTTAATAATATTTTATTACATGCATTAATTCACTGTATTTGGAATGATAAAACTGCAAAATATTATTAAACTTTAATTATATTTAATTCGTTTTTATAAAGGAAGGAGCACATTTAATTTTTAAATTACATCTTTAAAATTTATTTTTAAAATTTTACCTAAAAGTTTCCAACTTTGGTAAATCTTTAAACGATTTGTAAATGTGTGCGTTGAATTTCAAATTTTTTAACTAAATAATTAATTTTTTTTAGAAAAAAATAAATGTAAATTGTTAACATAAAAACCCGATATTTATTAAAAAAAAGTACTTTACTAGTTACACACATATATGAATATTTGTATCCTTATTTTTATTAAATACATTAATAATTATTTGATTTTGATTGCTTATTTAAAACAAAATTTGCAATTAAGACTAAGAAAATTATTTAAAATTAAATTTATCTAATAAAATTGAGAAATGAGTTAGTGGTGTAAAAGTAACCAAATAAATGATAGTAAATGAATATTTTTTCAATAAGCTAAAACTATTTTAGTTCAAGAAAATCGAATATATATTAATGGACTGAAGGTAAGTTATAGTTAGGATAACATTTTACTCATTCATAATTTTTACTTACATTAATATAGAACAATTAAACATTATTTTAAATCTTTGAACATTTTTATTGTGGCCATTTGAGGCCGAATCGAGGCCATTACTCACTACTAAATTAAGGGTTCAGAGAAAGGATTTACAGGCTAGGAAATTTTTTTAAATGAGCAACGGGGAGCTCATTTCAATATCACAGATTAGGGAAATTAAACTTTAAAGAAATGGCAACAGGAATACCAGCAAACGATATAAATTTTCTAGCGGGAAGAAACAAATTTAGCACCATTGTGATCTACAATAAGAATACACAAAGCATAATACAATAGCACAGCGTTTTTTCTCTATTTTTTTCTTAAATTATGAATACAGAACAACAATTTTATGTCATAATAACTAGGAAAATTTAGTGATTGCAAAGGGGTTTTCATAGGTCGGATTTAGGAATTTCCGCACTTTCCTGCACAAAGTATTTCAAGATGATAGCTATGCATATTTATATAAATTTTCCTATGATTAAACATTGTAAAATTGTTATTTTCTATTTTTGGTTAGATAGATTAGCTACCCTTAGCTTAGGGATTAAATGTCTTAAACATTTACTAAATATATAAGTACACTTATACTTATAAACAAATGAACATGCATAAACAAGCATTGTAAGAGCAAAGAAGGTGTGCAAACAGTTCTTTTGGCGTATGAAGCGAGGGAAAGCACCATGAAACGACATTTTCTCTCTTGTTTTTGGAAAACTACAAGACTAGTTACACCAAATTTAGTATTTTTAATATTAAACTTTTTCAGACTAAACTGAAAATATTCTTAAATGAAGAGTACACGGGAAGAACCACTTGATTTTTTTAGGAGTCTTACCTTATGTGTCTGCTTGGCGGACATTGGCGACAGGAAACCTGTTTTTCTTTTGGTTCTTCATTCACCCACTGATCTCTGGCGTGAATCAGGGTTGCCACGAAAGGAAAACAAAGCGAGTAACCGGTTTCTTTTTACCAGTTTAGGCGAATTTTCGCTATCATAGCCAAAGAGGCCAATTGAGGAAAGCCTTCTACGAAATCAAGTGGTTCTTCCCGTGTACTCTTCAAATATGAACGTTGAATTTGATAGAAATACTTAACAATGCTAGATTAGATTGCATGGTCATTGAAATTAGCATGATTTGAATCTAAATAATTGTTAAATGGAATAAAAACAGAAGTATTAAAAAATAGTATAAGACAAAAAGTCTCTTTGAAAGCATTAAACAACCTGATAATCGTACTTTACCGTGACGTGCATATTTAAAATTATATTTTAAAGATAAAAAATAATAATTTCTTTAAGTATTTGTAACATTAACTTCTTATTTAATTTTTTTACAAAAACAATGATTTGCTGAAAAAATATTTTTTTAGAACATTTATTAAAAAATATTTAAAAGTTTTGAACAATTCTTCGTCACATTTAAGTATTTTTTGAAATTTCAAATTGTTCTTGCATGAAACATGCATGTTTATTTTTGCTAAGTTTTAGTGATATGATTAGTCAATATTCAATCGATGTCAATTATTGTAAAAATATATATAATTGTAACTGTTTGGCTTGGACTTTAGTAATTGCAAAAATATGTAAATTTTATTATTGCAATTTAGTCATTTTTAGGAAACTTCGTCCTTTTAAAAACTTGCAATTTTATTAAAAAAAACTTAATGTATAATCCATAATCATTATGATAGCGTTATGTAATTTACAATAACACATCATTGTTAAACAAAACAAGAGTAACGTAAATATATCAAAGTGAAACCAATACTATGAATAGTTTTTAATTTGAATGTACTACTATACTTTTTTTCCTCTCTTGCATAAAACATTAACTGTTTAGTATCTTAACTCATAAAAGAATATTTTTAATCTTTTGATACTAATTCTTTTATTGCATTATATAAGCTAATGATTATCTTATTGCATTTCCTCTTCCTGCAGTAGATATTTACCTGCAGGCTTGGCTGATAATTCGAATGCAAAAATATGTACTTTATTTTATATAACAGTATTTAGTCGCCTCTCTTGGCAACGCTGAGACAAAACCCAAAGTCCATTAACAGACCATGGCCACAAACTCACTTATACCACACACACATCAAAGTTCACCAAAAACTCATCAAAACGAAGAAACAAAACCAGAACTGTTAGCACACCTCTTTAGATTAAATATCACCAAACAAATCAAACATCGTAAATGGAATGATTATTATAAAAAGACAATCCAACTGAAGTGAAGAAGGTCCGTTAAGAAGAGAACGTCAGAAGTTGTTTTAGTTTAGAGGGGGTATAGTTGTTGTTGTTGGAGGATCGGAGGATTGTTGAAAAGGTGGTGTGTCCTCTTTGATTGGTATATGCTTTTCTGTCGGGTGGGTTCATTGATTCAGATCCAAAGGGGTGTTTGGCTGCGGGTTTTTCAGTAGCGTCCTCTCGCCCACCGTAGCAGGGCATCAGCGAGTACGTCCAGATGGGCCTTTGTCTGAAAAATACACAAGATATTAATAACTAGGCATTAAAAAATACATGAAGAGTGTGGCGGTTACCACTCGCGAAACCTCAAAATATCACTCACACGCTAGGAGGCCCAGATTTATCCCAGCGTTCTTACCAGCATTCTGATTCTAAATAACAAGGAAAATAGTAGTATATAAGCTGAAGTAACTCATATCCACCTTGAGGATCCTTTTGGTAGACTCTGGGTTTCTAAGGCAGCTACGATTATATTGCATATACCATTATATTGCATATGAATCTGTCTGCTTGGGGGCTGGGGAGCCCATTCGCGCGGTTAGGACATCGTTTAACATCTCTTCGCCAATAGACCTCGTGTAGCTCTAGTGCGAATTGTTAGTTGATGATTTTTTCCTTACCAAAGATGATTTTATTGCAGCATCTAACAGTTATATGATATCATAAATGGAGATGTTTAAAGGTAGAAATTATCATTAACTACTAAATCATTCTACCTTATTATCATCTACTTTATATCTTTAAATTTAAATACGATTTAATTAAAAGGAAGCAATGCAAATCTAATTGTGAGTTGCCGTGTGTCTAAAGACATTTAAATACGTCTGCTATTTTTTATTGTTTGAAAAGGCTTCGTATGACAATCGTGGGTGTTGGCTCCTACTGACAACATTCCCTTTATTTCTTATGCAAATGAATATTACATTAAGATCAATGTAGAGGTTTTGTTGTATAATGTAAGGCAAATGACTGGTACAAAAAACTGGTAAGCAGCTGGACGTTTAAAGGAAATTTATCACATTCCTTTTCCACATAAAGAAAATTTTCATATTTAGCCCAAAAGTAGTTAACAAACTACCTACTGAACTTCAAAGTATCCCTTCTTTAAACAGGTTTAAAAATTCTTTATTTAAATTTATACTGTCAATAGACGATATTAATGTATTTTTTAAATTATGGAGAGAAATGTTTTTGTATATATCTTTCCCGCTGGACCAGAATTGTGAACATTTGTTTTGATCATACAGCATTAGCTTTGCGGCGTTTTTGTTTTTTATTTTGTAAATATTTATGTATTTAAATTTATTATTTTTTGTGTTTTTTAGTAACTTGTATTACTGTTGTATTATTATTAATGATTATTTTAGTCACACGTACGGTTTTTTTGCATCCTTGTGACGAACAAATATTTTTCTGTATGTTTGTTCAGTGTTAATAAAGTGTTTGTTTGTTAAAAAAGAGTTGAGAAAAAAACCAGTAAAAATAAAACTGTGTACTTCTTTTAACCTGCACACTGTACATCTACTGCTGTTTTCAAATTAGGGTTGCTGTAATTTTAAATCAGATGCGTGCTGCACTTTTCCAATTTTCTGCATTAAGTCTTCTTTGGTTTTTACATTATTCAAAATTTTCTAGTTCTAACCGACTATGATTTTATTACAACGACTTATTGCTACGAATTTTTAAAGCTGACATATCTTTTCGTACATCAAATAAAAAGAGTTTCTTTAAATGAATGCATACTTTTCAAGCCAATAATAATTAAAAAATTAAAATCTTTAATAAATATATTAAAAATATCATTATTAAAATAATAAAAGTTTATAAAATCCAGTAATACATTTGACCTCTAACAATTTCAAATATTTGCTATTAAAATAGCCGAAGTGTAAATATTAAATGTTGCATAACCTTTTCGCTAGTTTTTAACAAAAACTTCTTGCTTTATATAAATAAATTTAAATAATCGAACTTCAATGAAAATACAGAACTGAATAAGCAATGTTTACCCAATTATAGTTAGCTATTTTTATAAAAGAAAACTTTGAAATATTTTCCAAGGAATGATTGTATTTAAATAATTTTATTGCCTTTACAATGATTCTAAATTTAATTTTCACTAAAAATTTAATTATTGTTTTTCTTTTTTGCAAAGTATTGAATTTTCCCGCGCTGGAATTTTAAAGAAATATTTTACAGCGTAGCATGATTTGGAAAACAAAGTAATGATATTTACCGAATTTTAATGTTAATTTAATTTTTTTATTATTTATTTGTAAATATATTTCATGAATGTTGCAGAATTTTATAATATTGCAATTGCTATTGTTTGTCACAGTTTATTACTTTCGAAAATGATGTACAAAATTTTGAACTATTGTTGATGCTATAAAAGAATAGAAGGATTGTTTTAGTCCTGAATTTTTGTAATTGGACAATTTATACTTCTATTAAAATATTTATAAATATCTAGAGAATAATAATTTTTTTTAAAGTTCTATATTGCAGGGTTTATTCAAGTTTATTAGTTTTATTACGGAAAACGTAAGAAAAAAGAACAATTTTGAAAACAACGATAACCACGTAACTAAGTTTACTTACAAAATTAGATAAATACCGGAAAAATATTTTATCTAATCGTGTTTTCCAGCATATATTTTGATTCATGCTACTTCATTTAAATTCTATCTTGAATATAAAAGCTACCCTTTACAAATTTTAATAAATTTTAATAGTATTAAGAGATGACAGGGGATTTAAAAGACGTTATAGAAACAAAAAATAACAAATTCATTTGAAAGGCCAAACACATTACTTTTAATTTATAGGAGTGAAGTAATGAATCATTTTATCGTTGACATTTGACATGGCGTATTTTGTTTTGCATGAAGCATAACCCTCCTTCCCACACTATTTTTAAAAACCACACAATGTTTAGAAATGGTAATTAGTGTACCAATCTTATGTCTTTTACCAAAAGTGAATCAAGTCTAATGAGGGACAATGTCTTTCGCAGTGATAAGTCAATCTGCAAAACATGTTTTCTGAACTAAATGAAACTTTTAATTTTTAAAAATAATCTTTTTAACATCGGACTGTTAAAAAAAGAACTTAAGGTGCGATTATTAATTTAAAAAAGTAGTATTTTTTCATGAATTAAAGAAATAATTTTGGTTTTGATAATTTTTTTCTACGCATTTTATCTGAATGGGGACGTCATTTTCTAATTCATCTAATTACATTGCAATGCAAATTGCTAAAATAACTGTTTTTAAATACAAAAAGACAAATAAAAAGGAAGGCTTTGAATGCATTTTAGACATTTTTAGTTGTATTTGAGTAAGTCTTGGTTCAATTATTCTTAGTGCAACACAACAAAAATCGTAGAGCACTAAAACAAATCGGATCTTAGTGATTCATTATTCTCCGATTGCAAAGCCGACATCTTTCGCAGTGATAAGGCGATCTGTAAAACGTGCTTCACTACGCATGTTCTTAGTATGCGGGGCAGTAGCGCAACTGCTTGCAGGCGAAACTGCGGTTGTTTGGAACTCATTGCCGGCGAAAGTTTGCATTCTTACATACTTAACGAAACATTGTTTCAAACTTACGGAATATGGTTAAACTCAAGAATCGTGGCCTGATTTGGCGTCTCTTCAAAAATATCATCATATCGAATGACAACAAATCCCGGCGCTTGACGAAACAACCAATGAGGGACCGCAGTATCTAGAACCCGTGACATGATAAGAAACTTTCCCATTGCTAATTTCGCCAAAGGTTGCCATCATACCAATAATTCAGGGTTCCTAGATTTGGCTGTAAATATCCGAGCGGCCACGATTCTTTGGTTTAACCCAGGATATTTATACACAGCCTCCCATGAATACTTATACCAAACAATCAATAAGTACAAAGCTTTTGTTTTCGAACACTACTCGTCCTTCGATTGAGTACACTCTCAAAAATTCTTCTTTCAATTATAGAAAACTTTACTACCGGAAATTTTCAATGAGTAGACATCATTTCATTTCAATTTAATAAATCTGCACATGCGTGGTACCTTCAAAACCACCAAAGATTGTAAAATAAATAACTGAAGCATTCCGTTGGAAAAATTGCCTGTAAAATTTCCGTCAATTAAAGAAAATATTTCTAAGAGTAATTCTCAACTTTTTATCATCTTTGAGTCTCCAGCTATGAATGTTAATCGCAGAGAAATGGGAATCTTGTCGGCATTAATAAACCTGTATGACGATGATATCAAGCAAATTGGAGCCTGGATGGTCGAGTGGTTTGGACCATTACGCCAGCAGTCTGCGTGCTGTTACGGGAGCGGGTTTGCGTTCCTGCCTTCACCCTGGGTGTATTTTCCTTTCTCTGTAACAGCACAAATTCTTTTTGTGTCTATCTTAATTGACGAAGGCTTATAAGCGGGTCTCTGACCAAACACACAAGCCAGAATATATATGTACCTACCAACCCCTTAAACAAATTGCAAATTCAGTAACAAGGACTCATGGATGCATTTGATTGGGATATGTCATAGACCATAGACAAAAAATTCCAAGTGTGTAGTTATAGGTGAAGTTTGCGTCACTTGTGCACTAACACTCCTTAAAGCACCAGCAAACATTATTCCATTTACATCGCCAGCTCGAAACCCTCCATTACTACTTTTTTGTCCGATCGGAGTGGACACAAGCCCCATTGAATCAACACGTGTCAAAAGCAACACGTCGTCCCAATCGATAGGACAAAGGAGAGCAATTCATCAAAAAGTGCCAACACCTAAATTAAAAAGAAGAGGCGTGGAAAATGGACGGATATCTCCCCTCCTAAGCAGCCAAAATAGCTATCTCGATCCAATTACTGTCCCCCTCTCCAATTTGATGCATAAAGCCACTTGGCGAGTTCTGAATCGCATGGCTTTTTGTACTCTTTGCCGAGAACGGTTGCCAGCAGATTCCAGGCATTCTTCCAAAGATTGTTCACTTGAAAAATTACTTTTAAATTTCATCTCACTCAAATCCCGTCAAGCAAAATCTTTGATGGTAACAAACGGAACTTTCTGGCCACAAGACACCAGTTTTAAAGTTTTCTACTAGAAATACATAATTTGGAGGTGGTTGTATATTTTTGGCGCATTGTCGATTGCTCCAGCGAAATGGAAAAGTACGGTAATTTTTTTCAGCTAACAAATCTTGCTTTCTTACAACAGCTTTCAAACAGCCACGTTATCCTTCAAAATTTAGAATCGTGGTCAATACTGGATTTGAATGCCGCTCAGATTCATTTTCTCAAGGCCAATGTTATGGTGTTTAAGTAATCCTAACAACACTAATACTGATTATACATAGAAAAGAAAATCCAGCTAAAAAGTTACTTAAAATGTGTGAATAAAAATATAAATCAAAAAGACGTAACCAATAAGATTATGTAAAAAAAAAAAACCACCAGTAAATATCTACTAAACAATGTTTTCCGGGTGCATTTAACATGAAATAGCGAAATGAATGATCCTGAAAAATGAATAATGTCGAAATTCATCAGCATTCATGGTCATGAGATGATTCACCTAAGTAAGCAGGCCTTTTGATTCAGGAAATCAAAGCCTTACCACCGAATGTTCGAGAAGACTTGGCTTACCCTTCCAATTTTCAAAGAGCCCATAAATAAGAGGTTCCGTTAATATGTTTTTTTTTTAAATTGATACTCTATAATTTGCTGAAATTTATGTTTATATTTCATACATATAGAATGCATGATAGCTTGATGATATGTAAACACCAATTTGCCGTGAATCGGCAGTTAGTCGTGCCGTTAGTCGTGAAATAAAACGATAAAACGAAATTGAATTGCATTTTAGTAGGTGGCATTGCGAAGGATTCCCCACATGAAATGTTGGCTTTCTTGGGGGGGGGGGGGGGGGCGGATGGCCGAGTGGTTTGGACCATTACGCTGGTAGTGTGGGAGCTGCAAAGGATGCGGGTTCGATTCCCGTCTTCGCCCTGAGTGTGTGTATTTCCTTTCTCTGTGACAGTAAAATTTCTTTCTGTGTCTGTCTTACTTGACGAAGGCTTATAAGCGGGTCTCTGATCAAGCACTCAAGCCGGAATGTATATGTATCAATGTATGAATGCTAGAATGTATGAATGTATATGAGAGTAGTAGCGTGAACAGAAGATAACCATACACAAAAAACCACCAACGCCGAAGCGGTGTTAAATTAATTAATGATTCGATCGTTTGTTAAAGAAAGCTTGCATAGAAAGAAATATTCTTTTCATCTATATCTGGCATTTTGAGATTGAAGCGGAAGCAACCAATGAAATATCAGTACGTGTAACCGTAGCAACCAATAAAATCTTCGCAAGTGAAACCATCAGCCAAAGAAATCCAGTAAACATTTAAATGAAAACAAGAGCCGTACCTCTCCTGAAACGTTCCCATAGAGTAACAGGTGAAACACAACGAGTTGCCCACTTCTTAGCCGTCCCTCGAACCACCGTCTTTGGCGCTGCCGCCACTCCTTATAATGAAACACTGATTAAGTAATGAAACCCGGGTGGCCCAGATGTCATTAGTTCTAATGGACGCATAATAACCATAGTTGTGCGGAGCCGCCATTTTGGAGGCCATTTTGTCTCACTTGGGTTGTTTGCATTTCAACGACTTGGCCGTTGCCGAGGTGTGTGTCTTTAGGATGATTGGAAATAGTTCTCGGTAATCCTTGGGTGGCGAGCGTTGGCGACAAACGGCCGCTTATGGAAATTGGACTTAAATTAGGGTTCATTGAAAGGGCAACGGAATGCAATGCAGTACGATTTAAGTTGAGCGTTTTTTTTCGATTTTTTTAGTAATTATTATTTTATGCAAGTTTTAGGTAAATGCTCAATTATATGCTTCATTATTATGGTATACTTTATTGAAAAAAAAAAACTATATCAAAATAATGTTTCGGATAGCAGTTGCACAATAGCTGCCTTTATTCATGACATACACTGATAATATTGAAAATAGTTCTTGGTGGCTAGCGTTGGCGACAAAAAGGCCTCTTGTGGAAATTGGACTTAAATTAGGGTTCATTGAAAGTGCAAAGGAATGCAATGCAGTAAGATTCTAAGTTGAAAGTTTTTTTTCGATTTTTATTAGATTTTTTTTCGATCTTTATTATTTTATGCAAGTTTTGGGTAATGCTCAATTCTGTTTTTTTTATTGCGATACCACTTTATTGAAAAAAACTAAATCAAAACAATATTTCGAATAGCAGTTGCACAATAGCTGTCTTTATTCATGACATACACTGATAATTGAAAATAGTTCTTGGTGGCTACCGTTGGCTACAAAAAGGTCGGTTATGGAAATTGAACTTAAATTAGGGTTCATTGAAAGGGCCATTGAAATGTTTTAAAGTAAGATTCTAAGTTGAGAGGTTTTGTTTGAAGTTGCCAAATGAGGTCATTTCATTATACGTCAGTTTTCATTCGTCTGTGATTTCATTGGTTGTTTCAGTTTCAGTCGCAATGTAGGTAAAAATTAGAGAAATTTAGTAAGGATATTTTAATTTAGCCGTTTTTAGTACTTCGATAAGTTTTTCCTACAAATTACAATAAAAAAGTTCACTAAGTAAGAAGTGCAATAGGAGAACAAAGTCAACAACACCAACAACATGAGAAAATAAAATCAATAGAAATCGTTTTGAAAACATACACTGTCAAAAATTATTCAGCAAATATTAAAGGCTAATTTATTGCCCTTCCCTGGTCTTTTGGTTAAGGCGTCCACCTCTTGAGCCTTTGTAGGAGTTCAAAGATTCGAATCCCATATACTTCCTACATAAATATATGTTTTGGAAAATAGAATATTTTGTTTTTTGAAATTCTATAAATTGTTTATGAACATTACACAAAGAGGTTACTGAATTACTAAAAAGGTTTCCGGAAATTAAGGGAATTTGTAAAACTGCTCCATAAATTCCTAAACATTTCCAATCTTTTTTACACTCTATGCATGGCTATATATTTTCCAAAGAAATATTTCAATTTTTATCTTTGAAGACGGTATTCCAATTATTTCTTTGGAAGATAAGTGTTTGTGCACAGTAGCATCGGCAGATGGAATATACTCTGTTTAAAAAAATAAATATTTAAAAGAAAGTTTGATATAATGTAACAAAAATATTTCTGTACGATTGTTTACTTGATGCTTGAGTTAAAAATAGCAGGTTTTTATCAAAAGCAACTATACTGAGTGGGCTGAAATACCACTTCAAACAGCTTAGAATCCTAAGACATTTTCAAATTGTCATAAATCCCACTCATATTTTTTATCGGTTATTTATATACTACATTCCTTCCACCCACAAAGCAATGGATATTTTCACGAACACATTATTGTAAAGAATAAAGAACAAAAACCTCCCAAAGATCTAACATACTATCTTTTTCCCTTATAGCCTTACAATTCTCAATTTAGAATTCTAAACGACGAATCCCACGAAAGTTCCAGAACTCTCCAAAACAAAAACCGCTCGGAACAACCGACAAAATGTTCTGTGGTTACTAAAACGCAAATTGTGGTTCCCAAAATAGCCCCCGATATCTTCTTTTATTTACCGGGAAAAGAAAAAAAGAATGATCGAACAACTTTAGGGAGTTTTAGCGGGGGACCGAACTTCATTGATATGCATGAACTGTGAGGGAATTCGGGAATGCAGGGATTTGCTGCAGAAAAAAGGCGGGAAAGTGACTGGTCCGAATCCAGAAGAGGTTAAAGGCCAATCCCATTATTACCTTCATTGGAAGCATGACAATCGCATTTTTATTGTTTGAAACTGTTGCTCGTTTTACTTGATTAATTTAAGTTTAGAATGAAAAAAAAATTGAAGGAACAGAACAATCCGGTGTTAGCGTCATTCATGGTACCGCAATGTTGCTGACGCTTTAACCATTCCAACGTTTGAAGAATTTAGGGCCTATTTATTTAATAAAATTATTTTAAAATGATCCGGTGTTAGCGTCATTCATGGTACCGCAATGTCGCTGACGCTTTAACCATTCCAACGTTTGAAGAATTTAGGGCCGATTTATTTAATAAAATTATTTTAGAATGATCCGGTGTTAGCGTCATTCATGGTCCCGCAATGTTGCTGAGGCTTTAACCATTCCAACTTTTGAAGAATTTATGGCCAATTTATTTAATAAAATTATTTTAGAATGATTCGGTGTTAGCGTCATTCATGGTACCGCAATGTCGCTGACGCTTTAACCATACCAACTTTTGAAGAATTTAGGGCCGACTTATTTAAGAAAATTATTTTACAATGATCCGGTGTTAGCGGCATTCATGGTACTGCAATATGTTGCTGACGCTTTAACCATTCCAACGTTTGAAGAATTTAGGGCCGATTTATTTAATAAAATTATTTTAGAATGATCCGGTGTTAGCGTCATTCATGGTACCGCAATGTTGCTGAGGCTTTAACCATTCCAACGGTTGAAGAATTTAGGGCCGATTTATTTAATAAAATTAGATTAGAATGAATTTTATTTTACCATGGGTGGGTGGGTAGTGGGGGGGGGGGGGTAGATACATATGTATTCAAGCTTGTGTGCTTGATCAGAGACCCGCCTATAAGCCTTCGTCAAGTAAGACAGACACAGAAAGAATTTTTACTGTCAGAGAAAGGAAGTGCACCCCCAGGGCAAAGTTGGGAATCGAGCCGAATTCGTTACAGCGCGTAGACTGCTAACGTAATAGTCCAAACCACTCGGCCATCCGGGCCAATTTTGCCGGGTTAACAGGTAAACGGGTAAAGTTTATAAACAAGGCTGAATATTAAGTATAGGAGGTGATGTAAAATACATATTATGCACTTATATTATTAATCAAAGTTATGAAAGGGCATATATTGAACTAATTTACCCCTATGTGCTGCTAGCATGTATTAGAGCCGCTTCGCACTTGTTTAATTCTGTATGTCTCGTAATGTCACTGCCTAAAATATTGAAGCTAGAAAGCTAGACAAACATTCATTTTAAATTATAATTAATGACAAATATAGCCATCCAAAACTATACAAAAGTGTGCAAAAATAAAATGATAGAAGCACGAAATTTCAATTATTTACCATTGAAGGAAAATGAGATTTTTTTTTCAAATTATAAATTAAATATCTTAAAGTAAAGAAAATGTGCATTGCTTAGTAAAAAAAAAAGGAAAATCAAATAGAATTGCAAATTTAGCCTTTGGAATTCTATATTAAAATGAATCGCTGTTTATAGAAAAAAATTATTGGGATTTTAGTGAATTGTTTCTAAATTGAAAATTTAAATAGAAAAAAAATTGACCGTGATTTTTATTACTCTATACTTGTTAACTACTTTGCGAATAAGACTTCCGAAAATGGAATTCCCCTAAATAGAGGTCCATATTTTGTAGCATTTATAGGCAATTTTCGTTGCTAATTTTGACAGTTAAATTACGTTTAATCTAAACTAATAAATTATTATTCACTTTTAAGATAACTTTATTTAATGTGAAAATGTATATATATATATTTTGTCTTTGAATTGAAGTGCAATGGATTTTTCTAAAGTATTTTTGTACTGTTCTTTCTTCTATGTAAATTATTTTTCTTTATCACATCCAGGTTTTATATGCATGTAAATTAATTACAAAATGATAAAAACATATAAGTTTAAAAACTCTCAATTAATCATCAGCACTCGTTCAATACTTTTTCAGGCTACAAAACTATGAAATATACTTGGCAAAGGTTTGAGTGGACTTAAAGATGAGAAATAAATAGTGAAAAGCTGAAAAAATTCAAATTTCGCAATTTTTTTGTTTTTTTATGGTGCAACTGTTAAAAACTAATTTTATTTTTATTTTAACCTGTTTCGGGGAAACGGTTTTAAATTGTAAACGAGTTTAAGAAAACGGCTGAAGTCCGTTGGCTGGTTGGTAGACATATATATTCATGCTTGTGTGCTTGGTCAGAGACTCGCTTATAAACCTTCGTCAAGTAAGATAGACGCAATACGTACACACAGATACAAGTGACAGATGCTGCCATCTATCCCACCTCCGTAATTTATACATGTTCCTGAAGGAGAGGTAGATAGTTTCCAGGGACCTGTACCCTTGGGAAACTGCGCCATGACCGCCCACAGGACTTCCGGAACCGCAGATTTAACGAGCACGCATTCCGCATATACTCGGTGGTTCTTCAGTGGTATCGGGACTCGATCGCGGAACTTCAACTCTTAAAACAAATGATCGATTTTAACTCAGTCTGAGTAAATTTTCATTCCTTTCGATGGCAAAAATGCACTTCCCCTATAAAAGTGGATTTCACTCTTTTGTTTTGTTAAACCTTCAATAGTCTTAGCAGCAAACGAGCAATTTTAAGGTGATTAGGAGTGATTTAGGGCGATTACGACAGTTTTAGGAGTTAATTTTCACTCCTTTAAAATGTTGAAAATGCACTTCTCCAATAGGAGTGGATTTCACTCTTTTGTTTTAAGAGTGTTCAGATTCCGATAACGATGTGGCATGTAAACGATCCCTGAAGGGCCCATTTGGCTTGGATTCTCTAGGCATACTTTAACATCCACAGAGAGCTCAGATTCATTGTGATCTGCAACGATAAAATTTGTTGCGAGAGTCGCCTAGATGGTGCCACAGAAAAATGGCTCTCAGCTCTGGGGAATATACCGAGTCTGCCAAAGCTTGACGGCCAATGTTGCAAACCCATTAGAGGAAAAAATAAAGTATCAGAAGTCTCTGTTTTCACTCTTAAAACAAACACTCCTAATTTAACTCAGTCTGAGTGGATTTCACTCCTCCAGACTGGAAAATGCACTTCTAATTTTGGAGTGGATCCTTTGTGTGTTAAACCTCCGACACGATCACTCCAAACGAGTGATTTTAACTCAGTCTGAGTTAATATGCATGCCTTTACGGTGTCGAAAATGCACTTCTCCAACTGGAGTGGATTTCACTCTTTTGTTTTAAGAGTGTTGATTCAAGTCATCCCACCGTGGTGTTGGCGTTTAAGCTTCTGTGCTTTTTTCCCCTCTAGCTTCTGCATTTATTTAAATGCGGAATATGTCTGTTATTGGAAGAAGAGTTGTTTTTGAGATGGATTTAAATTCGCATCTATTCTGATGTGGGTGGTTTTGAAATAAATGGCTTTTGAATGTCTTACGAGTTCCGGGAAAAGATTTTCATACGTTAGGAATTGTAGCACTCTGCAACAAGCGCATTCAATTTTCACCAAATTTATTTTGAGGGTTCGTATTTGAAAATAATACCTTGCAATAGATAGTTTGCTTGATTATTTTTAATCAAAGAAAGTTCTTGTGAATTAGGAATTTGATTAAATGCGGTTATTGAAGAAGTAAAGAAATGGAATTTTAGACTTTTTGGAATATGAAATGGAAACGATTTTTAGTTTTAGAATATAAATTTTCAGTTATTATTTTCATAAAAATAACAAAAATCTTTTCAAAACATTTTAATTAAAAAAATAAATTAATGTTTTATATTCTAAATGTTTTTTTATTGCTAAAAACATGCATATCCAAGGTTGAACAAGTGGACGAGAATCTTATTAAAACATGTTAAGTGTTAAGCCTTGAAAATTATTACATATATTGAAAAAATAATGACTATCTAAGAACAAACTTTAATGCATCGTATCTTAATAATAAAACAAATGACTTCTAGTAACATACAAAACCTTGTTTGAACTGATACGTTATTTCATGTTTAGAATAAATTTTTACTGATGCAGAAAATCAATCCTATTATTCCTTTTATTGAAGTCTTTAAAACAAAACACGAAATGTTTATTCCTTTCCTTCAATCATTACTATGTAGCATTTCCACAAAGAATATTAAAACAACCGACCATAACACTTATTATTTGCCCTTTACTTCGATTCCACGTGCCGGCTGTTTTAAAAAGAATAGTAAATTTTTATTTCCCGATGTTTAAGCTCAAAGATTGTTATTCTTGACATGAATTCAAACTGAATTTGCTGTCTCTGCATCAGTTAAAAGACCCAGGGAGTTAAGAAGAAGATGGATATGCTGTCGGGCAAAAACCAATACGAAAAACTGGGTTACCAAGTGATGCCATTGATCGCTCTGCAGTAAGCCCAAATAAATGCTCTCGGCGAACAATTTGGCGCGATTCTGCAGTGGAGGTTTTTTTTCTCTAATGGGGCTGCACTATTGGTGGTCAAGCCTATGCAGAGCCTCCCCGGTGGCACAATCGTCAGGACGGTAGCCTTTGGAGCTGCTGGGGTCGGGTTCGAATCCCGGTCAGGCATGAATGTTTGCGACCGTCAATAAATGTTGTTATTTGTCCATGTGTTATTCCTTTCTTTGTGAGTGTAAAAATTCTTTCTGTGTCTGATGTCTCACTTGACGAAAGCTTATAAGCGGTACTATGAACAAGCACACAAGCTGGAATATATATGTACCTACCATACCATACCATGCCTATGCAGACTCTGTATATTCCCCAGGTATTAGAGCCATTATTATGTTTCACTATCTAACGCGACTCTCGCTACCAGTTTTGACGCTCACATTACAATGAATCTGAGCTATCTGTGGATGTTAAAGTATGCCGAGATTTAATTTTGCGAGAGAACCCGAGCCAAATGGGTACTCAAGGGATCTTTTACATGCGACAGAATAAAATGACCTGCATGCCCAAGATTTTCACATCCAGAAAATCCGGCAAATCAGCCGGGGCTCGAACCCGTGATCTTGGGCTTATTAGGCGGATACGTTAAACCTCTTGGCCATTGAGCCGCCTAAAAGTCACCGTGGAGTTTGTGTAGGGTTTTTACATCGACTTGGCTATTTCAGTTATTCTAATTAAATCTATAATTACAACGCATTTTCTTACCTGTGAGGGGATTTACTACTATCTTGTCTAAATTTAGATTTTGTTCTACAGCTTACCACGGGAATGTTAAATTTTTTCTCTGTATATCAATTTCACTCTCAAAATAACTTATATCAGATGAAATAAAACTTTTCTTTCTAAGCAAGCTTTTTTTTATAACAAATATCTTGAACTACCTAAAGCACAGCAAGAGGTCGGTATTTAGAAAAATAATTACTTTTTACTAATTAATAAAAATTAATAAGTAAAATTTTCTTTGGAAACTCATTTTCGAATACCAATACAAAAGTAATTCCAGACAACAAATGAAAACAAACCGTTGGAGCGGTTGCCATCCACGACGTAAAACAACCTCACTGCGCAAACACTCATTTTTTTTTAATTTTTAATCAAGGCTTTTTAAGGAACAAAATGATGATTGGTTGGTGTGTATACATATATTTTCAGACTTGTGTGCTTGCTCAGAGAGCCTCACAGAGTCACAACACACACTCACATGCACACATATACGTGACAGATGCTGCCATCTATCACGCGCCACATCCACAATTTAGAACTGTCCCTGAAGGAGAGGGACGCAGTCTCCAGGATTCTGTACCCGTGGGAAACTGCGCTATGACCGCCCACAGGACATACGGACCAAACAGATTTAACGAGCACGTACTCCGCATATGCTCGGTGAGTTTTCAGCGACCAGTACTCGATCGCAGGACCTTCCAATCCGTAGATCGAGACACTGACCACAGGACGCCTCACAGCCCAACAACATGATGAGTTTTAGAATGAATCAATATTAAGTGAACTGTTTATTTGGGGTTGCTAGGGTTGCTTGGCGACTTTCTGAAGACTTCACTTCGTTTCTCGCCAAGCACCTGAATATTCCTAACTCCACGTAAAAGACCCAACGAAGTGTGTCCCTTAATTGGATAAAAGCCTGCCCCGGTTTTCTCCTTTTAAACGTATTAGGAGCATCTCAAAATTCATTAACTAGTCGCGTTTAAGCAAATAACTTGTACATGTAAGCTAATTGAAAATTCATTTAGGACTAACATCACGGCCTAGAAGAATTAGAACGCCAGTTTAGTTTGGAGCTTGGAAGTTCGTTCGTCGTTTTTGTTTAGTTTTATCATTATTTTAAGTTCGACTATTATTTGATTAGGTTATTTTGGTCGTGACTAACTACATTTTTACTCATCGGCATGTGTGGACTTGTTTCAGGTCTCGAGGGGTAATGGAAATGTTGAATGGAAGTAATTTTTTCTCGAGCCTCTATTGGTTAAGGCATATCAGTACGATGCAAATTTCAAAAACAATCTATTTTTGATTTTAGTATTTGTAAAATCCGTTTCAAAAGATTTCCAACGATGTCCTTTGTATGTCATTAAAACTAATTTAACTTAGTTAAAATTATACTTCGAAAATGGATCAGCAGTATTTTCATAATGTAAGTTTTCAACTTTAAATCTCATATTTCTCAGAATGGTGTTTCTTTCAGATTTCTGTACCTCTTTCTTAAAAACTATTCACGACTTAAAATTTTTACTGGATAACTGTTTCAGGGTGTTTTGCTTACTGAAGTGAGCATTACTCTAAATTTGAAGGAGAAAAAAATATGGGTAATTTTGTTATGTAAAAAAGCTTTTTTTTTAAAAAATAACACATTACCTTAAATGGTATTTAAAAAAAACCCTACTTAATATGTTGATCCCATTCAGTGTATTGTTCAAAATGCATATCATGCACACATTTTTTGTTGTTGTTTTGTATGTTAGTTTCAAAGAAAAAGGAACATGAAACAAAGGTAAATGAAATGCACTAATGAAAGCTGGAAAAAATTACGTTATCTGAATCAAGCCAATTGCGCCCTTAAAGTTTTTGGAATTAAAGGAAGTAGTTTTGTAGATTCTAAAATTAGAATTCTGCTTCCCAGCTGAATTGTTGAAATAAAATCTAGTCACATGAAAGTTATTTTTCAAATAAATCAACCAGTTCTAAGGACAAACTTAAATAGTTATTTAACCAAAATATTTTTTTATCAATTTTTTTTTAAACAAATTAATTTTAAACACGGAGATTAGTCTATTTTGTGTTTAGATTTTCTGTTTCATTCATTGTATAAAATAACTGCGTAAAATTCAAGTTTATATATAATTAATTTATTAAATAGATAGAATTTTGAAAGTCTGTATTTCTTTCGCAGTTTTATTATCGTAAATTCATGAGATGAATTTATTGAAGAAAAAGTTTCCAAATTATTTCCAAAGTAAATCCTACAAATACGTTGTACATTTATCCTGAAAATTTTGAAGCTGTAAAGAAGATATGTATTTTTTTATTAAATATCAATTTCACGGTACGATACTTCTATTACTGCATTTTTTCTTATTTTGTTATATGCATGATAATTGGGTAACATAAGAACAAGAATTACATTACTTTTTTTACAATTCAATTTTCTTTAAAGATGTCACTTTTCAGAAAGATTTTTGCTAAGGGAAAAAAATGGCATAACGATTTATTCTCATTTCTATCATATTTTACTAAATTACTAGTTACAGAATTCTGATAGGAAAATGCAATTACCTTTCTCGATAAAAAATGATTGCATGAAATTCGTTCCGTTATTTCATTTTGTATGTTTTATCCGGATGAAAAATTAAATAAGATAAAACTACTTGAAATGGAAATCTAATTTTTGGAAAGTGAAAATAAAGAAGATTTTGAATGATTACAAAAGAAAGAATAGTTGAAGGATATAGTAACAAAAGACTCACATTCTCCAAAGTATAACTAAGGAACACGGTCCGGTACGTTAATTGGCGACTTTGTTCAATTGAATTAACAATAATCAAAGATCGCCAATGAACATATTGGGCCCTATATCTTAGTTATGCTTATGTCTTTAAATGTCTATCTAGCACAAGTAAACCAAAAATATAAAAAAAAAATTAAGTAATTAAAAATAAAACGATTTTTCTAATTTAAGAAATGTGCAAAAATTATATTTAGGTTAATTACTTAAAATTATGAATGTTTTATCGTCAAACTTGAGATTCTTGCGTTGAATTGACTTAGTGACTTTATTTTATTATTTTCTTAAAAGTATTTTCAGATACACCCTATAGTTGGGCTGGAAAGTGGTCGCCCCGGTGACTCAATCGTTAGGATACTGGCCTTTGAAGCTGCTGTGGTAGGGTTCGAGTCCTGGTCAGGCATGGATGTTTGTGACCGTCAATAAATGTTGTTATTTATGTATGTGTTTGTGTCGTCCTTCTTAGTGTGTCTCTTGTGACTGTCTCTTCTGGCGAGCTGGGTAATGGGCTATAAAGCATACACTCTCCCTTCTAGAGGGCGCAATCACTGTCTGACTGGGCTGGAAAGTGTACCTAAAAGCTAAACATCGGTTCTTTAAAAAATGACACATGAAGCTGGAAATAAAGTTATATTGAAGTTAACTACCGAATTTCCAAACCCATATTCAGGTGCGTATTATATAAAAATTTTCGTAAATATTCATTTTAGTGATTGGAAGTTAAAATGAAAATTCGATATTTTAAAGCGTCGTTTTGTTCGCTGTCCCCTTAACAAAATGACTTAACAAATGATTAAGTCCTTACACTCTTAAAACGAACGAGCGATTTTAACTCAGTCTGATTAATTTTCACTCCTCCAGTCTGGAAAATGCACTTCTCCTTTTGGAGTGGATCCTTTGTGTGTTAAACCTCCTACAGGATCACTCCAAACGAGTGATTTTAACTCAGTCTGAGTTAATATTCATTCCTTTCCAGTGTCGAAAATGCACTTCTCCAAATGGAGTGGATTTCACTCTTTTGTTTTAAGAGTGTAAGTCTAAACCAATTGAATCAATTTTAAAATCAATGAATGAGTTCTTATCATGTTGTGTGCATTATTAAAAATGGTGACCGTAGTTAATTTTAAGAACTATTTGCACGTTCCCTGTGACAAAACTTCGGAAATACACTCTTAAAACAAAAGAGTGAATTCCACTCCAGTTGGAGAAGCGCATTTTCGACAATGGAAAGGAGTGAATATTATCTCAGACTGAGTTGAAATCACTCGTTTGGAGTGATCCTGTCGAAGGTTTAACACACAAAGGATCCAACCCAATAGGAGAAGTGCATTTTCCAGACTGGAGGAGTGAAAATCAACCAGACTGAGTTAAAATCGCTCGTTCGTTTTGTGAGTGTGTAGTTTTCTTTTCTAACCATCATTAATAGAGGGAGTGTGATTGTTCCTCATTATGACCCCCCCCACCCCCCCCGCTATGAAATTAATAATGAAATAAAACTTCATTTAAAGATAAAACTAATTTTTAAACTCTTAATTCTGATTGAAAAATGACTTAATTTGGTTGTTAGGCGTAATAATAAATTTTTTATGAACAAGGCGTTTTAAAGCATTTTTTTTATGATTTCGGGGCTGCTTCATTGGAGTTGAAGCCTTTTGCAGACTCGGCATATTCCCCAGAACTATGAGACGTTTTTGTGGCTTCCTCTAGGTGACTCTCGCTACCAATTTTGACTCTCAGATTACAACGAATCTGAGATCTCTGTGGATGTTAAAGTATGCCGTGACGTTAAAGTATTCTGAATGACCCAATTTTTGTTTTGCTAAATACAATTTTTTTCTTGAAAATTATACACTTATGCAACATTAAATTAAATTATCAAAATATTTGAGTTCATAAAACAAGCTGCCTTATTTTCTTTAAAATGAAAATTACTACGATGACTATTTTCTTTTAAAATATATTCCTTATATGTTTTAATAAGAAAAAAAATAGTTATTTGTAGTTTGTGGCATATCTTTGATCGAAGTTTTTAATTACTAAACTGTTAATTATCCATATTTTTTATGAATAACGAACAAAGAAAAACAGAACGACATATTAAATACATTATATATGTTAGATACCATTAACAAAAAATAATGTAAAAATAATGTATTTCAACCGATTTAAATGTTTTGTTCGATACAAATACAAACAAAAAAATAACATACAGATGATGACCATGATACTACTTATTTTTAGCTTAACATATTATATTTGTTTAATAAATACCATTTCATCTTTGTATTTTTTTTCGTTATAAAGACTATTGAAATTAACTAATTTTAAATCTGGATCTTATTATAAAGATGAACTGTATAAACACATAAAAATATTTAGACTAGTATTTTTACAAGTTTAATTTAAAAAATTCGAAAATATAAAAAGTTGATAGATTCGCTCTTACTAGTTACACTTTGATATTAAATAAAGAAATAAAAAAGCTGATATTTTTAAAAGATATGAAATGTTAAAAAAAACCTTAATGAAAGTTTTTTGTATGTAATTTATTAAGGATCTAGACTTAAAACTTGGATTAGGTTGTTAAATTGAAATACATAAAAAGTAAAGTGATTAAATTTTTCTATAATTTAAAAAATAATAAGTTCTAATTAAGCTTGTGCGAAACGAAAATAAATAGTAGGATATATGATTATAAATCCTAATTTCAGTAAAAATGCAGACATATTTGTCATTAGTATATTTTATTTATTTTGTAAATTTAGCAACTTCTGGACTGTTTTGATTCCAATATTATTAACACTACTAAAATTATAAATAGATGTTATAAGATTAATTGGTTGTTTAAGTATTTGCACTGTAAACAAATATTTTTATTTTTAATGAATGATAATTAGTTTACACATACTTTTATATTAATTGTGTTAATAAACTTATATCTTAATTGTGTTAATAAACTTATATTTTAATTGTGTAAATAAACTTATATTTTAATTGTGTTAATAAACTTTATTTTAATTGTGTTAATAAACTTATATTTTAATTGTGTTAATAAACTTATATTTATTATTGCTTAGAGTTACAAATAAAGTCATGGAATAGAACACTGCATTAATAAATTGTATGATATTTAGTTTTATTAACCCTGGGGCCGAATGGCCGAGTGGTAAGCATCGCAGGCCAGCAGTCTGCGTGCTGTAACGGGCGTGGGTTCGATTCCCGCCTTCGCCCTGGGTGTATTTCCTCTCTTTGTGACAGTAAAAAATCTTACTGTGTCTGTCTTACTTGACGAAGACTTATAAGCGGCTTACTGAGCAAGCACACAAGTCGGAATATATATGTAAAATACCCTACCCTACCCTACCCTTATTAACCCTGCAGATTTTAAAACTAAGTTGAATAAAAAATATTAAAATATGTATTCTTAAAACAAATTTTCGAAAACTGAGAAATTTTGAAATTTCGCCTAGGGGTGCCCCTATGGCTCCCCTAGGCGATTCTGGAAACCCAGAGGCACCGATAACGGACCACCGTCATAGCCCCCTGGGGGGTTCCAAGTGTCACCTTCAGTTTTAACAGAGTATGGCCCAGATAGCACAACAATTTTGGCCAATGTTGCATGAGTATCTGCAAAACTTGGAGAATATTGGATGAAATCGATCATTTTCTACAGATTTTAAACAGATTTCCCCGTTCTTTGAGGTTTCATACGGGAAATTATGAAAAGTACAATACTTAATTTTATTAAAATCTTATAGTATTTTGCAAGTGTAAATGGCAAATATTATGTTTCGCAATATTTTTTAATCAAAAATTTTGAATTGTAGATATTTTTTCAAATAATATTCAAACCAATATTGCACCCCGATATTGCCCAACGTCGGTAAAACGTTGTCCATTATGCATTGGGCGATAGGTATAGCCGAGATTGGTTAATACATGTGTGCTACATGGGGGGTTGCGTAAAACTGATCTTTGTAGCTTCATAAAACTATTAGGTGGTCATAATAAAGTGTATGTCCATTCGATGTATGATTGAAAAACCCCGATATTTGTCGACTGGTCACACTCTCAGAAATAACACTTTCATTTTTAGCGATTCATGAATTCTCAAGCCTCATTTCGTCAATTTTGAGGATTGTTTCATCAAACTCTCACGTGACTTTTGAGTAAACGCGAACCCTCACTTTTACGATCGTGATTTGACGATTCTGTATCTTGATTTTAAAGGAAACTAAATCTCATTGTTGTACTCACATGCTCAAAAATGACGAAATATTTCTTCATATTAGACGACATTCAAATCCTCACAAAAATGACGATTCAAATTTCCTCACTTTGAGGAAAAGGAAAACTCGGAGCATTTGCCAGTAAACGGAATAGTCAAAATTAAGGAAAATCGTTGCTTTTGAGCATTCATTTTTTAGAGCGTATAGCCGAGATTGGCCAATACATCTGTGCTACATGGGGGGGTTGCGTAAAACTGAGGTTTGAAGCTTCATAAAACTATTAGGTGGTCATAATAAAGTGTATGTCCATTCAATGTATGATTGAAAAAAAAACCGATATTCGGGGACTGGTCACTCACCGTCTTGTAGAACATGCATGACATCCTGTCCTCGTCTTCCGCGGCCGCGCAGTCGATGAATCCGTCGCACAGCATGTGGTCGTCGATGCACCGGTAGCGGCCCATGCGGTCCGGGGTCGGGCACGCGAACCTCTCCAGTCCGTCTTCGGAAGGGGCGCACTCTGCAACACACACAGAACTAAGTCAGAACACAGTTGGATCAACAATCAAATAATTTTAACCCTTTCAGTCCCAGTGATGCCATTTGGCATCATCACTTCCAATATTTTTTTCAGAATGTTTATGTCCCGTTATGACATCCAACCACACATCATTCGATTCTTCACACTTTGTTCTATCAGATTTTACATTAATCTCAATAGAAGTAAGAACTACTATTTTTTTTATTTAGAAAATAGTCAACAAGCGTTTCTCCAGATTTTTGATAAGTTCACTTCAGTTCCATATATTTGAAACACAATTTAAGCTATTTCGGTTAAAATAATTACTAATTTTTTTTTAATAATATGGTCAGATACCTTAAAATATATAACTCGAAGTGTTTTTAGGTAATATACATTTTTTTATTTTGTTGTTTTCCACAGTTAAAAAATTTTGGCATTGTTTCAAAAACCTTATAAAAATTTAAATGAATTTTTTTCTTATGGAATTTGTATATTTGACATAAAATAAGCTTATTTTGTGAATATCAGATGTTTCTGTTGAGTAGTAAATTTTTGGGACTGAAAGAGTTAAACAAAACAGTCATGAAAATGCACTGCAAAACAACCCTATGAAATACGAGCATTTTCCCTTCAAATTTTATCGGCAGCAGCCTTATTTGATGGAAAATGGTCTGACCCACTAAAAAAACGGCCTTATTTTAATTAATCCGTCTTCAGATCTGACACACTCTTAAACAGACACGACAAAACCACTCAGAACACGGTTGGTGTTCGGATTTGAAAAGAGTAAGAATTGAAAGAATAAAGCTGTAACGCTTTTTGCACACTGGCATTGATATCTTATCTAAACAAACTATCATCAAAAATCCTAATTGTTTGTTTACAGAAAATTAGTAGCCATCGTGACGCAGATAGTAGTCTATCACAAATATACACATAATTTTTTTTAGAAATACATTTACATTATTATAAGTAACATTGCCATAAAAAGGTAATCATAAAAGAATATGAATTTGAAACCATGAGGTGTGTTTTTACAAACAAATCAGCAAGTAACACAACATAGATACACAGTACTTAACCACAAATCAAGCATAAAACTTTTGTAATCACGTTTACATTTAAGTTAACTAAAAACATTTCAATGAATGAGTCAATATAAATTAGTCTTATACAACCCAGAATTCTTTGAAATAGTGTTTAATGGGTGTGAAGAGCAAATGTTTACTCAATTTCAAGTTCAGAAATTTTTTTATCGGTGTATGTCAAATGCTCTCATTGAGTTGCTTTGGAGCAATCTTATGATTGAACTCATTTGTACGATAATATTTTAAATAGCATTTTTAATTCATTTTTGGGGTCCTTGTCTGACTGAATTCTTTTTTTAACTTAAATGTTTCTTTATTTATACACGACGTATGTTATTCAGATATTTTTTTACTATAAATAAATGTGTTTTC
Source organism: Hylyphantes graminicola (assembly GCA_023701765.1). Taxonomy (NCBI): domain Eukaryota; kingdom Metazoa; phylum Arthropoda; class Arachnida; order Araneae; family Linyphiidae; genus Hylyphantes; species Hylyphantes graminicola. The sequence continues at coordinate 13,623,604 of CM043115.1, forward strand.
TATAAACTTCTCAATGTATAAAACCTTTAAAGATATATCCATTATTCACGGCTCATTTTATAGTATACTAAATTCTAACTATTGCATTACAAATAAAATAATAAAAAAAAAGTTAATCAAGTACATCTTTCTTATAGTTCTTATTTTAAGCTCAAAATAAAATTTTATTTACATTGTATAGAAACATTTTCATAGATTTATTCAAAGCTAAATTCATTGTTCACAGCACATTTTTGATTTTAAATATTGCATTAAGCTTCCGATCGGCCTGGAATTGGGCAAATATGTATGGTTGGTTTCACTGCATAAATTTAAAATTAATTTATTTAAAATACAATATTTGTTAAAAAAAATGAAATCGGGTTTATTTGGAAAAAGATTATTTTAAAAACATTTCCAGATGAAAAAGTACATTATGAATAAAAAATTGTAAGTTATAAAAATTCAAAATCTGTAAAAAAGACTGACAAATATAGAAAAGTTCGGGTCTAGTGATATTAGGGCTAATTAATAAAAAATTAAATAATGAAAAAAGTTAATCAAGTACATCTTTCTTATAGTTCTCATTTTTAATTCAAAATAAAATTTTACTCACATTGAATCGAAACTTATTTTTCGCGAACATTTTATATAGTGTGAAAAGCCAAGATCAAAATATCTTTCACACAAATCTCTAATATTGGATTTGTGGAAAATCTCTGTTGCCTTACATTCTTTCTTCCCAAACTAAGAGCGAAAAGCATCTTAGCCGACGACAGGTGGATTTTTCGCGGCTCTATGATATATGAGTCCTTTTGAAGAAAAAGGCAATAAAGATAGCTTGATCCTCAAACCCATATATATATATATATCTATGTATATGTTATACCTGTTTTTCGATACAATTTCTATATCTTTTCAATGTTTTTATGTGTTTCTATTTTTTTAAAACGTCTTTTTGGTTTTCAGGAGGACTATAGAATATTGAGTTTTTTTTTGTAAGATCTATTTTGAAGCAACAGAAGTAATAAAAAATATAGTGGTGTTAAAGGATTGTGGCTGAGAGTTATAATTTTGTTTTTTAATGGTGCTTTTTCGGGATGAGGTTTTATTAAGGAATGGCATTAGATGATTTTGGGATAAGATTAAATTCAACAAATGTTAAAAAGTATCATGCTTGTGTATATTTTTAACTAAGATGCAATATAAAATATACGTGAATTGAAGAGCTTAGTGGAAGAACGTGCTAAGTGACATTTTTGAAAAAAGCGAGATTTTTTTGTGTCAATGGACATAACAATAACTTCTTTAACGATACCAAGTTTCTCTTTTTTCATAAACTTTATTTTAAGTATATTTTTTGTGCTTTACAAGTTACGTTTTAAACAGATACGAGTGCAAACTAAGAACTTTAAAGCTCATTTTCTAGTTTTCAACTTTTTGTCACTTAGCACGTTTTCCCACTAAGCTCTTCAATTGTAGTTAGATATATTTTATCAACTTTTAAAAGAGATGTCCAGTATAATAGAACTATTGCATTAGTTTTGAAATCACAACCTCTGTGAAAGCATTACTTCGCCATATAATAATTTTTTTTCACCAATTATGAGAATCGCCATAACAGCATAATGAAACTAATTCGAATGGAAAATGTCATGTGGCTATTTAATTACTAATATTAAAGTTTTAATTGCTCCGAAATATACTAAAAGAGACCCCACTATTTTAAAAAAATCAATTAATTAATGAATAACGGGATGCTTTATTTTCCTTTGGAATTTAATTATTATTCTTTTTTGATTATTTTAATTGCAAAACTAAATTTTTTTACATGAGCTTACATTACAAAAAAATACAGATGTTGCGCAAAGGTTGCTAATTTAAAACTCTATGGAGCTGATGAACGACTAAATATCCCTCTTAAAGTAGGTAGTAAAAAAGTTACGATAGTTACAGATAAGTGAGATAAATGTTAGATTCCTAGAATTTATTAAACAACTGTTATTTATTAAATTTAAGTAAGTAGTGTAATCTTTTATAGTTTAAAAAAATTCAATATCTTTTTCCATAAAAACATATTATTTTATATTTAAAACGCATATCTTTTCTAGAGATAAACAATTTCAAATATTTAATAAATTAAAAAGTAGTATACAAAGTGTTACTAAGTACAATAATAAAAAAACAATTAAGTACTTCTTTTTACTTAAAGATCTAACAAAAACAAATGAAATAAATATTTTGATATTTTTTTACCATAAAAACACAATATTTTACATATTGTGAAAAGAAAATTTTAAGTTTCTATTTACGAAGAGAAATTTGGATTTTTTCAATGTAAAAAACTCCGATAATTTAAGCATTCTAATTAAAAAGATTTAATCTCAGACTTTTTTTTTCCCAGCTAGAGTTTTTTAACAGAGTGATACCAATTATACTAAGTGGACTCAACTTGAAAAAGGGATAAATTTTCAATTAAAGTACTTTTATGCATTTTATGGTTCCTATTATAATAGTATTCTTAAGTTTACAGTGTTATAAAACTAAATACATAAAACTAAAGAGTAAACGAGATATATTAAAAAAAAAGAACTTTAAATTTATTTAAGTTTTAGTTTTTAATTTTAAAAATATTGAAGGTTATATAACGTGCACTCCCTCTACATGGGGCATTATTCGTCGGACATTTTTGGCTGCACGGGCTGCTTGTAGGTCGGCAGTTATTTTGGCGATGACCGGACCCTAATCTGTGACTATTCAGATGCTAAGCGCATGCCTAAACGAGTGGGCTCCTCAGCCCCATAATTGAAATGAGAAATTTACAGCTTAATTCAAAATATCATTTAATTGAAGCTTAATAATTAGCGTACCAAAATAAACTAGCCTAAGAGTAATTAAATGTGATTTTGTTTGGGGGATGCTCTTTCTAAAAACGAAAAGATTTTTTTAGGGGAGAAAAATTAAATTATAAACCCAATCATTCAAATAAATCCTTTATTTTAAGTTAATTAATTCAATATTACCCCTTAAGTCATAACTTAATTATTTCAAAGGATTAAAACGAAAATACATCCGCAAGATTAAATATCTAGAACTTAAGAAGCTCAGGTAAATTTTACCTTCTTAGCCTTTCTATTTATTTCATGGAAAATGCAAATTAAGCGGAGAAAAAACTATTTTGGGCCTAATTAATCTTTAGTTAATTAATAAAGTATTTTCTTTCGATTAGATTTTCATGCATAATTTTAAAAAGTCCCAAGGTTCTTTGAGGTAAATGCCAGGATGTATTTTTTGGGCATTATTAATTTGGAATGCTCATCTTTGATTATGTTTTGAATAATATTTATGTTAGAATACTATTATTTATATTTTTATTATTCATTTAATCCTTAGTAAAGATTTCAGATTTAGTTACGCAAATAAAAAGGGGAAATATATGAAAGAATAGATTGCACTCTCTTTACTTGAAGCAGAGTGCTGGGGAGTTAAGTCGATTGAGGCATTTTACTTGTATGCGGAAGGTCCCAGGTTCTGGTCTGGCATCGCCGAAATAACTGCCAACATTGTATAAACGGCTAGTGTAGATATAGTATTTCCTATGAATATGTAATACCCCGTTTATGTTAGTGCACGTTAAATATCATTCTAGATGAAAAGTAAATTTTTTTTGTTAAAAATATAATAAATTGAAACTAAGCACAAAGTAGCAGTCTTTAGGAAAACGAAATGTAGTTGTTTTTTAAGACTATGGGACGTTTTTTTAAAAATCAACTTAATGAAATATTTACTTTTCAATCACCTAAAATAATAACACAACAATATTTGGTCTTGTAGACTAAAATGTTAACATTATATTCTACGATTTATTATTTAAAAATGAAGATAAAATAAAATGTAATGCCTTGTTTTGAAGACAATTTATATAATGAAAACAAAAACATAAAATAAAATGTTCTTGGACTCATAACAGTTATATTTGAAAATTTTTACAAAAGTTTTAATATTTCTGTTTTAATATTTTACAAAAGTTTTATTCTGTTCTAGATATTTATATATTGGGATAAATTTAATATATATCTATTCATTCGATATTCTCGTCTATTTGGAAAATCAAAAATTGTTTTATTTGAAAATATTTTCATATTATCTTTTATCATCGAGAAATCAAATTATACTGAAACATTTCAGTTTTGTGGAATCTTTTCTTGGATTCGTTTGAAAGACTTTTTACATCATTTGCTTATATTTAGTAAAAATGGATTTTAAAAATATTTGTTTTTTTGACGTATTTTTGGACGTCTATTTGGCAACTTAATTTATAAAAGAATGGTTTTAATAGTTTGATAATTTTATTAAACAAAATCAATGTGAATAATTTTCTAAACCTATCTGCTCTGTGAAACCAACGAACCACGCATTTTCACATATTTCTCACTAAACTGTATTTCATAATAATTAATCTGAAATATCATCTATACGATTTCATCCGACCTAATGAGGTTAAGGAAGTGAAATAGAAATCGAGGTATATATTAAGTTTCGGACTCTTAGGTTTCCGTCTGGACAAGGTCCTAATGCGTTTAGACATAAAAAATTCTCAGAAAAAGTAGTTACTTTTTTGTATGGTAAAATTTTCCCTACTAAAAATGATCCATAGAGATCAATACAAAAATCTATTGATATTATTACAGCTTTATTGATATGTACTTATTTCTATGGATGTCCCTATTGTTATCAGTAGAAGCTATTGAGAGAGAGAGAGAGAGAGAAAGAGAGATCAGTAACCTACAGTTATCAATAGAGCTCTACTGACACCATTGAAAAAATTATCAGTAAGCTACTGATCTTAATTGACATCAATAGGCCTTTACTGATAACTATAGAGAGCAGTAGAGATTTGTATGGATATCAATAGGGATCAGTAGAGATTTGTATAGATATCAATTAAGATTTCTATTGGTACCAGTAGACCATTTCCACATACAGATTTTCTATTGATCTCTACTGGCCATTTTTAGTATGAATTGCCCGTGTTACTATATGAAATTCTGACTATCAACTTCAAATTAAATTTCATAGGAAGATGCCATACTTGTAAATGATTAACATTTTCAATTGAACAGCAACACGTAAAAAAGGGGCCAATCTCACAGAGGGATTTCCGTACCCACTTCTTCTTTCAATAGAATGCCAATTGATACATCACTATTGGGAAATTCTCCAATTGGCTGGAACCTTTTACGTTTAGTGATTCAATTGTTACATTAATTGTTGACTTTGCTGGTAGAGTATTAAGAGCTTTAAGTGTTATAACAAATGTTGACAAGTTTGTAAATGATGGAGAGGTTTAAATATTATATTAACCCTCTAATGCATGATTTTTTTGTTTCGTCCCAAAAAAATATATTTGTATCTCTAATGCTCATACATCACGAGAAAAATACGGAAAAAAAAATTAAATGCATCGGAATTTAAATAATTTCATTTTTTAAATTTGTTACCAAACGGTAACACCATGCATTAAGCGCTGAATAGATGCTTAAGAGATCGTAGGCGTCTTAAAAATGTGCAAAGACGAAAATACAAAGTATAGTTTGATCTTTTATGTAATTTTTTAACTACTCAATATATAAGCATAATTTTTTTTATATGTAATTCTACGAGATTTATTTAACATGAAACAAATTTTAAAATTTATGAAACTTTAGCCAAAACTAAAATTAATGATATTAAACATAAAGCTATTTGAACACATTGTGATTAGGCTTGCGCGGCAAATTGTGAGGTCAAAATTGATGACATGACTAAGAAAATGACTTTGTTTGTACATATTTGTACAATATAAAGACATACCTAAATTCTCAGCTAAATTTTAATTAGAAATTATTTTTAAAAATTTTTTTCAATCAAAATTTTAAAATTTTTATTAATTTTTTTAGAAAAAGTTCTTAAAATAATTTCTAATTAAAATTGAGCTGAGAATTTAGGTATAAGTCTTTGTTTGTACATATTTGTACAATATATAGTCATTTTCTTGGTCATGTCTTCAATTTTGACCTCACAATTTGCCGCGCAAGCCTAATCACAATGTGTTCAAATAGCTTTATGTTTAATATCATTTATTTTAGTTTTGGCTAAAGTTTCATAAATTTTAAAATTTGTTTCATATTAAATAAATCTTGTAGAATTACATATAAAAAAATTATACTTGCATATTGAGTAGTTAAAAAATTACATGAAAGATCAAACTATGCTTTGTAGTTCCTTCTTTGCACATTTTTAAGACTCTTATGACCCCTTAAAGTTCGGGTATACGAATATTTATTTTTATTCAAATTATTACCTTTTTTACTTTTTGCATTTCTAATAAATTATACTTAAAAATAAATCTTATTGATAATTTTATTATTCTATAAGAAGTTGCATAGGCACACAGACATATAGTTTTAGGTATAAAATCTTTAATGAAAACGTGTATAACAAACAAAAAAGTGTATTAATATTTAGTACATTTAGATTTTGTTAAACAGGAAAAATTGGTTATTAAAATAATTATGAATAGTAGTTACTTTTGAAACAAAATTAATGTACAAATAGAAGGCAATAGCAGGTTTAGTACAAATAGCAGGTATTTATGAATAAAAATATACAAAAAATCATTTTTTAACATAATTTTTTTAAGTGGCAGAATGATACGACATAAAACAGTTATTTTTACTCTTAAAATCAAGTAGTACCAAACATTTTAAACACTGAACTCTTGTGAATCCGTTACAGAGATACACGCAAATTAGCAAACAAAAGTTGTGCTTAATGCATGATGTTACCAAACGGTAACACATGTAAAAAGCAACTACAAACTACCAATTTTGAAAAGAATGATTAGAAAACTACTAAATATAGTTTAAAATAACCCTCTTGAACTATAATATTTTTTTCAAAGCAATTTAATTGTATTTAGTACTAGCATTATCACTTTGAATTCTGCCAAACACGTAAATTCACAACAGTTAGAAACTTCACTTTTTAATTTTGAATACACTTTTACTACTGTCAATTATGAGGGTTATTATTAACTAAAACTTCAAAATGGAATGTAATAGATGAAAAAAACACAAATTTGTCGAGAGGGAGGTCTATTTTAATAGAATAAAGTGGATTATGTAACTTGTTACCGAACGGTAACACTATGCATTAGAGGGTTAAATGTTGATCGACTTGTATGGAAGCGAGTGTTTTAAATGTTATGTAAAATGTTGACCTACTTCTAAAGATTGGCAGCTTTAAATGATATATTGAACGTTAACTTACTTGTAGGATTAGGAGGTTTAAATGCTATATAAAATATTGACCTCTTTTGTAAAAGTTTGGCAGGTTTCAATGTTATATTGAAGATTGACCTATTCATAAAATATTGAGAGAATTTAATATTACATTAAATGCTTATTTACTCGCCATTTAAATATTGCACAAGAGTTTGACAAACTTGTTAAAGATTAGCAGATTTAAATTGTATGATATATGTTTATATTTTTTAGGGAAGAGTTTAATAAAGGATTGAAAGAGTTTCCAAGAATTTAGTAATAATATTTTAAATTGTAATTGTTTTTACACGATTTAAACCAAAAAAGACTATGGTAGTACTATTTCAACGAACTCTAAATTTGGAACATTTCTTTTGAAACCCATCCAGGAAAAGGGTAATATGTAAACTTTTTACAACTTAATATTTTGTTGTCAGTTGACTATGACTGACCCAGTCCAACACAATTGAAACAGGTCATTCCTTATTTAAACCCGGATAAAAGCATCATCCTCTTCCCCCTCTGACATCAAGATCTTTCACAAAAATAAGGGAAAGGGTTCAATTTCCAGACCCATCCATCCCAATTTCGGGATGAGGAGAAGATGGGCAAGAGCAAAAATTGTATCCCCATCTGACGTCCCGTCGGTGTTGAAAACAGTACTTAGCCTTAGCAACAATAACAGCAAACCAACCAGATATTTCTTAATACAAACTTACTAAAAAGATAATAGTACCATTTCAACTAAATATCTAGGGTATTTCAGAACAAAATATTAGAAATACTAATACTGTCTCCGCCTAACATAATAAAACCATGTAAAACTGCATTGGAACTAAAATAAAACATCAATATTTGTACCAATAAAACATCATAATTTTGTATTGCATATTATAAAGAATCAGTAAAATACAATAGATAAAAGTCTTATCTTATTAAAACCGTAAAATGGGTAATATTTATACTATCACATTTTTGCTGTCCGTTGACTATGACTGGAATTAAAATAATTGGAATTGAAATATTGGAATTAAAATAAAACACAATATTTGTGCTAATAAAACACCAATACTTGTGTATTGCATAGTTTAAATAATCTTTCCAATGCAATTGATAAATGTCATATATTATTAAAACCGTAAAATGGGAAATATTTATACTATAACAACTTAAAAACTTTGCTGTCAGTTGACTATGACTGGCCCAGTCCAACACAATCGAAACAGGTCATTCCTTATTTAAACCCGGGTAAAAGCATCCTCTTCTCCCTCTGACACCAAACTCTTTCGCAGAAATGACGGAAAGGGTTCTATTTCCAGAAACTCATCCATCCCAATTTCGGGATTGAGGGGAAAGATGGGCAAGAGCAAAAATTGTATCCCCATCTGACGTCCCGGATCTGATGATGGATGGCGTGACGACAGATATTTTCCAGGAGAGATGATCACGCTCTTCCTGCATCCTCACCTGGAGCCCGGATTCGACGGAAATTGTTTGTCCGGAAAAAGAGCGTGTAAACAAAGGAGGGAGCGATTAGGAAGGGGGGTTTCAGTTATGTTTTCGAGAATGGTTTTTGTCGTACCTGTTGGTTGGTACATGAGGAGTACAGGGGAAAAACCACTTAATTTCGTAGAAAACTTTCCCCAGCAAGCTTCTTTGGTGATGATAGCGAGTAATTGCCTAAACTGGTGTAAGGAAACCAGTTTCTACCAACCGACATTCACGCGATTCACGATTCCGATGCTTGGACAAGTGAAGAAGATGGAGAGAAACCGATTTTCTGTCTCCAATGTCCGCCAAGCAGACATAATTACTTGATGACTCCTAACAAATCAAGTGGTTCTTCCCCTGTACTCTTCACACGTATATTTCAGTTTTTGTGCTTGATCAGACGCCCGTTTATGAACCTTCGCCAAATAAGACAGACGCAGATAGAATTTTTAACTGACACAGAGTGAAGTTACACCCAGGGAAAGGGCGGGAAGCGAGCCAGGACCTTCACAATGCGAAGACTGTTAGCGTAGTGGGCTTCGATCTTAACCACTGGGCCACTCTCTCCCCCCGTTTATGTTGGGTAAGGTAGGGTTGAATACATGTATATTCCGGCTTGTGTTCTTGATCAGAGACCCATTTATAAACCTTCGTCAAGTAAGACAGACACATAAAGAATTTGTACTGTCAGCACTATCATATAGAGAAAAAATTACACCATGGGTAAAGGGGGGAATCCATTTATGTTTTTTTCCTCATCTGAAGGGTAGGAATCGGGCTGTCCGTTTCTGGCCTCCATGGAGCCTTAAGACAACGGATATCGTCTGGTAATTTAGAACCCTGTTCAAGTCGTCACCTGAACGGGAACCCAACGGAACTTAGACCGACATCGTACGCTAATGCGTCAGGAATTATGACTCATCTATCTCATTTTATGACCACATCCATCTCAGTATATTCGGGTATTTTAGAAGTAATTTACTTCATATTTTCGGCTATATTACAGCAGTGACTGCCACCGGTGGTTCGATCCCGAGTCAAACGGTTGTGATCCGATCTGGGCTGTATGCTTGTTCAACGCTTAACCAACTGGGATACAATGGCCTCTTTCAATCTGTATTGCCTTAAATTTCATAAAAGGGAATTAATTATATACCAAAAACTAAAGAAATGTAATTTTTGTTCAAAAGAACTGGTGAAACAACTGGCAATCTTTTCTGTTATATCCAAAAGGTATCTCTTGCAGCTTGTGTTATTTTTATTTTCCTCTCTTTTCTTACGAAAGACCTTAATTTTGTAAGGATATAAGACTGTAATATCCCATTTCTTAGAAATGAATAGCCTGGCTTAGATGGCTAAGGTTTAGAAGGGTTTAGTCATTTCCCAGAAAAATGTTGAAATACACTGAATGAAACATTGATTCTTGGGAATCAGCGGACTATTGTTGTGTCAATTAGTGAACTTAGATTTTTGTACGTTTAAGCTTGGTAAATACCCTTGATAGATAGATGGATAATAAATTGAATGCATTGGGCCTTAACAGAAGTGTTTACGATGGTTGGCAAGGTCTATACACAATAATATTACAATAATGCCATTACATAATACTAACAAACCTATTGTAAGGTTGCATTAAAAAGATGAAATATAATTAAGCAGGCTTCTTAAATACTCTTAACCAATGTTTGATTTGCTATTTTTAAAACAAATTTAGCTTAGAGGGCCCAAACATTTGAAAGGATGAACACAGTGCTCTGACATTTAATTGTCTTCAAGTTTATTTTAATAAACACCATTTTAAATTAGTTCATTTAATTTAGGCAAATACCTATTGTCAAAGTTTTCATGATAACTTTTTCATTTATATCACTGAGAAAAGGCCAAAATACTAAATTATTATGCTAGACTTTGGTCTTTCCTCTTCTAAAAAATAGGTAAAAGCAATAACTTTAATTATACAAAATGCGTGTGGGTGCACAGCTTATATTTAAAAAGTAAGTTAGAATCAATTCCAAATTTATGTTTTCATTAAGAGTTATCTTAAGAATGTACATCGTACACTTTAATATAATACTCGAATGAAATACCATGACATTAAACAAATATTGTTGCTTTATAATATGACGTCATGAGTTTTGTTTGTTCAATTACTGAACTGAGAAAAAATGTTCAGGATAAAATACGTAATGTACATTGTTTTTAAAATTTTTGATAGTGAATTGTATTAATTATCAGACCCTGATGTTTTCCCTTCAAGTAATTATATTAGTTCTCTGTTTTTTTATTGAAATTTGTAACGGATTTTATTTTAAATGTAAAATGTTACATAAGATATTATTATAACTGTATAAATAGTGATTCTGCAGCTCTGGCTCCAACATCTTTCATTGCGGAGAAAGACTCGTGAATAAATGACAAAATCTCACATATTTTAGATCTATTTCAACTTAACAAGATTGTTTGTGTTTTTTTCTTAGGGATTGCTATCCTTTCTTAAATAAATAGATTTATTATTTTTGATTGGAGTGGACTATTTAATACAATGATAAATTATTTAATGTATTTAAACTTGTAATTGGAAAGACGTGTCAAAGCAGCTATCGTAATGCATTGCAATTGTGTTGATTACTGTGATAATTTATCTGACGGAATTCTTAAGTTTGCAAGACTTAGTTAAGCTAGTTCAGTTAGTTAAGTAAGTTTAGTTAAGGTGATGTAGTTGTCAAGTTTATATTATGTCGGTATTTATTCTTTACTCGTCAATGGGTAAAATTAGTTCAAATAACTTATGAAACCTACATTTGGTATATATAAAAGGATATTTTGTGTGTGTGTGTGTGGGGGGGGGGGATGATTTTTTATAGGGATTTTCTCAATGCTTTTGAATACTTAACAAACCAAATTTTAAAGTTTTAAATACAATAAAAAAAATTTATTAAAAAATAATAATTTAATTAAAATATACTTAATCATTTAATAGTAGTTTAATCTGGGCATGTATTGTTACCTTGTTTTCTATTTTTGTCGCTGTTATTAAGTTTTTAAAAGCATATGCACAAAATCAAGTAGTTTAATTACCGAACTTAATAATAATCGATCAGACATCAGAAAAAATGTATGCGCATTTTTTAGAGTTTGGCCTTATTTGTATTAATGCAATAAATGTTAAAACAAATTATTATCCATTATAACTGCTAAACAGCAGTTTGCAAACACTTAATTGAAACTTATATCAATAAAAATTGGTCACGGCAACGTTACTTACTTTATATGTTTATTTTTACAAAAACAAACAATCATAATCGTTTAATTTTCTTCGAAAACCCTCAAAACTCCGAGAACTTCTATTGTTCTATTGCCACGGTACAATGAGGGTTTTGACGGACCGCCATAGAATTATAATTGGAATTCCGTCAATAATTGAACCAGGAAATTACCCGAATATGTCTCCAGTCTAAAATTAGAAGACAAATATCGGGCGGACTACAAAAGGAGAATGAATTCGGACGGAAATAGTCTGAAGTAAGATAATTAGAAATTCTTTGAAAATTCGGAGGCATCTTTTGAGAAGGAAGCATCTGACGGCTTGAATAAAGTTTGGCACGTGGCAGACATGAACATGAAGACTTCGAATACACGATTTATTGACAAATGTTCTGCACAAGTCGTAATTTCTCTGGCTTGAAAGAGTTTTAAGGGGGAATGGGTGCGCTGGACCGGGGGCACTCCAAACTCAAGTACCTCAATGTTAGTCCAATGGAAAAAACTATTTTCTCTGCCACATTTCTCTAGCTGTATTGCATATTTTTGAAAGCTGTTTTTTTAAATAAAAAAAGTAGATAACTTACAAGTCCCTATAATCCCACTTTTTAAAATTGCTTCGAATACGTTTTGTAGAATTATTTATTCTAAGTTTTAAAAAAATCGACAAATTTCAAAAAGGAGGAGAGTCGGGACCTGTTAGTCCGCTACATTTATTACATAAAAAATCCGTTTGTAAAAACATTCTATTCAGCCGGAGAAACGTGGCAGAGAAAATAGTTTTTTCTCCGTTGGATTAACACTGATGCACTTTGCTTTGAGACCCTCGATCCTGCGTGCCCATTCCCACTTAACTGTAATATCTAATAATTTCTTTGGGTGGTATTGAATACAATTTAGTTATTTCAGGTAATGTAACTCTGTTTTCATTTTCGGCCCATCCTGTCATTTGTTGTTGTTATCGTGCATATGGATATCCATGAAAGATGGTTGCCAGAGCCTCCGAAGAGGTTCCTGTCATTTCATTAGCTGTTTTGATTTCACTCGTTTGCTGTTTTCTATTTTAGAGTAGCTTACATGTATTTTTTTAAATTATGTTTGCTTATTAAACTTTATCGTTTTTAATTCGATTAAAGTTCCAGTATGCAAAGTTTTATTAAAACGTCAAAGTTGTCAAAAAAAGTTTGATGATATTTTGTCTTATGCGGAGAAATTAAGCACAATTGTTGGACAGCAATTTAACGTGATTAACGCTAAGAAAAGTTTGTTGTTGGCAAGTTTGTACACAACATTCGCTTCAGTAAGTTAAGAAAAGTTTGTACACAACATTCGCTGCAGTAAGTTAAGAAAAGTTTGTACAAAACATTCTCTGCAGTAAGTTAAGAAAAGTTTGTACAAAACATTCGCTGCAGTAAGTTAAGAAAAGTTTTCACAAAACATTCGCTGCAGTAAGTAAGAAAAGTTTGTACAAAACATTCGCTGCAGTAAGTTAAGAAAAGTTTGTACACAACATTCGCTGCAGTAAGTTAAGAAAAGTTTGTACAAAACATTCGCTGCAGTAAGTTAAGAAAAGTTTGTACAAAACATTCACTGCAGTAAGTTAAGAAAAGTTTGTACAAAACATTCGCTGCAGTAAGTTAAGAAAAGTTCGTACACAGCATTCGCTTCAGTAAGTTAAGAATTTTTGTATTGTTCAAAACAAATGTAATCAGAGGAGGCCAAAAATGGAAACAATA